>JAWLRI010000442.1:0-47488 GCA_034781795.1 Crypturellus tataupa | reverse complement strand
CGTCTTCTATTTATTTATTTATTTATTTATAATACAGAACTTAGCCTAACGGCCTTGTGGCCTCTGAGTGCCGATTCGTGGATAATTCGTAACACAAGATAGAGAGGGAGAGGAAATTAAGGAAACAAGGTGTAGGGGATGTATGTGTTCACGTGCATTTCGCGTAGATAAAGGGCTGGGAACTCTTGATGCGCGCGGAGTAAATCGGAAGAAATTTGCTTGCCCGAAGATAACATCTAAATAGAATAAAACAGAATAAAACTAGGTAAGAAAACCAGGTCGGGCTCCAGGAAGGGGAGCGTTTTGGGAAGCCTTTCTACAGGCAGCCAGTCAGGTGCAGAGGACAGTGCTGGCACATGCCCCCACGTAGCTGCTGTCTCACAGCCTCATGCCACCCTCCTGCTTTGCAGAGTGTGCAGTGGGATTTTTTTCCACACTTTGGTATTTCCAGAAAGAATTTTCTGGTTTAATTTTTGGCGATCGGTGTTTGACTCTTTAGCAGAGCGAGGAGGCAAAGAAGGAGCGTCGCCAGCCTTTGGTAATTAGGAAAGCATTAGCCTGACTCAGAAATTGCATGACATTGCCCTCCTATTGCTCGGGGGGGATATAGATCACATTTCCTTGCCTGCCTCCTCACGGTCGGTGCCCAGTGGCCACCCCAAGTGTGCCAAGTCTCGCAGACTTCCAGGCATCGCTGCGGGGGCTCCCACCGCAGGGGCTCTTGTTGGCCCAGGTCCCATGGCAGCTTGGGCTGAGTTATCACCAGCCAGGAAGGAGTCTGTCCCTTCTGCCCCCATATTACAGGTCTGTCTAATACCGGGGATTGCGTCCTTCTCCCTCCCCGTCACCACCGTGTGCAGCGTGCCGCAGAATTTAAGATGGGTCCCATCCACGGCGCGAGATGATCCGCAGCCTCCTCCCACACGTTATCCATTCTACCTTTAAAACCCACGTGAGGAGGTGGTATAGCTGCTTCCCGCTTCTCATTCCGTCTCATCCGCTGTTTTTTTCCCCAGGGCAAAATGCAGGGAAGATAATTTTGCCTCGTAATGGCCAAGTACTCATCACTGTTTTGCTGTAAGACAAATGTAGAAGGAAGCCAGTCATGACAGAGCCGAAAATTTCATGACTGACATGTTTGTCACTCCAGACTGCCTGCATCAGGAGCCCAAATCTCATTACTGTAATTTGACAACAGTAAGAAGACTGTCGTAACTAAATTCTGAATGTGCTATTTTGTTTTATAGTCTCAGCAAGGTTGTGTGCAATTCCTATGTGCTAGAAACCTCTACACTTTTGTTTATGAAACCACAGAGGCCCTGAGTCTGAGGTTCTGGGGGTAATAAAAAATCCAGAACCCATTTCCGCAAACACTACCCAATACACCCCACGTGTTTATGTCTGCAGGGCTGCTGTTTTAAATTCTTAGAATCTCAAAAAAGAATTCTGTGGGTGTTTTTTTGTTTGTTTTGTTCCTGTTGTTGCTGTTTTTGTAATACTTTGTTGTTATTTTGCTTGTGGGCCTTCTTTTCCCACAGGCAGAATTCTGATTTCAGGCAGAATAGGTCTCTAGAAGGCTAATCTAATCATAAATCTTATATATTTAAAGTTGTGATAGCCAAATCACGGTAAGCAACCAGAACATCATATATTACATTCTTTCTGTAAAAGTTTTCCGTGATGGTAACGATACACACAAAGCTTTCTTATAGCTATATACTATATATATGTATGTATATATATATTGTTAGAAAATATATTGTTCTAACTGTGATATGCTTTCTAAGGAAGAATTTAAGGCCCTAAATCACACAATAAAGGCCTTTCTCGTGCCATAGGAGATTGGATCACTGGGATCCAAGATGGTGTGCTTGGTATATACATCAAAAATATACATCGAACTGAGCAATGCTGCTTTTGCAAATTAAACTAAACTGCAGAAAAGTGTACATAGATTACATTGCTTATTACAGTGCTGCAGAACCTACATTCAATATATTCTTTAAATTCTGAAAATTTCAAGTCCCTGAGTCTTAATTAAAACCATGATTTCCAAAATGCATATATGTGTAGAATCTACCTCAATTGTTATTAAAAGTTGGAGAAAGCATGCTCCTGCTGTTAAATGCCAATAGGGAACTCTTGCTAGACCATTTTTGGTTCCAAAAAACTGATTTCACTTACTTTACAGTCAGCCATGGAAAACATTATTTTATCCTGTTTTCATACTGGATGCTATTAAAACTATTTGATTAGTCATTTGTCAAAGGCTGGGGCTGGTCAGTCCAAACACTAGTGCAGGCCTTCAGCTAGCTATTATGTTTTAGGATGAACAGTACATTTTAGTGACCCATTTGCCCATTTAAAACCAATTTTAGCAAACTGTTGGAGTAATAATATCCTCTAAAACATATTCATAGTCTTAATTCAGCTTCTGCCAATGACAGATTATCAGAATTTAGATGTGTATCTATGCTTGTATTCCACTTAAATGTACTGATTTTTCCAGTTGCATGTTCCAAGGCACGCTAGTTGATAGACGTAATGGAGGCTGCTGCCTAATGTCAACTAGGAGTTGAAACAAGCTTTAGCTTGCTCTAAACTAGACCTTATCCACCATTTTAGTTAATATGTGTGAATTAATAAATATTAATATATGGTCATAAAACCATATGGGGAAAATCCTGACTTTCACATTGGTAATGGTGTAACTTGTGAAGACAGGTCTAAAAATTAGTAGAAAAATTAACATTTTAGATTTTTTTTTTTAATCTTATAAAATCATACATACCTCATTCAATGGTTCTGTTTTTGTTAGGTCATTTAAGGCACCAAACTGGTGGCTTTTTTACTTCCTAGGAACACAAATACTCTTGTAAACTACACAAAATCTTTTCACAGGCTTCCTCATAAAACTGTGTTTGTGATGGATACTGTTAAGTTTTGCTCCCTCGTTTGTTTGTTTATTTATTTATTGCTGTTACAATGTTTATAAAATTGAAAATTTATTAGAAAATATATGTATAAAGCAGGAGCTATGAAATGCTTCCTTTAGGTAAGATTTTTATTGTACTTGACATTGAGAAAAAAAATGAATGTTAATTAAAGGTCTTTAAGTAACTGAAATAAAATTAAAGTGAATTCCAGAAACAAATATTTATTGCACAGTGATCTATCCTACATTAAAAGCTACTAAAAACTTACAAAATAACCTCTCAGTTACAAAACTGATAACCATATATACAAGGCAATCAGCATTGCCTCATGCTTAAGCACTGACTTCAACACTCCCTATGAAGTAGTGCCTCATTACATTTTCATGGCTAGCATTAGGCATCTTTTGGCTTCTACTGTCTACAGTAAACATTTAAATATATATGTCCCTATCTTTAAAGATAATTAGTTATCTAGTTCTCATTTTCTATTTTGTAAGAATTAGGGGCAAAATACCTTTTTTTTCCCTTTTTTTTTCCAAAATAAGCCAAAGCATTTGAATTCTTAGTTCTAAAAAAGTCTGTATGAAACTTCTTCTCAATAGTATTTTAGTAGTTGGTTAGAGCACTAAATGGTGCTTTTCTTTGGTTTAACAATACTGCACCGCTTGTAATAAGTATTCCTCACCTTTTTTAAGGTTTATTACAAAAGTCTTAGAAAGCTTAATGTGAGCTGGATCAGATCATGTTTTAAACACATCCTTCATTATTTTGGAGTGTATCTA
Organism: Crypturellus tataupa; assembly: GCA_034781795.1. Taxonomy (NCBI): domain Eukaryota; kingdom Metazoa; phylum Chordata; class Aves; order Tinamiformes; family Tinamidae; genus Crypturellus; species Crypturellus tataupa. The sequence continues at coordinate 43,770 of JAWLRI010000442.1, read as the reverse complement.
TCTGCAGTTTGTAGACATATACTTAAAGAATACATCACAACTAGTGGCATTTATGTGACTATATTTATAGTTTACGGTTAGTTCTTTACAGCTAGAAGAATTTCAAGGTAACTGTTGGAGCACAGCATCCTCATGGGGCAATAGTCTATTTTTGATCAATCCTAAATTAATACTTGTTTAATTTTTTTGGTGATTTATAAAAAGTTCTTGATGTGTTCAAAATATCTTTGTGTATGTACAACATATTCGTAGATATGCAATATGAAAGTGATGTATTCAATTCAAAAATATCTGAACAAGAAGGCTGGGGACATTGCTTGGGGAAGAGATTAAAAGGGAAAATTGACGTGTTGACATATGGAACTTCTGATCAGAATATCCTGAATATCTGAAGTTCAACTCACAGTTTCACCCTCCATGTTCTTTGTCCTATCTATGTGTAAATGCACTTGTTTTAACTTTAGGAAGGTGGGTAGAGAGAAAGCATAAGCAAATAATAGTAACGTAATAATCTCAGTATTGAGTGTATATAGCGAATATTTGAATACAAGTGAAAATACAAAGTCTTGATCTGAGGATCATGCATACCCTTGGAGCTAAAATTTATAAGTAATTAGCAAATTGCACTGTGATAAGTGCCATACTATCTTTTAGATAAATGGGCAAAGGGATGCAGTAAAAGTTAACATACCACTTCTGCTTCAACATGTCCGTGGTGAAATTTCAGATAGTTTATTTTTATAAATACTAATGCCTAAGCAAATTCTAAGAAAGAAAATGGCACTCGAAGAAGTGATGGTGATAAACTTAAGGTTTTGGGATTTACGAGATCATTCTTAAAGCGCAAAGATTGGAACTGACTGAAATATTTTGAATAATCATAAGTGTGGGCCACAGTGTAAATATGGGACATAACATCTATGTGGTATTTTTTAAATGCTTCAACTTCTCAGAAGGAGACAGGACAGAGAAACTGAGTTAGATTATTTTTTCATTGTTAAAACTGTAGCCACCAGTTCAGGTTCGCATGAATTTATAGAGATACCTTTTTAAGGTGAGGTTAATTAGCAAGGTTTCCAAGACTTTTTAGATCTCTGGTACAGATCTAGCCTAGCTCAGCCACAGCTGATGATCATTATCAGGACGTGGCTGTTCCTTTGCCTTTGTGAAATTAGTGAACATCTGTACTCCGATTCAAGCAAATTGTGTTTGCACATCACTGAGTCAAGGTGTAAGGGGGAATTAATTGCCCCTCGTATTGGTTCTCTCAGTGAAAACTAAGGACTGTTGTACACCTACGGAGACTGAATACCTGCCTGTTTTATGACTTGTCTTGGAGCAAAATTAGCAAGACTCCGCTTGGGAGTTTTTCCTGTCACTGAGTGTGCTATTAGGTCTCCGCAGACGAAGTCTGACTTCATCTTCCTGGCCTGACTGTCAGGGTTTTTTAACAAGCACTAAATTCAAATTCAAAATATGTGCAACAAAAATGTATTTTTGAATGACATTTTGTCAAGGGCTTTTTAATTATCATCATCCTCGAGTGTATCTATAGATTGACCTGTCAACTGTGAAGTAACAGCTTTGATAAATGAGTATGATTGTAGAGAGATTTCCACCCAAATGTTTAGAATAATTGCAGTAAGATTGAAAGACTAATGACTAAAAAGGATCAGGGAAGTTAGAAGCATTTGAATCTTTCCTCTCAACAGAAATGAAGGAACAACACAGTAAGGGGTCATTCTTTTCTAGTGGAATTCTTCAATTACCTGCAGAGTTAAAAGGAAGCTTTTAGCCAGCTCCGTTCATGATTAAAATATATTAACTATTCTGGTCATCTTATATATTAACAATTCAATTATTTCTTTCAGCACTATAGACAGGCTTCTACATCTCTGAATATTTGCAAGGAAAATGCCTATATGTTGCTTTCAATTGCTAATATTTGAAACTTTAAAGGAAAGCCGCATATAGCTCTACTTGTGCAAAGCACTGATGTATTGTGCTGGCAAACAGTCAGAGATAGCTTTGCATATGAATCGCTCAGCATGGCCATGATCCTTTAGCTCTTCAGGACATATCTAACTTTATATGTGTAGCTGAGTATTCATACAGGTGAGGGCTGCCGGCAGGACAGGGTGAGGCCTGGCAGCCAAGGCCTGTCCCCTTGACAGGGGATGATCTCAAGGAAGCAGAGCCCAGGGCAGCATGGGGATGGCTCCCAGAGATAAGCTGGTGTGGGCATGGGCAGCTGGGGACTGCTGAGGCAAAACAGACCTAATGTAAATTTCGGGCCACGTGCAAGTACTCATTGGATTAAGCTCCTACTTTCGTTAATTGTCTAGTTGCCTACAAAGTTGCAGAAGAATCCAAAAAGTTAATCTTGGGGGCAGTGAGAACCTGTGTCCTCTTCTAACAACTGCTTCCCTGCCACTCTCTGCTCTGAGGTTGATCCTTCATATTTCAGCAGTAATTGGAAACTAGCAGCAATGGCTGGCTCAGAGGACGGAGAATCAAAGATGTCTGATACAGGACCTACACCCAAACTTCTTGAGTCCTTCAAAACACTACCTTGGAGAGTGTCACCATCATCATATAACATGTCCTGCTACAGTGTCCTTGCCATATATGCACAACCCTGATATCACGAAGGCATTGATGTCCCACATCTGTGCCAGTGTGCTCATTGCAATCCAGCAGAGTCCAGTAGAGTACAGCACCCAGCTTCAGAAGGAGCTTCAGGAAGGTCACATCCAAATAGCTTGAGGGCTCTGTTTTGCAGGGACCTCACGATCTCCTGTTGTTACTCCATCAGATGAGTGGCTTGAAAGTTTTTGCCATGCCCAGAGCAAGGCTTCTCCATTGCCAGGAAACCACTTGCCTTCTTTCAACATGCTTTTCAACGGACTGTGAAAAAAAGAAAAACAAATTGGCTGTCAAAAGAATGCATCAGGTTTTAAGTGCATTCCTCTGGTGGTGGAGTCAGGATGCTTTGTACCTTGCAGGTTGATGTCTGCACTGCAAAAGATCTAACAAAATAGTGTTGACATGACCCATACAGGGAACAGCTTGTTTAACATGGTCATCTTTTCCGAGATAGCACCACAGACAAAATCTGTGTAGCACTAGAAACCTCCATCTATTGCCAGATATTTTGTGAACGCGTTAGGGTAAGCAGACTTTCAGGGAAAGAGTAATGGGCAACTGGGGAAATGTGCAACCAAGCTGTCAAATTCTCACCTTCCCTAGTGCAGATATCAATTTTGCTTTTCAAGTGAAAACAAAATAAAATGGTGTTTTTCCACCTATTTATTTTCCTCTACGATGAGGTGAACATAAAACACATGCATGTTTAGGGTTGAGATGATATCACAATATGTGGCATTTTTCTTCATTTTGCTGTTTTCTGTTGCTGGAAAGTATGAATTTGTCATGGAACTGGAAATTAAAATGGCCCTTAGTATCCTCTTGTATTATATGGGAAAGATTGATTCTAAACCACCATTATCCCAGGCTGATTCCTTGTAGACTTGGCCAAGGAGTTGGAAAGTAGTTGGCATCTATTTCCTAATACAATGTTTTTCTTTAATGTACAGATACTTTTTTTTTTTTTTTGTCTTTTGGATGTTAATGGAATGAGTAAAGTGGATTCATGGACACTGCATATGTAACTAAGAAGTAGTGACAGAGAAATAAGACTTGGGCAGCATCCCGCAGTTTTTCCTTCCCTCCCAATGCATGGCGGGAGGTAGTGTGGGTATGTAGCTGAATGTTGGACCTATTAATCTTCTGTGCCTCATGTAGCTCAGCTTGTCAGCTTCAGCTCGTGTATTCCATCATTGTGGCTGCAAAAACAAATATTCAGCATAGGAATAGAGTTGATGAAAATAAAATTATTAAGCGAAATAGATAGGCATCATCCTTTCTGATGGTATCAGTTACGCCATTTAAATACGATAGACTGAAGCAGATAGATTAAATCAAGCAGTCAATACATTTTAAAATCTGCAAGAGTTCTCATTCCACCTTGTTTCTACCATTCCATCAACTCCATAACGTTTTATTCTTCATCCACTATCTCTTTTGCTATCTACTGCCATATAATAACGTATTTCCATATTTCTAGTAAGGAAATAACTAAGTTCTCACTCTGTGCATGTGTTTAAGCACTGAGTCAACAGTAGTACATGCAGAGTCTACCTCTATTTTTTGACTACTCTAATGTAAAGAAGACCAGTGCTAGAGGGAAGTTGTTTAGCTTACAGAAAGTATCAACTGCAGCGGGTGGGGCTTACGCTAGACTCCATATGAATGACTGTCTCCCTAATGCATTTCTGCTGACTACTATTCTGACACTGAATGTCCTTAAATTTAGCAATTATTATATAATACTTTATATTAATAATTATTAATGTAGTGTAATGTAATATGATATAACAATTAATAATTAATAATACTTAATATTAATAATACTGTTAAATAGTTGTGTTATTTGATTTGCTTTATCATTGAAAACAGTGTTTTCAAGTACTTAACTGCTGAAAAAAATGGAATTTATACTTACTACTAATAACCATGTCATCATACTACTTATACACTTAATATATCTTCAGTAGTTGTCATGAAATTAATGAAAATGCCCACAATAAATAGGTGAAAAAAGAAATCCGTATAGGATCCACTCTAAGACAATGGCTGGGAAAAAGAATAAAAAATAATTTTAAAATAATATTTAAAGAAGATGGGAAGTTCTAGAGTTTCTCTTTTTTTTTCCATTCTGAATGATGCTAAAATTTCTTTGTTCTCACATTATTCAAATATAACTCCTTAACTGTTTCATGAAATGCAGAATATAAAGTGCATTGGGATGAAAACCCTGTTGTGACATAACAAAAATGTTTTTTTTTAGCTACCATTCAGATATATTTCACTGTGACAAAGCATTAAAATACAATATATCAAAAGAAACATTTTAGCAATACTGGAATGAAATATTTTGACATTACTGGAATAAAAGAGAAGGTTTCAAATGAGAAAGTCAAAAATAATTGTTCTGAAACCTATAAAATCGTAAAATCTACTCCAACAAAACATTTGCATTCAGACAGAACAGTATTTTCTGTCATAAAATTGTTCTCTTGAACCAGCTCTAAGAATTGCTCCCTTTTTTGAAGAAGGCAATGAAAAATATACATGTGGACCTTGAAAGTGATAGAGCTTTAAAGGAGAATATCTTTTTCCCAAAAAAAAGCAAATAAAAGCATAGAATTGTCTCTCTGCTCCACCTTTTCCCAGGCTGATGCTCACTGTATGCCTCATGTGACGGCCCATACCCTCTCAAACTTCATGATCACATAGTTATCCACAACCAACCCAATGCCAGGGACAGGTGCCACCCCAGACATCCCCTGCACTGTGGTCAGCATAGCATTCAACACCTTACAGCATCCTGTGCCCCTCCCAACAGCTTCCCTCCTTGGTAAGTGAGGAGCCAGGGATGATCCACTAGAAAAAGAGGCAAAGGGATCTACAGCCTTCATGTTAATGGATTAAGTTTGCTCATAGATTGACCAGACCTCTACAAGGAGACCACAGGGACCTAATTGGGTCATCTGTAGGATCAATGTCTAAAAGGCTGTGGGACTTTTTTGTTTTTGTTTTTATGTTGTAATGTGAATTTAAGTCTTCTGATTTCAGTTTCTGGCAGACAAGAAATCAACCAAAGGTAGAGAGAAAAAAAAAAAAAAAACTTAACATTCCTGGTGTTTGTATTGGTGTGTTTTTTCATATTGCAAGAAAAGAATTGGAAATATAACAAGATATTTTAAAATGCATCCATCCCACATGTCAATTAATTTCATTGTTTTGGACAGGAGTTAATACAGACTAACAAGCATCCTTCCCTCAGGAAAAGAAAAAGGAAGCAATCCGCAAAAACATATCTGAAGACTAAAGTGAAGATTAGGAGAAGAGACATTTCTATGCACAGTCTAGGGATGAAGCTCTCTCAGGGAATTAAGCACGTATCCAAGTCAGTAACATTAAAAGAATGAGTATGAAGGACAGGTATTTCATAGGTGTAACTGGCAGATAATTTCACTGTAGCAACATACAAATATGGCAATAGACCATCTGTGCCAACATACTTAAACCAAACAGGTGCCTAAAATATAGAATCACAGAATCATTATGGTTGGATAAGACTTCCAAGATCATTGAGTGTAACCAAAAACCCCTCACCACCATGCCTGCTATACTGTGCCCCTAAGTGCGTCATCTGCAGGTTTCTTGAACACTGCCAGGGATAATGGTGATTCCACCTCTTCCCTGGGCAGTCTGTTCCAACGCTTGACTACTTTTTCCATGTAGAAATCTTTCCTAATTTCTATTCCTAATTTAAGATAACCTGAAGCTCCCCTAGCACAATTCAATGCCATTTCCTCTTTTTATCAGTAGTTATTTTGGAGAAGAGACTGATCCGTGCCTCACTGCAATCTCCTTTCAGGTGGTTGTAGATCCTATATCCTTTATAGGATGGAGATTCAAGGCTGCCACGTGAACAGTCCGTTCCTTACGCCCTTCCTTACAACTTTGTGGTTGGGACATGAAGCAGGAGGGAGTCCTCAGCTTCCCAGGGCCTGTGCCTAGAGCACAGGGTAGACACTGACCCAGTGGTCAAGTGATCTGCACTGCATTTCGATGTCTGATGGACTGGTGCTTGTGTCCGGCCATCTGTGGGTTGGGAATATTTTCCTAATGTGGACAAATGTTTTATTTTTCTTCATAACAGAATATAATTGTAATTGAATTAGGATGGAAGGGTAAAAAGAACATAATATTCATTTCTGAAGGAAGAAATGCATCTCAGATGTTTTTAACATATCAACCTTGCATTTCGGTTGATTCTGAAGTATTATACTCCATAGATGAAATAATTAAAAACAGATTTATTGTTTTCTGTCCTCTGTGGTAGGATGACAATTGTTGCTGCAAGGTATCTTTTTTAATTATCAAGATAAGAGCAATGCAAACAACATTTATAAAAAATGACATTCATTCAATAATAAGTTTGCCAGTTTAAATATAAGTCAGTCTAGAAAGGAGACATTCTGTATGAAGAAAGTCCATATTTCTCCATATGCAGACATGGCTAAAATTAACCATACCTTTTCCTGCCCTGCCACAGCACAGATGGGAGCTGCTTTGCTTGCATTTTGCAAGGCAGAGCCTTTGGAACCCACACTACCCCTCCTGGACTTCGGCATTGAAGCATCAGGCAAGTTGATCACGATAAAAGTTAGGCTTCTTTTTTGACAAATTTTGTTTTTATCATGGCCACATAACACTACCAGTTGAACTGAGAGTATCGGAATATGTGTACTCCTTAAATACAACGCTTTATTTTCATAGTATGATTTTTACCCAAGTCCTCAAGTGAGTGCTGCATGCCTGGAGTCAGCCGGCCTGCTGGAATCAGCAGGGATGGAAAGAATATGGGTTCGTCCATAGTTTTGGTCGACCTCATCAGCATTTCAGCTTCGTTTGTCAAGGCCAAGCTTCAGCAAAGCATGCAAGATCATAGTAGCAATAAACATATATCACAATGACTGAGTTGTATAACAGTTAAATATGTGTTCTGCTTTCCTGAATGGTTGTTTCAGTAGTTTGCTTTTATTATTAAAAGAAAAATATGAGAAGGTAAAATACAATCATGTAATCTTACAGTTAATATGTTGCACAACCCAGACAGTAAAGTTTGTTTTCATCTTCTCTATTGTGCTAAATAACTAAACTGTAACTTGTTCCTAGTCAATATATCTTAAAATTTGAGGGAAATGTTTATTATAAATGTGGAAAACTCATTACTAACTAATAAGCATTTAATTTGCATCATTTAATTTCATATAATTATTTCTCTGTAATGTCTATAGCAAGTATAAATTTCAGATGGTCTTGGCTTACCTATGTGATAAAGCGATAGATTAGAAGGGAGAAATGTCAGGCCGAAGGTATTGAAGACAGGAATCGAGGGTATACTTTTTTGTTTTCAGAGTATTCAAATACAATTCTAAGGACTTTATTTGAAGTTTAGAAGAATATCCTTTGCACTAACATAAAATTTAGTATTGAAGTGTATTAAAAAATAAAAAAGGAGATTTTTTTCTCTAGTGAGATTTATCCTGCAGCCTTGAATGGAAAATATTCAGTAACACTACTAGTGACAAACAGCATGTTCTTGCAATTCCCTTGAGACTTAGGACTTACCTTTTCACATTAGCCAACTGCAGTTTGACACTGCTAGTCCACAAAAGCAGAGACCTTGACTTCAGCTCCTAGCAAGTGAGCAATTAATAGCAATACTAAGCACACAGGACTGACCTTGCTACCTTAGACTTTCAGAAACCTTTGCAGCATCCTGTCTACAGCAGTGACCACTAATAGAGTCCTAGGAGGGACTCTAAGCACAGGGCAAACGCACAGCAATCTTCCTTCTCATACCAGTCCAATATCCAAAACTAGACTTCAGATGCTGTTTCTAATACTCTGTGATGATTTTTTTTTATCCATCCTAATTCCTTTTTGAAGGTGCCAGTGCTTTAGTCTTCACAATTTCACATAGCAATGAGTTTCATCTGTTTTGCCTGCAATGCTTCATTTTAGTCCCCTTAATTTTTGCACTGTCAGAAACTGCAGTCAGTTCTCTTTCCACCTTCTCAATTTCACCTATGATTTTCTAGTTCTGTCACAAATTCCCTACAGTGTCTCTTCTCCAAGTTGAAGAGTCCTCGTCTGTCTAATGCTTTCTTGGGGAGCTGTTATCTATCTTTTATCATCCTTGTTGCTCTTCTCTGTACTTTTCCTGCTATTTCCTAGCAGGGGCAGGCGATAGGATTGCCAGCAATACTCAAGATCCTTGTGCATAAAGTGCAATTATGTTTTTTTTTCTTTTGCTCTCTCTTGTTTTCCTAATAATTCCTAAACATTCAATTTTCTCTTCTGACCATAATTGCTTACTGAGCTAACATTTTCACCCAAGCAGCTGTTAAAGCTCCAAAATCTCTTTTCTCAGAGGTAATGGATAGTTCAGAACCTCTAACTGTAAATGTAAAATTACTTTTTTTCATGAATGTCATCCCTTCTGCATTTACCCACAAATACATTCATCTCCACTACTGGGTTTAATAACAGTCAATATCTCAATATTGGAAAGTCTTTTTAACAACAGTCCTGAGCACCCTGAGGACCATCAAAAGCTTTACCATTTCACTTTCCACTCTTTTTTTCAGGTAATTTATGAGTATTTTGAACAAGGCCTAGTGCACAGGTTCTCTGTGAGACGCCAAGAGTGATTTCCTTGTATTGACAAAAGAAAGACTAATTATCCCTACCTTTTGTTTTCTCTTTTTTTGAGTATCTTAGAAAGAATCAATGACTTGATTTCTTTGATGAGCTGTTGGAGGGTTTTTGAAAGCACAGGTATACAATAACAAGTGATTATTGATTCTTTAAGGGAGGCCTAATTGACTTCTCTCTGCAAAATTCACATTGATTTTTCTCAGTGATATCATATTCATCCATGCACTTACTGATTGTCTTCAATGCTATATTTTCTACTAATTTGTCTGATTGGTAGTCCCAGAGCTGCACAGAAACCTTTTCTAAAATTAATGTTATATTTCTGCTTTTTCCTTTGATAATGAGGCATTTTAAAGAAAAAGTAAGAAACCACAGTCAGTAGTGTGCTACATGTTAAATGTTTAAAACACTGCAGAAATCTGACAACTCGTTACCATTGATATTAGCTTTTCTTGCTTTTATCATATTAGACAGATCCTGCAAAATGTTTCCCACAAAGTTGTTATCACAAGAACCTCTCCAAGTTCCTCACAGAAATGCAAAGAACTCATTTTATATCACTATTAACTTACATGAATGTCTTTCATCAGTAGCTCTCAAGATGCTTCACAAAAGAAGCAAGTGCCATCCATATTTTACAGAAGAAAAAAAAATATTGAAAGATGAAGAGCTAGATTCAATAAAGGACTGACAGCAGGGCCAGGCGCATAAATAGCCTCTCTCCTCTGCTCTCACCCTGCAGTGGCTGAACACGTATCTTTGGAAATGAAAGCTACCTCTGTTTAGCATGCTGTCGAGCCTGAGCTAGCACACATCACCTTAGTGGAAATAAAATCCACGTCTCCCAAATCCCTGTCTTACTGCTTTGATTGCTAGGCTATACTGCCCCCACATCTGAGCTTGTTTTAAAGGGTCCATTTAGAAAGATTATAGAAATTAAGGATTTATTTGTGTTTACCACAGATTAATAAAGTTGTTTTTTTGTTTTTTGTTTTTTTTTGTTTGTTTGTTTTTTAAGGCGAAGGAGCTAAGAGCAATTCTATTATACATAGTAATTATTTTACAACTGGTTTTAACCCACAATTGGCCCATGCACCTAATGAGACTTAAATGTGTTTTGTGACTCCTGAAACAGCTTCTCAACTCACATAAGAAATAAACACACACACACACATCAGGGCTATTACAGAGCATCCTTTGCTATAAATATCTTCTGCATGGCTATGTCTTGTGCCCCTGCTCTCTTCACATTTGTGCACTAACTGATGCAGATACATCTGATCATAGATTAATGCTTCCTTGTCTTGTATAAATACTCTAGTCACTCTGCAGCTGGCAAGCAAGGAAGATGAGAGATGCTAAACAGGATTAGCAGAATACTAAAGCATCCCCTTTAATTACCTGCTACAATGTGTTCATTTATTTTCTTCTCCAAGTAACTTTTTTGTCATTAATGCCTGATCGATCACATAAGGATGGGGCTGTGAGCAAGGACAGTCTATTCATTATCCTAAAGGTTATTATAGTGGGTGCTATTATTATTCAGACTTTCAGTAGGAGACACACGAGATCATCCCCTGTCATTCAGAAAACTAGTGCTCGAGGGGACCACCTAGGCAAATTCAACTCAAACTGGAAGGTCAGCTAATCTAGCTGGTAATAGTCCTATTAACTGTGAATCACATATAAAGGGCCTGCAACACTGGGTCGTCTTCATAACATTTTCATTAATAGCAATTTCATTCATTTGGCAAGGTAACAGAGGTATAGTATTAATAACAGAATTTAAATGTCAGCACGTAAATCGGAAAGAAATCTTTACCATGAAGCCATTCACATGAAACAAAAAACATGTTTTAGTTCCAGGCATCATTTTAAAAAGTTCATATATATATATGCACCCGGAGAAGCTACACGAATGCAAAATAGTCTTGTGGCAGTTGAAATTAAGAATTATTATTTCATTTCAAATGTGGGAACATAGTAATATTGTATTTCCCTTGCCAGCAGCAAAGGAGAGAAATGAAGTCCTTATGAGACTCGCACCGCCACCTCACCTACCTGGTGCTTCTCCGTAAAACATCTGGGTCACCATGGACCTCCTGCACAGACAGACTGTGACATACAGAGCTGAATGCAAGCGGTTTTCGGGGACACCTGGTTTCTTAGTCTCCATGGGCTTGGGCAAGGGGCAGCTGCTAGGCCATTCTGTGCAGCTAGCATCTCTAAAAAGGCTCAGAGCATAACTTCAGGCACTTAAGAAACTTTACAGCTGAAAACTGAAGAGCTCTTGGCCCTCTGCTGCCCCAGCAGTTTCTGCAGATTGCCGTCATGGCCCTTGGTGTATAAATTCCACCTGTGCTGCACTCCAGGTACTGCTCTGAAGGATCCTGCCTTTGGTACCATAGAAGATCCTCTGCTATAGTTTATGTGCTATAAAATGTGTTAATAAAATTTTTAAATAAATCAGCTGTATCTGCTATAGAACCTAGAAGAAAAGTAAATGCATGCTGAAGTTCTTCTCCTGTGCTGCTTCTAACACCCTTTATAGACGTGACATCAGCCATGGCAGCAGTCCATAATATTTTTGCTTTTCAAAACCTTTTCGTCGAGGGATCTCAAGGGATTTTTTTTTTTCTGTCTAGGGTAGTTTTCACACATTTTTCAACAGATGGGTATGATTTGGCACAGCTGGGTTTATCCTACTAGTTGCACAACTTTCCTTATGATGCCTTCAGAAAAATCCTGCCTGGGTCAGGGTAAAATGAGTCATAGCTTCCCTGAATCATTTGTCACTGTTGTGAAACTAGAAGACAATTGGTTCTGATTGGCTTTTCTACTCAGAAAAGACATTTGCTTTGAACACAGAAGACTGCAACAGATCAAAACGTGAGGGCCCAAGTTAGCACAGCTCTCTTCACAGATGCTAGGCCTATATTTTAGTGAAAGCGAAGTCTCTCTATTGCCATAAAACTCAAGGAGATGTCTCAAAGGGATCTGAAGGATGTACTGTGCAATTATTTCAGAGCTAGAGAATGAGCACTAAAAATGAAATATGTAAGAAGCAATGTTCTTATGAGAAATCAAGGCCAAAAAATGGATCAAAATATCCACTTTGTCATTATGAGGGGAGGAGCACAGTAACTAAAGGTTGTTGACAAGAAGAAAGGAATAACAGCTGATATCTCTAGACTTATGTCCAGATCCTCTTATTGCATCAAGCATTATCAAAGTTACTTGAGGAAAAAAAAATTTCTGTATTTTTTTGAAATATTCATACAGTGGTTTTTGTTGTTGTGTTTTTTTTTTTTTTTTTTTTTTTTTCACTAAAATAGTGATTTCCATCCTTGACTCTGGCATCCGCCTTTATAAGTGACCTCACAGCCCACATGAGGTTTGGGATCCTTCCCCTAGGTTCATCCTATAGCACCCAGAGGCAGTGAGTGGAGGCCCCTGAGGAGGCTCCCGTGGCTCCTGCTCTCTGCAGCAAGATCCAGTACTGAACCAATTGTGGGGTCTTTACAGCCCCAGGCCCTGGCCTGTATTTCTTCATCAATGCTGAGCTACAGTCAAATTGTTAAGGCCACTAAAGCTATGCTTGCTTATAATGCCCTTCACCACAAGGGGCCTATGCAAGAAATAATGCAGACCTTAACTAGAGTAGTTTTTTTTCAGATAATATTAAGAAACTTTGTCACGAGGAACCATTGAGTTGATGCTCTCAGATCCTCACCAAAGCACTCTGCCTTGTGCTTCATGCTTCACAGGGACCTCAATTTTCACAGGGTGCAAAAAAAAGAGGAAAATCACAGAAGTTTTCTTGTGTGTATCTTCTCCTGGGGCTGGTCTGGGCTATTATGAAGATTTATTGTGCACTGACAGGATGTTTGACTATTTGCAAACAAGATGGATGGTGTTCCTCTTGGATAACCTTGCAGGCTGCTTATGGTGAGTTAGCACAAGGAAACAGAAGGAGACCCCAGAATATCCAGGCAGTTGCAAATGCAAGATAGGACTGAACTTTTGGTATTATTGCCAGAAAGGGCTTGCACAGGACTTGCCCAATTTGTACTAATCTCAGTTTTTAATTAGTACCAATTAATACTTCAGCTAAGGCTCTGAAGTTGCTGTCAAATTTAAACTCACAAAATTACTTCTTGGGGCAAGCTTCCTCGTGAAAAGGAATCGAATCTTTCAGAGCTTTTCTGTCAGTAGGTCAAGAAACAACTGTGAGGAGAGCAGGCTTGTTAACTCAATTACATTCAATTTTAAATGAATTTAATTCTATTGTATCATTTTGGCTGATTTTCTGTAGGGTGGAAGCACAAAGAGCTCATCAGAAGGCAGGATTCAATGTGCCTGTTGCTGGAAAATAAAGGCCCAAACCAACAATCACTTCCCCTGTAGCAGACCTGTAATTCTCAGATGAATTACAATTGAAATTAATGGTGTTCTGACAGAAGCCTCAGTCTTTGTGGATGATACGACAGGATAAAGACTAAAGAGATGAAATATCTTGATATATCCGTTCCGTGTTTTCCTACAGTACAGCAAATGCATGACCATTCATAAGGTCTTAGGTACAAGCTGACTATGAAATATTAAAATGCCGCTCAGTACATCTAAAGTATATAAATGTACATAAAATAGATTGTTTAATTTCTTTTTTTATGTACTTGACTACTGAAAACATGACCACTCTGTTTCTTGCTCATCTTACAAGAAATAAGTATTATTTCTCCTTCAGAGTAAAAGACAACTAACTAAAATAAGATGTTTTTGCAGTCAAAGCTATATCCCAGTGCTCACAAAACAGCATGAGGCACAATTCCACTTCTCTTGGCACTGATGTGGCCCACTAAAATTAATGATAGCATCTGAGAGCAACAGAGAGCAAGATGTGATCAATAGATAATAAAAAAGACCCTATTCTACCCTAAGCAGTATTTCTTAGGTGTGTGTTTTTTTTTCCTTCTGTTCAAAATTAAATATCATTTCCTCCATTGCAGATATGCTGCTGAAACAGGAACAAATATAATATTGTTTTGATAGCTTTTTTTTCCTCTAACCTTGACACAACTATTTGAAATATATTCATAACATGTTCCTTAAATATTTTCTTTTTTTTCCAACAGGATGACTCTTCAAGTTGACATTTCAATGGAAGAACAACTCATCAGAAGCTCCTTGTGAAAAGGACTCATATTTTCAGTTTGGCAGCTAGATAGTCCAGTGGTGATTTACTCAATAATTGCCTCAATACTAAATTCAGTTGACAGCTTCCTATGCTATCAATAACAAACAGATACTTATAGTTTTAGATTTTGGAATAGTTTAACCAAATTAAAAAGAAAAAGCAGATGTTAGTTGGAAGCAATGGCGTGCATAGTAGAGTACCTTAATCTGTAAAAACTTGTGCATTTCCAACTACTCAATTACATGGTGCTTCTTCCTTTTTTACCTCCAACAGTTAATGATTGCCATATTAAATAAAGTCTTAAATAGCTTGCTAGGGCGCTCGGTGGTCTCCAGCAGGCAGACTGAGTGTCTGCCAGCTCCTCCGCTATTACATCTTAAGGTCCTTAACTGTCTGAACAGCTGGATGATTACATATAGCACTGGCAGGCAGCCACTCTCCCCCTCCAAACCCCAATTAAAACCACTGTCACAGAGCTAAGAAAACACAGAATGCAGCTTCGTTTTATGCAACGATTGGTGACAATCTTCTTTTTTTTTAATGATATAGCACTGCAACTTGGTATATGGCTCAATGAACATTTTTATGTTTAAAACTGGTTAAGAAAGAGCCAGCAATCCTCCCCAATGCCTTTGCCATTTGAAATTATTTGCCAGAAAATTTACATGAGTACTTTTCAGTCCATAGACTGAGTGCAGCAGTTTCTTGTGCATCACTGTTACTTGGAGTTTCAGCTACATTTATTAGGTACAATTGGAAGCAGAGGCCACATGGCTGTTTTGTGTTTCTTGATAGGAACAGTAGAGCTCTTAGGAGGGAAAGAGCCATCTTCAGGGAATGATTCATCCACCTTATCTTGGCATGGAATGAATCACCCTCTGAAAGTGCCTATTGACTATACAAGGACCCAGAAAACCTGACTAATCCGGCCATCTCAATTGCAGATAGCCAAATTTAAGGTGATTCCCACTCTAATATACAGTGTTCAGAGAGACAGTGATATACAGCTGTTAATGGCAGAATTGCTAATGGATAGAACCAATAAGCTAATTTATAGCATGCCACTCTACTGCATCTCATTATCACTGAGCTAATATTTCACTAGGGTCTGAATTTGATTAAAAAGAAAAAAAACAGGGATGATCCATCTCAGGCAATAAAAATCAGATAAATTGATAATAAATACATTTATGAATTTTTGATGAAAACATGATGTATAAACAATCTGATGAACCACAAATACATATGTATATATTTTCCCTTTGCTTTATCCTTGTGTTTTTTTCTATAATCTCTGCTTTCTTATCTGACCTTGACATGTCATGAGTCATGTCGCACACCAGTTTTATTCAGTGGAAAAATACTGAAGTCTGTAGTGCGATTCTTTTGATTATATACAATGTCATATATGTCTCTTGCTCCTCTGGTGTTGGCAAATTTTAATATCAGAGGATTTTGATACTAGCTAATCCAAGGCATCTTTCTTTTACTTAAGCAATTAAGCTGGCATCCTTCAAAATCCTTCAAAAGAATCCTACTCAAATAAATCAAAGATTAGGTGTTATGGAATGCATTTTCTCTTCCTTTTCTGAGCAGGTAGGAGTGATGATTACTCACACAACTTAAAATCCTTCCCACTGCCTTACAGAGAGGCATATATATTCACCTATGGCAACTTGCTCATCATAAGGTCTTTAAAACCTTCAGCTTCGCTCCTTTCTAGTACTGGCATAATTAACTACTGCAGCACAAATAAATATTGCACTGCACTCATGCAACATACCTGGTCCAACTTAGAATCTGCCATTTTGAGCCGGTTCCAACTTGACATTGTCTGAATCAAGCAAGTGGTACTGGAAGTTCTTTTCTAGTGTGTTGCAAGATGAATATGTCATGGCCTGGCTCAAGGGATAATAGTGGCCATTTTGTGGGAAATTAGATTTTTCAGGGAAGCCCAGAATTACCTGCACAAACTTTTGATGGACAGTAGTAACACAAATGTATATTTTGTAAAAAGTAAAGAAACAATTTTTTAATTCCACTTCAATGTATTACATTGTTTTTGTTTCCTAAAACACTGGAGTAAGCAATAAGACATATCTGGGGGGAAAAAAAAAATCCCCATGTTTCCTCCTTGTATATAGACTAAGAAAATGATGCTGTTTCTACTTTTCAATAATAGGTCATCCTGATTCGTTGAATACTGCTTTTTTACCCCCTGGAGAGACTTCATTTTGATTGCCTGCTGTACTTGTTCAAGGAAAGCTCTCCTAATGGCTTGCAGTGCCAAAGTGACCTTTGTATTCTGTTTATTGCCTTGTCTGTCTGGCACAGAGTTCCTCTTTTCTGTTAGCTATTTTAAATTTGTCTATACTCTATGAGAAGGCAGAGTGTCTTGCTTCTGAAATTTTTCTTGCAAAGTTTTTGTTTAGAAGCATGTGCCATGGATAGAAAAATCAAGAATTCAATGTTTTGAGATTAGTTATAAGTCTCTTCTATAGCAATATGTTTTTTCATTTAATTAACTTTGTGACCAAAACTTCTCTCCCTTCCAAAACACTACAAGCAATTTCCTATCCTTGCTGCATGAGGAGAAATAGACCCTTTGGAGGTGAAAATTTTAACCAAGATCATGTTACTTGTTTTTGAATATTAGCTTTTTGTAAGGTATTTCAGTAATGAGTGATGAAAAGAACCATGAAGGCATGTGAACTGATTTCAGTGAAATATCTTTCACATTCAAAAAAAAATTAGAAATACCTGTACAAAAAGGGGAGATTCACATTTTTCATTCTATGGAGAAATCTTATGTTTCAAGCTTTTCTGAAGTTTCATTCCAACTGGAATGAAAAATCAGGCATTAAAAGATCGCTATAGCAGCAACAGTAAAAATCATGTTGCTAACACTAAATATTTTTTATTTAGGTTCTTATTCATGTATATAGTTCTTTTTATTTCATATTATCAGCATAGAAAGTAGCATATAATGACATAAAAATAAATGAATGCAGTTTAATTCATTAATGCATGAATTACAAATTCAAGCAGAGATGACCAATCTCTTTCTATGGCAAAACACATTTACCTTGTGTCTGTTTAGCATTCATATTGCTACTGTTCAAGAGAAGCATTTCCCAACCTAGGATCTTATCAGATGGACATGTGGGAGGGAAATTCCATGACAGCAGTCCTTTAGAGCAGATTTTTAGTTATTCTTGTTTCCGTTCAGTCAAAAAAACACTATCAGGAGAAGGGTAGTTCAGATCTTTATTCTCCAAGTAAAAATGAGATTGTTGAGAAATAAAACACAGTATGGAAAAATAATACAAGTTCTTTCAAATCTCAGAAGAGGGACAAATTTTGGTCAAATGTTTCAAGAGTGAGTGTGGGATGAAGAGCTGAAACGCTTTCTGTTAACCATCTCTAATTTCATTTCCTACCTCACATTGTGATCCAGGAAGTCTGTTCTACAGCATGAGTCATTTTGTCACATTGCAAATCCTAAATGAATAAAGCTATTAACATTTATGGTGTGCTGTAGTTTTGCCATATCTTGCAAATGTCTTTTTTTTTTTTTTTTTTTTGATATCCGTTTTCGCTGTCAGGAATAAGAGCTGACAATGTAAGAATATATGCCAATTACAAATGAGAAAAAATAATAGTGTTCTTTATTCACTTCATAATAAGAACTCATTCCAGTTTAAAATTGGTTAAAAAGTAATTTAATCAGCGCACAAGCTCAGGAAGAGTGCTTTACTATTGACTGCTGCAGTGGAGCTGCCTATTTTAACAGAGCCATTCCATAAACGTTTATGAATGAATTTTACTTTATGGTATTTTGGCAGGATCTGAGCATCAAATTTTTTTTTACTTTCACCTCCTAGGGAAGCCTGATGCAGGAAGGCATTGTAACTGGTTTGAGAAATGAGCTAAGCTAAACTAACTACTCAGAAGAAACTATTTTGGAACGATGCTTTCTTAGAAGTGAACTGCTACTTGAAAAGACAAAACAAACAATCATTAGGATCATTTGTGATCAAGACCAACCCTTCCCAAAATGTTTAATAACTATAAAGGCCCGTAACTAGCAGTACACCCTGTGGGCCGAAACTTGTCCCAGTAGTGTTCTTATTCATTAATAATATGAATGATGCTCTATATCATTGAGATTTTTCAATAATAGACTAGCATTTAATTCTGAAAGAGTCTGCCAAGAGTGTAACGCGCTGTTGGATGACAAGAGTACAGGTATACCCAACACGCAATGAAAGCTCACCTATATTACAGAGATGCATGTGGTCACAGCAAGTGCCATGTAGCAGAGCATCTGGTGTGATCTGCTGTTATAATCTGGTTTTATAAATGAATGCATTTTAAGACATGAAAAACTAGAACAAGAAAAGATGGATATTTCCTTTTTATGAGCTATGTTTACAGGGTCCCATAAACTCCATCTTAGTTCTCTTCAGAATTTTGATATTCTGTTAAAATCAATACAAAACACTCTTTTTTTACTTGCAGCTTTGTAGGTAACTATGTTAAATACTGTTGTTAATAAATGAATTTTTAATGAAATATATTCCTACTTGCTTCCTTCCTACACCTGTAAATGAGCATACACGGGATGCTCTCCCTCACAGAACTTTGTGGGGACGGCTGTATCCAGTGAAGTCCACTCCCAGAGGGGAGTTGCTACTGGTATTCCTCAAGGTATGAGCTATGTTATGCCTAGTTGTCAGTCACAATGCCGTTGACATGGCAAAGGAAAACACCGCTTCCAACTCTTTTGCTGATCAGCTGACCTGCCTTGATCTCCTTCACATGTTATCATGAATGATCTTAACTCCCAGACTAAAAAGGTGAGACCTTATTCACCACCAACAGCCTTTCTTAGCTGGTCTTTATGATCCCAGAAGCCTAGAACAAGCAGTATGCTATTATGATAAATCAAGCCTCATTTTTACTTTACTGCAACCAGAATGTAAATGTGAGTCCTAACATTATTTCTTAAGCTCTCCTCTGTAGTCTGCTAAATAGAAAACTTTATAAAATGCAAAGCTAATAAAATGTATGCAAACTCTCCTAGGGATTTTGGTGATCTGTCAAAAGTCCATATGTGCGGAGGACAGATGATAAATATAAATCTATAAAAAAAAGGTTTGAAGAAGAAAAAGTAGTCTATTTATTTAGCAAAGATAGAAATGTTAATGAATTTTGCTGCATGGAAGCATTATCTGCGATGGATGGTTAGGGTTCAGGGTTGCACAACTAAGAGTGATAAATGAGACTCAGTTACAAAATAATTGTTAGGTTATGAATGTCCCTAGAACCTATGTATGGATCTGACAATATTAAATTTATATCAATTTCATATTAAATAATGAACATACATGAGAAGAAAGAGCACAAATCCTCACAAAAATCTTTGAATAAATGCTGTTCTTAGCTGTAATCTGTGACAATGAACTCACTGCTTTAATAGAAGTTGTAATATTGGTAATTTAAGCACATGAGTATTTCATTCAGGCCTGTATTCATTCTGAACCTCAGATATAAGTTCCTTAATAATCCTGCAATTGAAGTGGAGGCAGCAGACGGCTCTCTGACCCCTAATACCACAAGTGGATTTTTACTTCTGTTTTTTCGCAGATCTACAGCCACCAAACACCAAGTGTGATTAACCAAATACTATGAAGTGCCAACTGGTATTAACTAGATACAACAAGAGAACTGGAGACATGCAGGAAGGCAGTATTAGTTGCTTTATGACAATCAGTACTGAATATTCATTAGGTAAGCCCATTCAAATTTGTTCTGAGTTTTCTTTAAATCATCCATGTGTGCTACTGGAAGTGTCCCAGTTTGCACTTAAAAAAAAATCCTTCCTATCCTAACACTTTATGATATTCTTAGGCACTATAATTTTACCTTTTATTCTTTAAAGAATAATATCTAAATTGTGTCTTTCAGTTTATGGAGGAATCTCTCCATCGGTCAGAGTATTATTTCTTTTCTAGTTTAAATGTAAAGGTTTTTCTGGTGCAGCTGGATCTAATTTCAAAGTACTGACCTTGTCATGTGCTCTCTTACAGATACTTCTTAGTACTGCGAGAGCTGCAAAAACTCTGATTCTTGGGGAATTTAACTGTCAGGAAGCATCGCGCCTGCTAATAACACCTGAAAGACTTTGATTTATAATTTTCATGACTGTTTGACTTAACATGCTCACCTAGCAGAAGGATCCAAGTCAAGATGAAAGTCTTACTGGTAAATGCCAATTGGAGAGCGAAGGTCCTGGATCACTTTAGAAACATTATGATATTTCCTGGCTTCAAGATGAGATGGGAAATTGAAGATGTAGTATGTGTAAAAAAGCACTTTAAATTTTAAATGTATGTGTTTCTTGCTGCAGAGGGTGAGTTGCTTTGTGGTAAATGAAAGACCTTTGTCAGAGAACTAACTTTATGGTCTCTTTGCTATAGAAAATCACCTTGGCAAATAAAATCCCTTCACTGGACACACTCCTAGTTAGCCTTCCTCAATTTAGAAGCCAGTTTCTTAATTATCTCTCCAAACTACTTATTTTTAAGATTAGGAATTGCAAATACTTTTTTAGTGATAGCTGTTACACCTTATACAGATATTTTTTATATGTATTTGACACCTCAGTCCATTATGTTAATGCAGTCAAATTTACTTTAGCAATTCTTTGTTATTTAATACCTGTGCTATGGTGTGCTCAAGTTCCTTTAAGTACAGGCACATGCATTTGTCAGAACCAGGACTGAGGAAATCAAAAAACACAAACAGCAGCTGGACCCAGAAAAGCTTCAGTCTTTTCTGTGCCCTTCTTGTGACGTATACCATGGTCATGCTTTGTTAGAACTCTAAAACTGCTTCAGCTTTCTATCTCCATGATCTAGAGACAATGGAAATCAGGATCTTGACCTTTCTGTATTTAAAATTCTCAGCACATGCTAGAAGGAAACATTTTCTCCTTCCTTGGTTAATGAATAATGGGATAGAAAAGAAGAAAGATGGAATATTACGACCAGCAACCGATGGAACAGAAACATAAAAAGAACTAGGAAAACAGAATAAACTTCTGTACACTTTGCAGTTCTGTTCTGATTCAGTTTACACAATTCCCTGAATAAATACTTAAGTTTGGATCATTATCCACTTGGGAGAACGTCATAAAAATACACCGCTAGTTGACTTACAGAAAGGAAAATATTACAAATTATATACTGAGCACAGCTGGGCAATATCCTGGTGGGAGCAATTATTTCAGCATTATGAAAGACAGGAGATTATGAACTCTGAAATGAAGGAAAGCAACAACCTTTACTTTACAGGAAAATTCTTACTTTGTAAGTCTTGACTGGGAAATTGGTGGTAACACAGACTGATATATCAAACTGCAAGCACTAAAATTCACATAAATGACACTTCTCTACTTCAGGGAATCAGATACCACACAAGGTATTTTGTCCTGCAGGAGATGGTAACTGCAGCTGAGACTGAGAAGGGGTATTTTGCTCGAGGCATCTAGTATCACCTTGGTAAGTACAATTCCCGTGCAGTCTTTCACACAACCTCTTTTATGCTTCTGATCATAGCCATCAGAGATTCGGTGCTGAGGGGAATTTATCATGCAAATTAATTAACACATCATCTAATATGTCATCATATACATTCAGATTGCTTCCAAATGGTTTACTATTGTGAATATTTTTCTCATTAATTTTGTAATTCATTAGGAAGAATAAAAATAGTGCAATAAGAAAATAATCATAGATAGTGATATGCCTAATCTGGTTAAATTAATGTCACTGCAAAAGCAGCAGATCAAAATTGCGAGCTTTATTGTATACAATACTTTGTAATACACGCTTACATCAATCAATCAAGTATTTGAGCTTGACTCAATAAAAGTATTTGTGTAAAAATAAATACAGATATGAATACTTATGCTACCTGCATCCCCTTCTCACATTTTTGCTAGCCTGGACTGTGACACAGTTTGGATAAGGACAAATTCAGCTCTACGTCTATACATTATACGTCTATAGAATCGCTCTTGATAAATTCTAGTTTAAAAATGGGGGAGAGGTAGAAGAAGGGAGAAAGAGAACCCTAATACTGAGGAAAAAATAATCTATCATCTGATTCATAGATACATGAGAATATCTACTATATGAAATCTTATGCAATACTCTGAAAGCAACATGTACAAGCAGATCCTCATGAATCCTGCTTGCTATTGAGTTTGGATAATATTAAAAGGTCCAATCCACATGTTTTTCAACTTTGCATGGACCTGTAAACATTAAAGTATGTGCGAACGCTTGCTGGTACCCACCTTTGCAAAGTATTGCCTGTTTTGAAGAATTGCAGGCAATCATTTCCTGACTAGAAATGCACTATAACCCAGACACAGATCAGCAAATCTTCACAGAAGCTTGAGAAGTCAGTCATGCCAGAGAAAGGTGGCACTTGAATTTTGTGTAATGCTATGATATGAACAAGCAAGCAAGACAGTAGATTCATTGGGCTGTTTTACTCTGAGAAGGTTTGAAGCATAGGTTCCCATATCTCAGGTAGAGGTATTAAACATCAGCCTTTAGGAAGACACTATCTGATCGTGCTGTTTAAACTACATGGTCTGCACAGTTTGACAATTTAACAGTCATGCAATGAATGTGCATAGATGGAGCTGGGATTTTTTGTATGTAGGCTGCATATAGAACATGCTGTAGTTTCATATTTTAAACATGAAGCTAGTGATTCTGTATGCCACCTTTCTCAGACCTTTGACCGCAGTTAGCACCAGAGAGGATATGTTAGGAGAAAGAGCTGGCAATTTCCTACCTCTAATCCACACTCCCATGTCCAACTTCTCATTACATTCTATAGTAGCCAGTTCGTGGGCTGTAGATCTAAACTGTGTTGTAAACTGTTGGAAGAGGAGCTGGGAAACAAAGGAATTGCTCTCAAAAAACAAGTCAACACAAAGAACATAAGAAATACAAGAAAATACAATATCCCAATGCTTTTAACAGGACATAACTTTTGATTTTGACATGTGGGAAATCAAATTTATAGTACTTCTAACCAACGTTCTGTTAGCTAGTTTCCCCTTCAAGGATAGTTTATGAAGTTTGTTTATTTGTTTGTTTGAGGTTCTCATTGACAGAGTTTGGAATTCCCGTTTTCTGGTGAGATTCAAGCTTCCTCATGTTTTCCTTCTGTCACGTTTCACCAGAGAATCTGTCATATGTGTGACAGCCTGAACATTAGCATAAAATGTGTTCCTCTTTCAGGGAGCTTCAGTCTCTTGATAGAGATGTTCAAACCTCCTCAGGTGAGAAGGAAATCCTACGTCTAGGGTAGGAGGTTGCTTTTACATCAATGGTTCCTCCATATCCTTTGATGGCTTTCCTCAGGGAGGCGGGGGGGAAAAAAAGGAAAGAAATAAAGCAGACCTTGCTAGCTTCTCCTATGAGTTTTACAAACTTCCTGAAATCAAGGTGTAGGCTGACAAGGCTAACATGTACAAGACTGGTGACCATCCCCTTTTGCCTCAGATTTGGAACTTACTCTGCTTCTGATGCTGAACATAGCACTTACTGGAGTAGAGCTGATGAAGGAAGGAAAACCCAAGGAGAAAGACACACTTTAGCTGGAATTTGATCATTCCACATTATTTCCTTTAGTAGGATTTCTCTTCACAACAGCTTGTGAAAAGTATCTTTTGGGATTCTTTATCAATGGTGAGGGGGAAAAAAAGGAAAATGCTAGCGTTGGTTCATTTGTCTTGACCATTTATTCTTTCCTCCCACCAGAAGAAGGGTGAGAGAGAAAGAAATAGCTGGGACGATGCATTCACCAGCACACTCACTTATTGCCTGCTGATTAACTGAGCAAGCCAGGGCTTACAGCTGAGAACATAGGAGGCAGTTGAGCTGGGGAAGGAGCAGAACCTTTCTCTTTACTATTTCCATTTTGTGTTTTGGCATAGCAGGAAAAAAAAAAAAAAAGGAAAAACAGAAAACTGCTTTTGAACTAGGTTTCAGATTTTGTAAATGCCTTTGGCAACCACTCACCAGGTCCATCCCATGAAGCTGAGAGCAAAATTCGCAATGACTTTCACCTTCGGTTCACACCATCTCTGGAGGTACTCTCAGCTACTCTCTTTCACAATAGTGGGTCTATAAACTAATGCTGTGACAATGGGGAAAATAAAGTTATTGTTTACAAAGTGAGGAAGGAATCATCAAAAACAAGCTTTTCTCATACATAGAGTCAGGTGAGCGAAGATCTCAAATTTAAGTAAGTGCACTGAATCTCTCTGGACTCCGCAGAGCTTCTTATTTTGTTCACAAACTACCTATAATACTTGTCCGTAGAAAAACTGGATTATTTTCTATGTTTCCTAACATTTAGGTGCCTACTCTAAAAATATTACACAGGATTGCACTTGCTAATAGTAACTTTTATGTATTCTGTGGGTCTTACCATAAACTTCATGGCAATGAACTGGACAAGTGAGGAAAATGGTGACTGCAGGCTAACTAGCTTGTGTTCTCCAGATGACCCAACAATGTGGCTAAATGAAAGCTTTGGAGGTGATTTAAATTTCATCTCTTATTACTGCAAAAAAGAAGAACCATTTTCTTTCTGACAGTAGACATGATATTGATTGGTTAGCTTCCTCACTAAAAGTATTATACAATGGAGTCATTATTGTATCTTGTGTATTTCATGTTTTTCTTCTCTACCAAGTTTGTAAAGAAAAATTCCTGTAAGAAGTACGAATCTGAATATCATTTTACTTATTTTTATGCTTGTTTTCACTGCATAGAAGATAGAGCACTTGCATTTCTGAGTGTTTGCTTCTCTTAGTAATCCCTTAGTTGCCAATTAGCCTGCTTCAGTCCTGTGGACTGAAGGTCTATGTCTGGAGGAGAGCACATATGATTTTTCTTCCTGTTGGTGTGGAGCTGTTTCATAATAACACATGAAGAGTCCTCCAAATCACCTACTGTAACCCAGCAGGCATCAAAAGCAGCAAATTTTCCACTGATCTAACATTATGCTGTTTCCAGAAATTCTTTATACTGGAAATCAGAGACCAGATGGAATCTAATGGCAGAACTACCTTCTGCAGAGCAGGGAAGCACTGAATTCCCAGCTCTGCACTGGGGGTTTTATTACCCATAATCTGTTCATGCCAGGAACAGCTGACAGAAAACTGCACTATAGGAAGATATGAACTGATGGAAGGAAATCTCTGTCTTGATTGTGTATATCTGAAAGACTAAGCAGTAACTTAAAGTTAAGTCTGTCTGATGGGTAGGTACCTATCAAAGGCAACATTACTCTAACATAATCCTTGTTATTTCGGGAGCCTCTTGCTTGCTTTCAATCTGGCAATATGTGTGTAGATCTGAATTTCTGTGAGTAGATTTGAAATTCTCTTGGTTAATCATAGAAAAGATATTATAGAAACAGTGGTAATACATGTACACTTCAGTGGGTTAAGGACTACTGTATTACTATTTAAACATTAGCTAGGCCCCATTTTCATCCCAAGCTATAGAACAGAATCTAGTAACTGAATGAAAGAGAGAGAGAAAGATAAGGATGATAATGATTACATAAATGAACCTGAATAGCAGGATCTGTGAGTAACACATTGAAAAAATCCATGAATGGCAATGAAACTAAGAGTAGAAATGTCAGTAAAGAAAATAAGCAAAAAGGAAGAGGTAAGATGGAGAGAGACTGAAAATGCAGCTGGGAAACCCATCGATTAATAAACTCAATAGCTATCAGGGTTGGATGGGCATGGAAATTATTAATGAAGTTCCTAGGTTTTATTCATACTGATCTAAATTACAATCCCAAAGGCAGGCACCCAAATTAAAAAGAAAAAGGGAGGAGGGGAAAATTAAGTTCTTCAATTAGAGTGTTGCTCACACGTAGGTGATATTTTTTTCACTGATAGTTATTCCAGGAAATAGTACTTTTTCTATATGTCACCATTTTCCTTGTGTTCATATTAATTTCATTGCATCCACACCAGACAAGCTTGCTGGAAAACCTTGTTCAAGATAAGCACCTTTCACTAGGTAAAATTTAAAAAGCTCTGTCCTGGAAAATCCCCCAATTCAGACAGCTCTGTGGATGACTTGTAAGAAGTATGCAGCTATCTTCTGCACATTGGCATATCTTTTCCTAGAAACTGGTGAAGGGAAAAAGCCCAGGGACGTGGACGATAAAGCAGAAGAAAAGGTTACTAGCAAAAGTCAAGTAAATAACACAAGAGAAGGAAAGAAACCATATCTGATTCCTCAAAGATTTGCGTTAGTCTTAACTAAGTCACTGTGATGTGAAATTGCTCCACTGGCACTTTTGTATGGTTTGTATCGTTTCCCTCTTACTGGGATCTCTTTGGGAGAGGGAGGAACCATATTTGCCTTTTGTGTTTGTGCAGGAGTCACAAAGTGACTTTCAGATCCTGAGCTGGGACTCCTACAGGATACTTCAAAATTATTAAAGGTAATAATAATAATAGCATTAAGAAACAGTGATCCAAAGTTTGAACACCCGAAGAAATAATGAGGCTTCATTTAAAAGATACAAAGACTCCCTTCTTTCATACCTGACTTCTTAGAAGACCACCATTCTTACAGGATAACAGTAGAAAAATAAAAATCATCTGAGACTATACTACATGAGCACCTCTACTCTTGTCATTCTAGAAACTTTTAAGTGAAAAAACAACCACAACCTGCTCAACAGACACATAGCTGAAACCTGTACACATATGTCAGGTATTATGTCTTTTGCAGTTCTTCTGCTATTTTATGCAGTTTTATGATCCATCTTTCAAGGAGTCTTGAGAATGCTTAACCAAAGAGAAACCAGTGAAAAAGTGTGCAAGGATTGCTTAAATAAGAGTAGCTAAATTTACTCAAACAGTGCAACTTGATTGATTCAGCCTCAGTTGTAAGCTGTGGAAAGTTTTCAATCCACAAAGGGTAAAACAAGTAAATTCAGTATCAACAACAAAGCACTGTGAAACCTGATCTCTGATGCTATTGAAATTAGTATATGTTTACAGATAATGAAGCTATAAACAAGTGACATTATCTGTAGGAACTTTTAGAGTCCAGATAAATACTGGTCCAGATAGACCTAGATAGCCCCTAGGTTGTTTCTGGGACTAAGACAAAATCTATTTTTCAAGTAAAAGCTACTCTGTTTTCTGTGTGTCAGTCTTTTGATCTTCGTGTTGGTAGATAAATCCTTTGGTCAGTAGCATTGGCCCATGAATCACAAAAACACATTAACAGTAAACAGCACCTTCCAGCTCTTCAATTTAGGATCCAGTGAAGGTTGTGATATATGGCATGCAAAGGCAGACACAAAAAATTAAAGGGAGAGATGGGCAATTCTTCCTGTGACTTATATTTTATGGCTTCTGTTTCATTTCTCTGCTTGACCTGTGATCTCTGTTTTAAAGTTTTCTCTCCAGACCAAACAAAACTATAATTCATAAATGGTATGAAAGGCAGTGCCTTGACTTTAGATACCTAAAACCCACTTACACGTCTCAGACCAGTTCAAATGGATTTTTATTTTTTTTAATTTATTAAAATCATAAATCTTTCTAAATTTAAGTTCATAAATCATAAATCTATGATTTATTAAAATCATAAATGACTTCTATGAATCATTCCATATTTTTGAATTATCTACTTACATGTCACAGCAGATTCATATACAATATGTATTTATAGTATGTAAATTATCCAGTGACTTATTATAAAGACTGCCTTTTTTGAATCTCAAAAAATGTTTGCTATTACAAATTTGATTTTAACCCAACACAATGCCTGAATATACACACTTTGTGACACAAAATATATGCCACAGTGCCTGAATATATGAACTTTGTGATACCAAGTGTGTGGCATTAGTCACAAACTTTAAAATTGAGCATGGAATTTCACTTATTGGAGAGGTTGATCCCCATTTCCACGTCCTTTCTACACTTTCTTCTAAATGTCAGAAAGACTGCCAGCCTTCATGACGTACTCTAACCACTGGCAACAGAATAAGAAATACCAGATCAGAGAGTAACAAACAGAAGGTTAAATACAGTCCAAAGCAGAAGCAGAGCTGCAAGTTCCAGCCTCTCTGCCGATACAGCCACTGCCATGGAACTGCCTTCCAAGCTGTAAGCTTTTAAAAGGTCTGTATTTGATTTTCAAATATCTTTCGGAGTCTTCATTACTGTAGATATTCCTAGCATTTTCCAGCATTATCCTTAGAGCATGAACATTTTTTTTTTCATGCTCTGATCTAGCAAAACTCTGTACAGATCAAACTATGAGCTAACCACATTTCACTTACCCTCTTCCAGTTTTCTGTTTTAATCGTGCAGCAGGCTTGAGCAGTACAGAAAACAAAAACATTAGCTATTTAATTTCTTACCAAACATGTAAATAAAAAAAGATTCAATTTCCTTCTGTGTTTTTTTTTTTTTTTTTTTTTTTTCTTAATTACTCCTCATTTGCATTCGCTTTTTCTTACTTTGGAGTAATTCCTTCAGTGAAAGGGTACAAAGCCAGTTCTATAAGCAGAAGGTTTTTATGCAGCATGGTTTCCCACAGCATTCTCCATGCAAGCTCTGTGCTTGCTAGCCCATACTGCAGACTTTCAATGTACAAGTAACATTAATAAGTATCTCTAATCATCTATATTCACTGAACTTTTAGAACTTAATATATCTTAGCCATGTATCACCAGATTTAGTATGAACTGGCTGATACATTCAACTATTAAAACTAGCTAGTGGTCATGTAGAAGATTTATAGATGATCTATCCTCAGGAAATATATTAGCAAATACAAATATATGTTGTCCTCAAGTCTAGAAGACACTCATTTCTAAAGTACCAGAAGTAAAAATAACCAGAATATGCGTGTGTGAGAACGTACACATCGGTGTGCATACCCACAAGGAAATACTGCATCTTGCCCTCGCTTACTCTATGTACCTGAGGCAGCCCCATCTCACCCCAGTTTGTACCATCACCGGTGGTAACGAACCCTCCAAAGCTGAGGGCCAGTCAAAGCCCCTCCAGTTGTAAGCAGCCTGGAGGCCCCACAGCTTACAGCCTGCGCTCACCTGTGTTTAATAGATGACTACTCTCCTTATTTCCCGCAGAAATAGATCATTGATTTTATTGTTTGAAAAGACAGTGGGTAACCTTATATTCACGCCATTATATTATTTTTAGCTTGATTTCATAAGTAAACAAAGACCACCGTGCCTTTCAGTTTCCTGATAATAACCTATATAGCCCATATCCAGAGAGCTAGTGGAATAGGGGCCTCGCTCTCTCAATGGATTGCATTAATCAGGGAACTATGAACATAAAGCTGGTTTTAAGTCCTCTATAACTTTTTTTACCCCACAGTGCTCTGATTGCCTCAGCTTTTTGGCGTAACCTCAGCATGACCTTACAGATTACTTGCTCACTATGAGAATTTCCTCTATAACTTCTGAAATATTTCCAGTAACAACTCTATTTTAGTTCTGGATATTTCTGGGCCCTTCTAGTTTACTTGTAACATATAAAAAAAAAGCCCAGCTAAAATGCATATATCTTCCTCATTCACAAAATCCCAGAATAGGTGATTGGAAGGCACCTCTGGAGATGGTCCAAACATCCTGCTCAAGCTGGATCAACCAGAGAAGCTTGCTCAGGATGCTGTCCACATGACTTGTGAATATTGCCAGTGATGGAGACTTCACAACATCTTTGGGCAACCTGGCCCTGCAAAGTTTTTAAATATCATCGAAACCTGGGGAACACTGCAAGTGACTGGCATCCAGACAGACTTTGTGCTGCTGATTATAACTTTCTGAACCCAGAAATTCAGCCAATTTCCAACACACCTTTACTGCCCAACCTAGCCTTTCTAAGGACAAACTGATAAAATCGAGGAACTGATAGGAGGCAGTGTAGAAGATATGTTAAGCCATCATCAAGTTGGTTAAGCATGATTTCTATTTTGTAAATCCATGCTGACTAATCCTGATCGCTTTCCTGTCCTTCATGTATCTGGCAATATTATACGGAATTAGTTGCTCCGTCATCTTCCCAGGGAATGAGAAGAAGTTGACCAGCCTGTAGTTTGCCAGATTCTCCTTCTTGCCCTTCTTGAAGACTTGGGTGACATTTGCTTTCTTCCAGTCCCCTCTCTGATCGCTGTGACCTTTAAAAGTCATTCAAGAGTGGCTTTGCAATGTCACTGGCCAGCTCCCTCAGCCCTTGTGGGTACATCCCATCATGGCCCCAGGACTTGTTTCTTTAGGTATTCCCCTAACCTGATCCTCCTCCACCAAGGGTAAGTCTTACATTCTCCAGACTCGCTGTTCTCAGGAATATGGAGGGTCTCCTCTGCCTTAAAGAGAAGAAAGCAAGCAAGTTATACTGTGATCTCTGTTGTAGTCAGCTAATGCATTTTTGTGTGTGTATGTGTGTGGTGTGTTTCTTTCCTTTTTTTTTTTGTTGAAAGAATTAGCCTCCCTCTCCCCACCAAAAAAACAAGCCACAGGGAGCTTACACAGTCCTCTCACTCCCTCCCCTACCAATTAAGGGCTGAGAAAACTTCTCTGACTTATGAACCTGTTTCTTCAGAGAGAAGTAAACTATTTCTTCTAGTGCACTTAAAGAAAAGCTTTGGCTTCTGCCAGAACTTCTTCCTGAATTTCTTTATAACTCATCTCCTACTAAAGAGTCTTTCATTTACTTTCCCACTGTGAACAGCCTCACCATCCTTTAGGTTTTCTAGATGTTCTTTGATGATTCGAAAGCGGCATTTGTTGTTGTGAATAGTCTTCTGAGTCACTGGGGGTACTTATACACTGCAATGTATTTGGAAAGCACTGCTCTTAGGATTACTGTGGAGTTTTAAGTTTCGTTGTAAATACAAATTGTGAAGGGTTTTATTTTTTTTTTTCTTATTCTATGTATAACTATTTAAGAGTTACAGTTTAACTTTAAAAAGTCTTTTCTTTCCCTGTCCAGTTTTTGAGAGTTCATCTGCTATGAACCAAGAAATGGGAGCAAGTTATTAAGCAGATGGAAGAGAAGGACTGTTACGGAAGGAGAAGAGGTAAGAGAGAATTCCTTTTCAGTCCCCCAGACTTTCGTATGTATTTTCTATGGCTTAGTTCCTCTGTGTTCCAAGGTTTTCCTATTCTGTTTTTTTTTTTATTCAAAACTGTACCACTTTGATACAGACTAAATCAGACTGCCCAGATTCACCTCAGGAAGAACCAAAACCAATTTCTGCTGCTGGCTTTCCTGGCCCATCAGATTACAATTTCTGTTGATGGGAATAAATTAACTAAATGTGGTATTCTGATGTTTAGCAGCATTACAACTAGTAAGAATAATAAATATGAGGGAAACACATCTCAAAACATCTTTAAAAGATATATTTGGGCTCTGCCACCTCTCTGATACTGGAGCCCAGCACGTTTTCTGGAGCCTAATGAACTCTTTAATTAACTTTCTAATTGGTCCTTTGCAATAGATCTCATTGATCTTTCAGTAAATTCACATTTGATTTTCTTAGGAGCTTATTCTTTTTAGTAGAGATGCATCATGAAATAACTGGAGACAGGAAGGATTGAAAACATAATTAATACTTAGAGTTAAGTTCTGCAGCTCAACAACACTGTCTGAATTATCTTAATTTTAAGCAATAATAATAATTACCCTCTAACCACAAAGCTAGCAAGCAAAAATTGAAGTGGTAATTACTCTTTTTTAAAAAAGTAGTAATAATAATGTCTGCCAGTCATAAGAGAACCTCAAAGTTGGAAAAGTCAAAATGAGTTTTTAATCTTTAACTATTTAGTGGTTACTATATGATTCCCCCAAATAAGTATTCATTTCTATGTTATCAAACCATCATTCCACCTAAAGGAGTTCACCATTCCAAAAGCAGTATTTATTGAGACAAAATGTATGCTAATTGTAAAACTCAATAACATGTTAGGAATTACAGGTGACGTTTTGGCTATTCAATGTGAAAATAGTGTTTGATAGCATTTTGCTTGGTCCCTTGAAGACTCAAGCAGACATCATATCAATGACTTGTAAACACAAACTGGTTTTACTGGCATACTGCAGGTCTATCAAACCACTGTTGCTCCCATCCATTTGGTCTCTTGATCCAAAAAAAAATGCCAGGAACAGTGAACACTGAACTATGAACAGTTTCAGTGGCACAAACAATAATCTTTTTTTTTTTTTCCCTTTCATGCAGATAGTGAACTGCCTCTTGGCCTTGCCAAGGCATGAGGCATTCCTGAAATAACATCTTGACCTTGCTGCAATTTGCAAACTTGAGTGGGAAAAACGGTAAATTTTGTATTTATTGCTCTGAGGAACCATATGGAAAACAACAAAAATTTAGAATAATTTTGTCCGCTCAATTCAGAATGATTTTTCTTTAAAGCCATCAGTTTAAAAAACTAATTTTTAGAACAAAGAATACGCACAGCTGAGAACAGTCATTCTTCTTGTCCATTTTTGCAAACTGTTTATTTTGTGTATACAGTGTCGTATCTGTAAACAAAATGGAGTTTGAGGAGAATTTGAGATAAAAAGGAGCATGCAAAAATGGCTATGAAGATATCTGCATAAGTTTGGCAGACATATTTGCTTTTTCTAATAAAAAGAAACCCCATGTATTATAATGTGCTCTATTGCCAATGCACTAAAAGAAATTATAAGGCTGCTCTGTGTGAATGAAAATGCCTATTTATGTGCACAAAAGAACAGTCATCTGCTAACAGGTTTGCCTCTCATTTGTCATTAATATATCTGAAAAGCTCATATCATAAGCTCGTATCATGGCGACTGTACGTTATCTTGTAGCTTTAGGTCCTGATCACACACAAGTAAATTTGGTTGAGAATCTGACATGAGTTTTCCCTTCCTGAGTTTGAAGAAGCTGAGTAGTGCATTTGCTACCGCCTTGATTTGCCAATGCCCCAACCTTGAAACAAAGTTCTGCCTCCCGAGCTCCGTGAGCTCCAAGTGTTACCTTGACTTGAGGTTTGTTGGAAGGCTTGCTGCAGACCAGCCTCCTAGCCGCTTGCCAAAGACGTGGCAAAATCTGTCATCTTGCTGGCCTGGACACAATGCTAAAAACTCTTTGTTTCTCTTTGATCTAATTCAAGAGATTATTGTTGCATATAATGTGCCAAATAAAGTTCACGGGTATGCTATGCAGTAGTGTCAGAATTGCTGTATGTCTTTGGTAATTACCTAGGACTATGTTTATTTTTCTAACAACGGTAGCATGACAGCTTCTAGTAGGCATGCTCAGCTAATGCATCAAAAGTGTCCCCTGCTTATATAACATCCATCTGGCAAAATTACAGAAGAATTTTTGGTCAGTAGTAATTGAACGAATGACTTTGACATTATCTAGAACTCACTATTACACTTCTGCTACTGCAAGGATGCAAAGGTATTCTAATTTATCCCATTTAATTTTCTAGTCTTTATCTGTATGACAATTGCAATTTTTGGCTTTAATGAAACAAAAGATTAAGTAAGATCAGGCATGTATCTGCTCCTTTAAGAATTTTGTTAGTAGTCGTCTTCCAGACTAACTGCTTTTGTTTTTTGTGTTAGCTTTGCCCTTGTTAGCTTTGCCCTTGTGTGCCCTTGACTTTTCTTGCTGTTATATTGTATCAAATGCATTTTTCTCCAAATAATATTCATAATGATTTCCTGTAGCTATAAAGAAGCGTCTTCTTCTTCCTTTGGAAAAGGTTGTAAACGCTGCTCAGTCTGGTAATACAGTCTATCTGTTTATATGCCCAGTTCAGGATGGGAAGGGGACAATAGGGGTAGGGATTAATGTTTGGATTACACATAAACCATACCTGTAAGAAAACCCAGACTTCAAGTCCATCTAAGAGTGTTAAGAATAAAGCCCATAAAAAGAACACTCTAAAAATGGCACTATTCCAATTTTATTTTTGCTGTACCTCATAAATTTGAATCATGATGGTCAATTTGTTACCTGCACAGTCACAAATGAGGAAAGGTAGAAAAAAGGCTTAATAAAAACCCTACCATTTCAGTCTTTTTCTATATTCTTTATTCAAACATGACATATCATAGACTGACTCCTTGTAAAAATTCACAAATCATTATTATTGCTCTTACAGTAATCAATCCAGGAAAAGTGTCACTGCAAATACAAAAGGCTTAGATAGTTACAGCAGGAACAAGGGCTAATAAAGTTTCCCCACATAGATCTGTTATTCTACTTTACCTTTAATCTTGTCTCATATTATTTTTCTTCCTAGCTTCTCACAAGTACAGGGAAACAAATCACCACAGACACGTATTTGAGGCCATCTAACTGATTTTTCTTCTGCTTTAATGAAGATCTGAACTTCAATCTTTAAAGAAAAAGTAATATATTAAACCATTCTCCAGCAAGTCTGACCACAAAGCTAGACTGATGTCACTATTGTTGCTTAGTATCCACACAGCCAGACTATTAACATAATATGTGTTAACCAGCCCCAGTCTGTGTAGCAGGTAAATGCTTTTTTTTTTTTCTTGTAAGCCCTTTGTTTGTTTATTTATTTATTTTCTTTGGAAATACGTTGAGCAGCATTCTCCATCTTATGCCAGCTATTAGTTGTCCTGTGTCGTCATAAGTGTAAGCTGATGTCTCTTACTTTGTAATCCTTTCATAGACTCACTTTATGGACCTTTTGTATAAATTGATCACTCTTTCTCAGTACTACCGCTTTAATTACGATACTTCCTTCTGTACACTATGTCCAGAAAACAAAATACTACAGAAGCACTAGCTACAGCTTTCTAATTAAGACTGAATCAAGGATTTAGCCTCATTGTTATGTATGAAAAAGACAGCGTGTGTGTCGCTGGGTGCAGAATGAATTTTCTCATCATTTGTATGTAAATCCGTTAATTAGTTTATGCGTTAAAATAATTAAAAATGCCACCTTTAAGAAACTTAACACCTGCTGTGTTTTTCCCCTTGTATAAGCATCATGGTATTAGAAGAGTCTTCATTTTTTTTCTCTTCTTGATAAATCTCCCTAAAATCATACAGAAATTTCTTTTGAGAAATCTATTTTATTTTATTTTATTTTATTTTATTTTATTTTATTTTATTTTATTTTATTTTATTTTATTTTATTTTATTTTACTTTGTTTTTACATTTTTCCCCTTACTCTATTAGTTTGCTTCCTTGAGAACCTAAAGAACATCTGATGGCAGAGTTTTATATGCAGAACTGCCTCTTCCAAAGGCACCTTTTGTGGTAGGTGAGGCTCCAGGAGCACTGGATCTGACCTGGTGAAAAAGGCATCTCTTTGACAGTATGTCAGGACAGAGCACTGCCTTCACTGAAATGGCTTCCTTGGGGGACTGATAGGAGCTTACAAGTCTTTTGCAATAGCTTTATATATATATATATATATTTTATTTCCCTGAGCTGGTAGCACTGCTGGGGGATTCGCTGTGGATTGCACACATAATGCTGGTTATTAAAACTATCAGCAAAAGTCCAAAAGCAATTTTTTTAACCATTTATTTTCCAAAAGCTCTTGCTTGTGATGGCAAGCTGATTCAAGTGTTCTGGAGGGGCAAGGCAGCCAGAGAAGAGCGGAGCTGAGACAGGGATACCAGCGGTTGAGTGTGCTGGTAGCTGTGCCTTACCAAGTGCCTGGTCACCCTCTGCAGACGGGCCATAAGGATATGAAAGGCAGTTAATCAATAGTTTACTGGATGAGGGAAAATCAAACATCCAAGGATTTTTTTTTCTTTCTTTTTTTTTAAAAAAAAGAATCTCAGTGTATTTACAGCTACATATTATTGACGGGGACCACTGGGAAGCTGAATCTGCCAATCAAACTAATTGGGTTTAGCAGCAAATGATGGATTGAAGATGTATGAAAATAATCATCAGTGTGACTGAAAAATGAAATGCCAAGTAAATTTACAATAGCCGTCATACCTAGTATATCAGCCTGCTGTCTTCCTAACCTGTGGCAGAGAGCGTAAATCATAAATCAGAGGCTCTGCCACCAAGATAGAAGCATAAACTGTTTAAAGTCTGCTGGTCGCATTTTGAGTAAATGTATCTTCTGGCATAATTTTTGGTAAAAGCTTCAAAAACATCTCTGCCAGAATTAGGTGTGTAGCCAATGATTGTTCTAGTTACAGAAATCATATCATATAAAATTATGCTAAAGAAGTGCTCTGTCAATCAAATAATCCATTTTTCTAATATTTCAAAATTGTTTGGGTTTCCCTTGTGTTTTTATCATGCTACTGCATATTTTACTGTGTTCAGAGCAAAGGAATGTGATAGTAGCATTATGAAGCTTATTTTGTTTTTAAAAACAAGGTAATTATTTATTTTAATGTGGCAACCATTATGCATTTTTGAGTTTCTTGTAGAGGTTCATTAGAGCAGGCCTAATTATTACACTCTTTTTTCATTTTCATCTGAAAACTGAAATAAGAGATGCAATTATTTCTTCCAAAGAAGAACAGGTTTCACAGTTGTTGAAGACTTAGTCTAAATCAATCCTTTTGGTTCATTTTTCCAGATACAAGCCCTACATCAGTAGGCCCTGATGCTTTAATGACAATTTTAGCCCAGTATTGATATCGCAAATTATTTTCCCTGAGTTTCTAGCACAACGTTATTTCCATTGTGCCTTCAATAAAGTTACTAGTCTAATTTTTAGCTCTCATTATTCCCATCCAGATTTTTTGATTTTTCACAATATGTGAAGAAGGCAACTTAGAGCCTGACTTATTTAACTTTATGAAACTAGGAAGTTTAAGCAAGAATTTCAGATATATATTTGTGAGGAAAGCTCACAGTTTTAATTTAGATAATATTTCTTTTACTTTTTCTTTCAATATTCTTTGTATCCCATTGCCAAAGACGCTTCCCAAATGGCTGGCAGAACATTGAACTGTTCACTGAACTGTCATGACAAGAAAAGTTTATGAACAAAAATGCTGCTTCTTACTGGAGAAGCCCTGAAGTTAACTTTCAGGGCTTTATAAAAAATATGACTTTTTTTTTTTTCTGTAAGCTGAAGGGTTTTTGCAATAGTTTTCTACTCATAGCAGCTCAAGGTTGTAGAG
This sequence comes from Crypturellus tataupa, assembly GCA_034781795.1. Classification (NCBI taxonomy): domain Eukaryota; kingdom Metazoa; phylum Chordata; class Aves; order Tinamiformes; family Tinamidae; genus Crypturellus; species Crypturellus tataupa. The sequence goes on along the minus strand of JAWLRI010000442.1, from coordinate 5,955 downwards.
CATGTGCTTACTTGTATCACATTATTTTTATGGACCTTGATGATGTATTCAAGTATTGTTATGTACATAGCATGTTTGCACATAGAAATACAATCAAAAGTCTTCTATACTATCATGTGGCCATAGTCAATTATAGTGTGTATATATGTATATTTATATATATACACACTATGTATTTAATGTGTGTATATATATGTGAGTATATAATATATATAGATACACAAACACACTTTTTATTTAAGTAAACAAGTAAATAAAAATAGAAGTAAATCAGATGAACCACACCAAATCAACAGAAACAAAACAAAACAAAACAAAAACAAAAACAAAAACAAAAAAACAAAAAAAAAACAGAGAAAACAGAGAAAAACATGCATACTGTCAAGAACTACCAAATAACTCCAGTTGGGAATTTTATGCGTGGCTTTGCACTTACAAAGCAGCAACAATGACACTGAGAAAATGGTTATATATTAGTGAAAAATACTGATTATACAGATTATAGAGTGCACATAGTATGTGCATGTCATGATTTATATAGCAGTTACAGACCATATCACCAACTGAGTGCAAAGGAAATACTCGGAAGAAGAGAAAAATAGTCAAGAGACTGCTCTTGTATTTAGTTCTTTATGGTGCTGTATCAAATCTAATGGCACCTGAATGTTGAGCTGTGACTGCTTGTATCAGACCCACACGTCTCTTAATGGTTATGAAAGCAGCAATGAGAGTAATGAATGCTTCCAGAAAACAATCCCAGCCCATAGGCTATGTTGTCACCAGAATTACTGCCAGGTCAGCTGCTGCTCTGTAGGGTGTTGGCATAGTCAAATGTCAAAGGCAGCCATAAAAGAACAGCTATTCTTGCACTTGCACTTCTGCTCTTCTGTTTCTCCACATGCTGTGAAAGAATTTAAGAACATGTTTTATCCATCGTGGAATGAGTTTGTATAAATTTTCTTGTCGTGCATCAGACATTTTTTCCTCTTCTTGAATGGTCTGAGTTTGGAACTGCAATGAGATCAGAAAGAGAGATAGTAAACCACAGACAAATGTGCATTATATTTAGTGAGGCAGATGGTCTCAATTACTATATCTTGTTTCTTGTGCACTGTATTTTACACTTACCTCTTCAGATGCTTCATGCAGGCCTAATGAGAAGATTGGGTAGATTTTTTTATATTTTTTTGGAAAGTTTCATTTTAACAGAAGCCTTAAAATGATTTTGTTGAAAGGAAGTCAAAATGAAACAAAGGTGTTTTTTCCATGCGAGAGATGGTAAATGTGTCTGTGAAACAATCCAGTATGTCACTGTTATTGGAGGAAGTTTAAACATGTGAGTTGATAGTTAAATTCTGATTCCCCTTGTTCTATAGTCAAACAGCTTGAGATACTGTGAGGAAATGAATTTTTTCTTTATACATGTTTAAGTCTTGTAGGAATTGGAAAGTTGTAATAGATTACAGAATGATAATTTTATTAGTGATTTCAAAAAAAAACAGGTGTTTGCAAGCTATCATTATGTGTATGAACCTATATTTTATATAGCACTGTTTATGTCAAAGCATTTTGACTGAATATAGCATACAAAAGCTACAGTAATATGACATTTATTAGCATTATATTACCTGTCTTTAATATAAAATTTCAAAATAATGGTATCACCACCTGAACTATGGTGCTGCTGTACTCCAATGCAAATTGAAGCCAGCTGAGATATGTATGTGTACATATGTAGTATCATTATTCTTTCATTTTTAATTCATTCAACACTGGCTTATTTAGAAAAACAAAGCATTCTGTATATTCATTTCAAATTAAAATTATTAGTATAGATTTATAATTTTAAAATAATAGGAAAAAATGATGAATTCAGGAGGCGGTCTAGTTAGGGGTGTCTATTATCAGAAAACGAGTTATGCAAAATTATCAAGCAACTGTTTAAAACTATTTTATAAAGGAACTTGCAAAAGAAACAGCATACTGTGTTTCTGACTGTGACTTTGTTTTTGGCCTCATTTATTTTATCAGATGAAAGCTAATGTCCTATTTCTTGGCCACTACAATCTCTTTCAGTTGAATTCAATGAATATAAAATATCATAAAACCAGAGAATTTTGTGGTAACAATTTTCTGGCTTACTGCTCTCTTCTTTTTACTTGCATTTTTGTTTTCAGCGAAGAACAATGAGGCACCTAATTTTGTCAAAAGGAATAGAAAGTCAAATATTTTTACTCATTTCTTTTTACAACAGAAAAAGCATTTTAGTGGCCTTAAAGTAATTTTCTATTTTATGACCTCCCACTGGAAAAGTGAGTATTTCAGAAAGAAAGAAACTCTTACAAAATGTTCATATAAATATTTGCAAGGTACCATCATTAATAAGTGCATTCTATTATTTTAAGTCTCTGTTGAAGTCCCTTGTCTTTCCTTTTATTTATTTTGTCAAGGGCTGAATGCTGCTGTATTTCCCAGCGTGCCAAACATTAGAGAAAACATAGATACAATCACCTTTCCTGAAATTTACATAAAAATGAATATACAGATTGAAATCAAATTAAAACCAGAGGGGGAAAAAATAAAAAAGGACAATAACCTCATTGACAATGGGAAAAAGAGAAGTGAGAGAAACGGCATGTAAGGGGGAGTATCTGGGTCTAAACATTTCCTAGGACTGGTAAAATTCTACTTTCTGAAATTGTTTTAGGAGAAGGTAGTTTATTGAAAAAAAATAGTGAATACACAACATTGGATAAGTAGGTTCTTTTGTTTCTTTCATAAACTAACTCCTGTGTGGCTGCAGCACAATAATTACTAGTTTTGGTAGAGTACCTTTTTTTCTCCCAAATATCTCTTATCCCATGTTCTCTTAAAATAATAAAGGTGCCTGACACTAGGAAAGAGACACTTTTCTGCTCTTCTGAATTCTCCATTGTTAGAGATTTTTCTTGTTGGTCGTTTTTGGGATCTCCTTCCGCATTATTTCTTCTTGATTCTCCTGTTTCTCAACCTCCTGTGTCATTTCTGCCCCTCCATTCCTTTATGTCACTGAATCCTGTCTTTCACTCAAACTACTGCTACCTTGATAAGATCTAAACAGAGTTGTGCTGAGTTAAAATCTGCAAACAACACGTCTATTTCCATTTGATTTTCCACTTGAATGACTAATAGTCAACCAAATGTTTAAGTGATGGTTTTATGGACTTAGGTGAGTAGGCAGATTATAAGATAATGGAGGATTGGTTTAGGAATGAGAACACCATAGTAAATGTATTGCACAGAAAAAAATCATTGTTAAAGCAACACTAGTGACAATTCAGCAACATTTAATGTAAGAAGTCTCCTACTGTTTAAATTACGATAGTAGCAGGATTCTGTTTGTATTTGGATTGCTGTGAAATTTGTTATCCCTAGTGGAGCTATAGAACAGAGCCAGAGATACAGATACAGGATTATTCCAGAAATCCTCCAATTAAAAAATAAAGAAAACAGATATACGATTGTTTTTCCATTTCCACTTGTTTTTAAACTATGTTTTCAACCCTCCCCAAATTTATCACAGGATTCACAGAGCTTATCTTTATTTTGAAATAACTGCAGAGAATAATTTGGAAGGACACAAGGCACCTAACCTAAGCACTGCTCTATTATAATTTAGTGGTATTTAATAATTAATAGCTTCTGTTTTTCTGAAGTTTTCTTCAGAGGGTGAGATGAGAGCTCAGGGAATCAAATAGAATATAGCAGCTCTCAGCTTCAACCCACACAGTCAGAAAAATCCACTAACTTTAATTACTAATAGTCATTACTGCTGAGCATTTGATGACTCTTCATGAGATGAACAAAATAATAACTAAAGGCCAAATCTGAATGAATGCTTATTATTGCTGATCTTATTACATAATTAAACACTGAAAATGTGGCCAGCCCCTGTACAGCTCGAAGACAATATCTGTGTCTAGAAAATACACTTTAAAGCTAAGTAACTCGCTTGTCTTTTCTTGGCATTTTTGTGGTCATCAAATGTAGCAGGGATATTCATACCTCAAAATCGGTTTTCTGAACTAAGTTCAAGAATCCTTATGGATCTGATGCATTTAAGTGTTTGCTTGTGGAACTGCATCAGAAACAAAACAAATCTCCGTCTGCTTAATTTTTTTGTTGTTTTTGTTTTTTTGTTGTTGTTTTTGCTTGTTTGTTAGAGAAGTGCCTCCTGTATAGCTATCAGAGGCACCATCAGAGGCACCAATCAGAGGAAGCAGATACATGATGAGGTACTTTGCCAAAGCTTGTTTTGCTTCTACCATGTTACATTTTTGCACATGCATAAAAACAGAAGCTGCAGCTTCCAGTCCACATAATGGCAACACTTAAAAATTGTAGTTTAGCAGTCACAGAATTTTCCTTGAAATACAGCATTTTTGCGTGCTATATAGAAAGCTCATACACAGTGTTAAAGAGAATAAGAAAATTAGCTGTACATAATTTTAAAAACACAGCATTGTCTGACAGCCCCATACCGCAGGATTCAGCTACTACTGTGAATTCACTAATTCTAGACCTGACACATATTCATTGCATTGCTGTTCTTCAGTTATGTCTTCAACGATTGCTCATTCCCAGCCTTGGAAGGAGGAGAGATTGTGTGAGATCAAATAAATGTAAGCTAGGAAATGAAGGTTATCCTTTATAGCTTGTAAAAAACATGTAATAGAATCTTTATCTTCCTACTGGACAGACTAACATCTCACTCAGAGGAAAAAACTCCTAAAAATGCTACATTTCCCATTTGAAACATCATCTAAGAGAAGCAGAAATGGGATGATAACACATAACTGATCCAAGGTTGATCAAGTCTAGATTTGACTCTCAGAGAGGCTATAGATATTTCAGAAGAAGATACAAGAAAACCAAAGAGAACTATTTCAATGTATTGCTGTCATTTTTTTGCTTTCCATTCCTTCCTGAGGGGGTTTTGTTCCCAGAAATAGAAGGATTCGTTTGTATTTTTTTTTCAAAATTAAGGCTGTTGACTATTAAATGGGATTATTTATTATGATGACTAATAAATGGGATTTATTAGTCAAGTAAGTGTCCAATCTATGTTTTTCATACAGAGAAGTCACATAATCTGTAATATTTTGTGAGAATTAATACACATAGCATAATGAAGGATTATCATTTTTATTTCTACAAATATGCTCTTCAGTCTCATTAAAGTCTCCTTATTTTTTCCTAGGGGAAAAAAAAATAAGTACAATAGAAAAGAATATGAGGAAGCTTATATTGTCAATGTCAATGATATATTTCAATCACTATCTCCAGAAATTATGATATCCAAGAAAGTCCCTTCGCTTGAGCTCTCTCTAAGGCAAATAAAAAGAAGTAACGAAGTTAGAGGTTAATTCTATCTCATGAGGACTGCCAACTTGATAACTGTTATGAAGTATACAGTTAACTCAAAACATTGAAGTAATACACCTGCAAATAAGAAAGTAAGATTATCCAAATCATCCCTTCACTCTACGTTTCTTTACCCTGCTCACCTATTAGATTTGCCTTTTGGTTTTCTTTACTGTGTTCTCTATGTCACAGAATCATCACAGAATCCTTAAGTTTGGAAGGGACCTTTGCAGATCATCTAGTCCAACCTCCCTGCACATGCAGGGTCACTTAGAGTATGTGGCACAGGGCAGCATCCAGATGGGTTTTGAAGATCTCCAGAGAAGGAGACTCCACAGCTTCTCTGGGCAGCCTGTTCCAGTGCTCTGTCACCCTCACTGTCAAGAAGTTCTTCCTTGAGTTCCTGCGGAACTTTTTATGCTTCAGTTTATGGCCATTTCCTCTGATTCAGACCACCATTGAAAAGAGGCCAGCACCATTCTCCTCACTGCCTCCCTTGAGGTACTTATAGACACTAATTAGATCCCCTCTCAGCCTTCTCTTCTCCAGGCT
>JAWLRI010000441.1:122364-172475 GCA_034781795.1 Crypturellus tataupa | reverse complement strand
CCTTCCTTCCTTCCTTCCTTCCTTCCTTCCTTCCTTCCTTCCTTCCTTCCTTCCTTCCTTCCTTCCTTCCCTTTCCCTATTCTCTAATCTTGTGGACGAGCTGAGTTTTGCTGGATATTCACTGTACATCTGAAGTCACAGAAGGAGTTAACCCCCAAAGACAGCTTCCAGTAATTCCAGACTTAATGCATTATGCAGAAAAAGCTAGACCCTGTAGTCGTCATTGCATAAATTGATCCTATGTTATGTCACATAGGGTTCTTCAGCACTATGTGCTATTTAGCAGCTGTGTTAGGGAGGCCACAGGTTAAAGCTGGAAGAAGATGAAAAGTCCTTTCGAGTGCCCTATGGGAAGCCATCATTTAGTTTTTTTCAGTCTTTTTGCCTGGGTACAGTATCCCTTTGTTCCTCTACCAGGGAGTGCTAAATAGTGTCCTCAAAATGTGAAGGAGGGCAGAAACCTGCAGGTGAAAATCTGTTTAATTGCTTGAAGCATCCCAATGATATTATTTTTATTCCCTGCTTTCAAAATGTATTTGCATCTCATTTTCAGTGCTGAGCTTGATTCTCCTCACACCTGCACTAATGTCAGTCTGGGGTGATTTCGCTGAAGACAGTTAGCTTGGATATGTTTGAGGTAGTTACTACCATGCCCTGGAAGAGGGAGAACAACCAAGCCCATGATTAAAACTGCCAATGTTGGCTCAATTTGGAAACCGTGGATAAAAATAGTGTTATTTTAAGACTTTAAATAGAGGAATGAGTTTTATCTCCAATAACTCCAACTTAGTATTCTGCTTCCTCCCTTATTTTTCCCAGTTCCTTCCCTCCCCCTCACTCCTGTCAAATTAGATTCTGTCTCTGTGTCAGTGCCTGCAGCAATCCCTCAAGCAAAGTTTTGCCAGTTCCATATGCTGTTAAAAGCCAGACACTTCCACTGCAGAGATGAGTTAAATGAGCTTTTCTAACTCTTGCTCTTTTTTTTTTCTGTCTCCACACAAAAAATTCCCCAACTCCATGCCTGCCTACAGGTTGGCACCAGTGGTTTCCTACATTTCAGTGCCATCCATGCAATGGATTTGAATGCTTTCCCCTTGAGAACCCATTCAGCTTTGGCTTTCCTTTAGTAAGCCAGGGTGGCCAAATTTCTTCTGACTAGATCCAGCTTTGCAGAACAGTTCATCCAGTCTGCTGTCTTATTTTCTGCTAGTCTTCTCAGGTGTGTCTGCAGAGTAGGCTCTAGCCCAAATAAGTAGTTTTGCAGTCTAAAGGCTCCATCTGACTGTTTTTTTTTCCCACCTGACTCATAGGGGCTTCTCTGTAAAAGATGGATCACAGGACTGTGAACTGTTTGTGCGCTCCGTTGTATTGTTTTCATTTAATATGCTTTTTTCAGAGCAACAACAGTTACGTAATAGGGAGGAACTATGATGTTCATCTCTTTAAGTACTTCATGAAGAAGTATGACCATGAAAAGGAAGTTTCTTTGGTCTTTATTCTCTGCAGAGCCTCAATTAAGTCTGATGAGACAGGAAGGCAACACAATGGTCCCAACCACTTTGCAAACAAGAAGTGCAATCACTACACAAAGCCTGCGCTGACTAAGGCAGCTGTTATGCTAGGCCGGAAGGTTGAACATCAAAAGGAAACCTGAGGTGAAAAACCTTCCAAGGGAAAGAAGGAAGTTGCTACGGGCTGAGCAGGGTGTTGTCAGTGGTTCATGGCTCTTATGATACAGGTTGAGGCAGAGAGTCTGCAAAAGAATCTCCAGCACGGTAGCTCTACTGCAGAGACAGCTAAATGTTTGGTGAAATAAACTTAAATTTAACCTGTTTTCCTCTCACATATTTTGGTTGCATATAAATTATTGCTCCTATTTGGCTTTAAGGAGGCTGTCTCGACACTCTGATAATCCTTGTGTTTAATATCAAAGGAAATGCTTGTCAAAGAACTTTCCTAATGTTAGTTTTACATAGTCGAGATACATGACTGCAGCTTAAAGCATGGTCGGGGACAGCAGGAACTATGTGAATCTATCCCAAGCATCAAGCAATGGCTGCTAATGGCTGATGCAGGCTGGATAATTAATAAGGTTAATTAACAAGGTTTGATAATGAAGGTGGCCTCATATAAGACAAGAAGTTTCGCAGATCTCATTCCTCTGCTAGCTGTGTCACTAAACATGATCCTCTGCAACAGGTAATCATTAGCTTATTCAGAAACACTAGGATAGAGAGAACCAATGCATGCTTTAAAGGATTTAAAGGAAGCCTCATCTCCAGTTGAATGCTCTGTCCCTTCAATGGCACACCCTTTCCCATTGCCTTCCACTGCCAACAAGCATAACAGGATTTAATCCAAAGCTTGATCACACAAGTTATCAAACACTCTCTCCCCAGTTATGCTCAGAGCTTAAACAAATTTTTAAAGCAAGGAGAGCTTTTTCTGCTGTCTTGTTCATCATCTTGGGCTTGAACTTCTCCCTGATAAAGCCAGTTCATGGAAGATGTCCAAGTAAGTCTTACAATGCCAGACCATTATGCCCTTTGTGGCTCTCTAGTTGCAATACAGTCCAAGTTTGTGGATCAGAACAATGGTTCATTGTCCTGAATATATGAGTATCTGCATACCCGTTTTCCAAGTCATAAAGACAGAGGAAGAACATTCTGTTCAAAGACTACTACTTGTATCATAAGACCTGATGGTTTTCTTCCCTTTTCACTGCAGTATTATAAATATTTTCACAAAAGAGAGTTCATCTGCTCCTGCTTATTTCCCAGGGGTTTTAATGCATTCTTTTTATGACATAATGAATTCCAAGCCAGTGAATTGAGGTGTCACACACCTATGATGATGACACTCATGAAGGCAGGAAGATCTTTAACTCAGATCTACATTTAGGCATATTAGAAAGAACAGAACAGTTATGCTAATTAATTAGAATTTATCCACCATTTTTTTCTATACATTTTACATACCAACTGGCAATTCCAGGCATATCCTGAAAGAACTGTCTTGTTAAAGTTTGTGTCAAAAGTAACAACTCCGCAGCTATTACTGAGGGAGTTCTAAATGGGGAAAAAGCCTGTTTTTTAACAGATAATAGTGCAAGTGTAATAATTTGAATATAAGATTACATATGCTTTTCTTATGTAGGTGTACCTTTTTAACTTTAGATTTTAATTAAAAATATGATTTTTTATTATTTAATAATTGTTATTCAATAACATAGCTTTCAATGGAGTCTTATTTGGTGGGATTCTGGTGTCAAACATGGATATATAGTGGTGATTAGACATTCTAGAGTACCTCACCAGCATCTGTCACATGGCAGCTGGTCTCTTGTGCATCTGTGAGGGTGTCAAAGTGCCTTGTGTCCAAAATGGCACTAGTTGCCTATACTTAGACATCTGAATTGCTCTCTCTTGTAAAATAACACTCCATTTCAACTCAGGATAGCATTCAAATCAGAAGTGTGAGCTGTAAATGAAAACTTGAGTCTTGTTTTATAGGATTACCCCACTGATGTTGCCGTGGGAGTTGTGAGATGATTTGCGGTGTTGCCAGCTCCTGTGATTTTATCATGAATTGTATAAGAGATGACATTTTTCATAAAGATCAAGCTCCTAGATTTCTATGTGTTGTTTTTTTTTAACCATTTTTCATTTTTGCAAGCCAGACAGTAAGTTTCCAACTCTCCTGCTTTTGGCTGAAGTTTCAAAACATAACTCAAATGCACCCTAGCTGTCCAGAGAACAAGAGTAAATAAAGGAGAACCCCAGCAGTTGTTTTTATTAATATTATTAATTCTATTATTTCTCTATTATTTCTCTCTAGTCTTGTCATCTTACGATTTTTGAATCCTTCCGGTTGATTATGGTACTGCTGCTTCTTCCTTGTATTACTGCAGAGAACATAATCAATATAATTAAGAATAATCATCAGGACCTTTCCTGGTCTTACACACAAAGCTCAGATCACTCCTTTTCCTCGCTTCTCTCCCTTCTGCAGCTGAATCATCAATACTTGGAAGGTATTTCCAGAAAGCAAAGAATGTTGCTTTCACATGAGAATCTTTCCTCGCTTCTGTAACTTTGGTAGTGACCTCATCAGTATATATGAAGTTCTGCTGAGGTTATTTTGTACTGAGGTCGGAGGCACCACAAAAGAAAATGCTGTATGTAGTATGTTTATGGCAAAGCCTAGTGTGTCTGTGTTGGGGGAGAATGTAATACAGCTTGGACTTTCTTTGGAGCTGCTATGGTGTAATCTAGTCACTAACAATTTAGTCATAACATCCTGAAGCTGTGCTCTTCATAAGAGAAGGGACAAGCTTCTTCATGTCTTTCTGATAAAGGCATCTTGTTCCATGATATAGTTCAATGGGGTTTTAAACTAAAGCCTCCTCTATCAGGTGAAATTATATTATAGCAGCTGAGTAGCTTGAATTCTCTTTCCAGTATGTCACGTGGCAATTTTTTTAAGGTATGGGGTCTCTCTGCTTAACATTGCTGTTTTGTGTGTACATGTGTGGCAATGGCACTAAATAAAAGAATAGAAATGCAGTTAACTGTATTTTACAAGATAGGAGTGAGAAATATTGGCCAATATTTTTGAAATCCATTCCAAGACATACATTTTTCAGTGTAGATATTCTAAAAAAAAAAAAGGATAGCATATTGGGTTTGGCTTTATTTGAATGCTGTTGTTTTTTAGAGTCCTATAATGATACTAAATAAATATGAGGAAGGTAAACTATAGCCTGAGGTCTCAGTGAAAGTTGTACATTTACAAACAACAGACACAAAGCAAACAAGTCAACCAACTTTGGGTGAACTGTACTGTTTATAGGGTTTGGGGAGGCCATAAATACGAGGTGAACCATGGAATAAAAATGTTGTCCCACAAGCCTGACTCCACCAGAAACCGTGGAAGTGATACTTCTTATGTGGCTGGTCTAGTGTCTATTCCGTAACATCAAACCCAGGTATTGGCTTGCATGCCTTTTAACCAGGATGACTCCTCTGTGCTGAATGGCTGATTGAAAGGTTTATAGCCAAAAAATCACTATCTTTTGTTTGGAACCTAGCCCATGGACAAAGAAACAAGGAAAGCTAAAATTAGTCTTCCTGTACACATCAAAACAAGAAAACAAACTTCAGAGAGCAGATGACAAAACCCACATTTTAGGAAACAAGCACCCACATTTTAGAGTGACAGGCATGCAAATCTGGGTTGTCTCAGTTATTTTCCCACTACACACACAGTCTGGCTTATGCATATTGAAAGATTGCTTTTGTCCAAAGTGTTTAAGTGACTTTGGTCACCTTAATAAAAGAAAGCTTAAAGAGTTTGCTGGTGTTGTGTGAACTAGGCAATAAAGTGGTCGAGTAGTCTTGGAAATGTGCATACAAGTAAGTATCAAAAGAGGAGCAATGTTGCTGTTCTGGGCTGCTCGTGCTTGTGCTTCCGGCAGAGGATGAGTGAATACACCTCCTTAGGGAAGAGTCATTTTGTCATTTTCCAGGTAGGCTTTCAGTTGGTTAGACACAGCTCTGAATTCATGTGACTAGAAAGCAGTCTTTCCTTGATTTCTAAGTGCTCAGATGGTGGTAACAGGCTAGGGTGAGAAGACAGTGATAAGCTCACATCTGGTTCTGGATTTCACCTTGGGTCATTTTCAAAGATTGACAAGTCCTACTTCAGTTTTGGCCTCAATGAAACTTGGCTTTAACCCACTTAGTTTGGAACTAGCTGGATGCCTGAGTTATCAGAGTGAACAGAACAGAGCTGAACAAACAACACATCAACACCTGCTGGAGCAGTTCGACAGGCTGAAGGAAGGAAAACTGCAGTCTCAACTTTAATCAGATGGTGAAGTGTGGAGAAAAAAAAGGGGGTTGTACACATGGACAGTTCATCCATGTACCTTGAATTGGCAGAGAAATGATAAAAGAGGCACTGCTTTTCAGCCTTTATTTTGAGAATTTGGAGGAGGAAATTGAAATACAGTCAGTTGTGGAAGTCCTAAACACCTAGCTTTTCCCCTTGATTTAACCTGGCCTGTCTACTCATATCACTATTGGTTGAATTAAAGGCAACCATTCTTGACTTAGAAACTTAAGGTTTATGACCTTACAGCAGATTGCTGTTTCCCAGCTAGCATTTATTTATTTATTTTTAATCTTGTTGCTTGGTTTGGAGATCCCTCCTTGGAAGAGGTCCAAACATATTTTCATCTATTTGTTCCAGTGGGTGAGTCTTGGCAGAACCTGGCACATCTGCGAACAACACAGAAATGAGCCCTGCCTATCTACAAACATAATATGTTCAAAGCAGTCACTAAGGGACCTGACTTCTTGTGGCCTTTGGCTCAAGTTGTCTGCTTTTAGTTAGCCCTTCCCAAGTTAATCTTGTTCAAGTCAAAGCTAATTGTGTAACAGCGCAATCCTTAAGCTGTGCAGATGGTTTGAATTAGCTGGACAGTTTTTCAGTGTGTTATTGGACCCTAATGAAGAAGCCTTTTTTATGGGAATGAAGTAACTTCTGCGTCATTTGTGAGGATCACGTGCCTGTTCTAAGTGTTGGGGGGACCCAAGAAGAATGTCAGAGGGCAGTGTCTGAGACAGAGGCGCACATTGCTGCAGCTACACAGTGAAACACAGTCTCATTAGCTCAGAGCTAAGGCAGTGTGGATGTAGCCCAAGTATGTCCAGTTTGAGCACCAAGTGTCTGTTCACTGTACTCAGTTGTGTGGTGTAGACACAGGAGCTTGGATGAGCCAATCTCTGTGAGCCATCTTTGGAAACAGTGCCTCCTTACTACTTGTCTGCATTGCTCGTCCAGGCTTTTCGGACCACAGCCTGTGTCTTACAGGGCACAGGGACAGTCTCACTTAATCGAGGTGCTTGCTCATTGTTGTCAACTGCCTAAATGAATACAACTATCAATGTGTCTTGAATGTTTGGTAGATAGGCGGTGTCATGCAAGAGTGGAGCAATTTACCATCGTGATGAATTTATAAATATATTTTATATGTATTAATATATATCATATAATATATTGTTGTATATCAGATTCAAGACGCTTTGAGTTCCCACACCTACTTCAATGAGACTTTGTTCTTATATTCCACTTTTGGGAATTACTGCAACAAGAATACTTACGGAGAAGAAATGTTTACCTCAGCCTGTAGCATATTGCCAGCATTCTCCACCCTAATCAGTCTCCCAGTGAGCTCATCCTAACCCTCCCCTGCACGCAGAAGTTTCTTCTGTATCATTAAATTCATTAGGAGTTTTGCAATTGATTACAAATGAGAGTAATATCAGAGACCTTAGGTCAGTACCACAGCTTGCTAGCAAAGAGAAGGACAAGGGATTTGGATGAGAAGGGATGGAGAGACTTTTCTGTCAGTACCTCACAAAAGCTCTGAAATCCATAGAAAATGTTAGCAAGCAGTCTTTTTATTTCCTTCTGGGAAAAGCACATATATTTAATTCCTGCAATGAAATGTTTCTAATTGTAGTAAAGCTCTGGAAGGAAAAAAAAAAATCTCAGCTAGTGGAGGAAAAAGGGGAAAATTGCAAATCCCTGGTTGCCTCTTGTTGGCTGGCTAGCAACATCTGGCCATCTAGAACAATATGAACCTCGTTAGAACACACAAGTGGCTGCAAGGAAAGTGCTGTACTGCATAAAGCCTGACATCTCTTTACATTGCCTCAACCTTCTTTTCCAAATATATTACATAGTGAATCAGACTGAAACTGTTGTAGTCAGTTCACTCCACTTCAGATAGTTGCATATTCATTTTAGCTTTAGAAAAAAGTTTATGTTGGCATTTTCTGTTCCTTGTAGTCATGCTGGCTTTTCAGAATAGCTTTCGAACTAAAAATATGTTTCCTGAAATTCATACGTTGGGATAAATAACATCCCTTCCACTACTGCTACCACGGTGAAGCAGAGAGGGAGTGCTAAACTTTTGCAAAACCAGTGAGCAAGTAAAGTTTTCAATGCCTGGGTGTAGAAATGTAGCTGTTGTATAATTTCACAAGGCAGGCTTTCATTGCAAGTTTACTTGAGCCCTCTAACAGTCTAGCAGCAGCCTACATGAGACGCACAGATGTCCTGTTGCTGCACAGATACCCTGTTGCATTTCCATAGTGTCTGGCGGACCGCCTACCTTAAACTGTCTTCCAGCCCCAGCTATAGGTATCGCTGTGTGAACAGAAATCAGATTAGGGATAACACCCGCGTTATGCCTCAAGTTAGGGAAGGCATGTTTTCAAAACTGATCGAGAGCTGCGTCATAAGGCTATCACGCACCTCGTGTGCATTCCCAGCGTGTTTCAAAGTGCAGTATCGACCGCGCACAGCGCGCGATGCAGGATCTTGCACAAGGGACCGGCACACTGCCCGTGAATAATGCAGGTAGGCAGCTGCAGGGTAGCTTGTTCAGTGCAAACAGAACTCAAAGCAAGCTAGATTCTGCAGATCACTGAGCAACTTCTGCTCTTGCTGAAGACAGTAGAAATTGATTTCACTTTGCAAATTTGCTTTGACTATCCTGGTCTAGATAGAATGGGGCTTTTCCTGTTGCAAACAAAACTGGTAGCTGGTTAAGATCAGAGATTTTCTGATTTCAGATGGGCAGGCTGCAGATGAAAAACATGGCTTCATAATGAGCCATGATACAATTCATTAATTTACCATTATTAATGAGTTTGATTCTCTCTTTTTTTTTTCTATCAGCTGAAATCAGGTCACCTGTAGATATGAGTAAGGAAAATGGATTCCAAGTGCGCAACCTGTGCAAATTTTGTGACATTAAAGTTACAACCTGCTTAAACCAACATGAGTGTAAGAGCAACTGCAACATCACTTCTATCTGCGAGAATAACAATGAAGTCTGTGTTGCTATATGGTAAGTTATTTCTTGATACGGGCAAAGCATATCCTCATCCATCATTACTGAGTACTTTCCTAATATGATACTCAGAATCTCCTTGCTGCCTCACCAGGCTCTGCTTTCTGTCTTCCATCTTGCAGCTGTGCTCACCATCTACTTGAGGTCAACAACAATTTTAATGTGAAATGTTCTGGGTTTTTTTTGTTGTTCTTGTTTTGGTCTTTTAAGTTCTTTTCCAGATTATGCTGTTACTGGAAAGAAGGCATGTTTTTGCTCAAACCATTAAACTGCATCCACCCACAGCACTCATAGACTAGAATCAGAATTGAGACTCAGAGAAGATCACAGTGACTTTTGCTGAAGAAAAGCACTTCCCTCTGGGTTTAACAGCAAACTAGTTTATGTACATCTATCACCTTATTTACCATTTATAGGCTTTCTCTTAGTGGGGAGAAATCATTTTCGTATATAGTGTTTTGGGTTTAAATATTAGCTGTTCTATAGTTTGTGCCTAAATTCTGAAAAATCAGAGGCACGTGAAAATATTTGACTCGTAGCACTTTTGTTTTTTAGGGATTCTTGAATCTAAAATTGCCTTCCAATCTAAAAATGAGGATTTTACTTTCCCATAAACTGTAAACCAATCCTACCAAGGAAAACCAAAAACAGCCTTTTCAAGTTCATAATTGCATAAAAGCAACAGAACTAAGTATTTGCAGTGTTGCTGCTGAGTTAGGAGCATAATTAGAACCACTTAGAGAAATACATGATCTTTTTTTGTGGTTTTGATGGACTAGTAATGTCCATTGACTTGATGATATTCAATGTAATTAGATACAGACACCATACACTGCAAAAGGAAATGCAGAATCAGTTTAGCCTGCACTTTTCATCTGTTCCTAGAATAAGTGTTCAGTGTTTGTTATTGTCACACAAAGTGGCTGTAGTGCAATTTAAGGTACATTCTGGATGTTTTATGCCAAATTGTCCAGAAGGCAAGTGTGTTGAGAACTATATTTAAATTGCTGTTCCTGTCTGTCTCTTGAGTCAATGAAAGGTAATCTATGGAACCACAACAAAACGTTCTAATGTGGGCCAGATTTTAAACTTTCAGTATTTCCCTGAGAGGTAGCTCTAGTTTGTGCCAGTTTCTACTTTTTCCCCAAAAATAAAAATGCTGAGGCTAACTCATTCAGTGTAGAAATTATGCTGATTGTAGGCTTCCAAAAAAAAAAAAAAGCCAACCCAGTAGAAATTCCTCAGATTTTGAGGAAATAATTCAGTTTTTATCATAATTTTCCACAGATTTTTACTGTCTGCACAGTGACCACAAAACCCAAAAGTATGTTGTGAGTTTCGCAGCAATTCATTGAGCATTAGCTTGAGTAATTTTGGGTGATATTTTCAAAGGCACTCATTACAGCTTAGAGTAATATGATACAGGGATATCTGTGCCATTGTACAGATGCCTCGGTGTGGCCAAGTCCCAGAAAATCTTCCTATCCAGGAAAGCCAAAGAAAAACATATGAGGTTCTTCAAATCCCATTTGAGTTCTCAAAAGAGGCAAACTTCAGCCAAACATAGTCCTGTTTCGTTTGTAAAATATTCCTTCTCGGATTTCAGTTTTCTCCTCTCATTTTTAGGAGACAGAATGATGAAAATAAGACATTAGAAACAATATGCCACGATCCCCAGAAAAAACTCTACGGTCACACGTTGGATGACTCCAGCTCAGAAAAGTGTCTAATGAAAGAAAAGAAGGAAGTTGGAGGATTGATGTTCATGTGTTCCTGTACAGGAGAAGAATGCAACGACATGCTCATTTTTTCAACAGGTTCGTTTAATCTTTTTTGCTTACATTATTGTGTTGTGTCCTGCAAGCCATATAAAACCTATCTTACCAGCAGGCTTTGCAGTTGCTGTTTCTGGTGGAAAATTTCCATTAGCTGAGGATATTCTTCTGAGTCTTGCAAAATCTCTACCTTTCTTTTCTGTTTCCAGGGGATATTTCTTCCTGCCAGTTTATCTTCCTTTTGAAACACTTCTGATACTCAGCCCAAGATGCTGTGCTTAATATCTGCTTTAATCATGAAAGCAAACTGCTTAAAATTGGACTTGTTGACACATCAAAGTGCCGTATAGGCTAATTACATTCTAATACACAAACTGGAGGCAAAAGCCTTATTTAATTCTGTATTGCTGTAGCATGGATCTGCATCTGTATAGATACAGACCAGTTCCTACACTTCTAAATAAGTATGGCACACTGCACCCATGTCCACTGCCTGTGAGGTCCTCAGGAAAAGGGGAATAGCAAGGAGAAGAAAATAAGAGATTGGGATAGTACTTCTGCTTTCGGGAAGCAGGATGCACTGAAGTGGAGGATTGCATGAGTAGTTCTAAGCCCTCCACGGTGGCTAACTAGCTTCGGTTGCAAAACCATACCAGATCAGCCAAAGGCTAACTAAAAGGTCTCTGCTGCACTGGCCCATGTTGCCACCTCCTGACCTCTTTCTTCTCCCCTGCCCAAACTTAATTAGAAACAAGCAAACCCAGATGCCAATCCATGGTTGTATGTTCACCCTTACTTAGGTGAACTTTAACAACGCTGAAATATAGCTACTGATGTGAGCACAGGGAGTAGACCCAGGACCTATTTCTAATATATTGCATTGATTTTATCAAAGGGAACATGTTCCCAGTGAAAAGATCTTGCTGTCTATCAGCTGTCTGGAGTCTCTATACAAAGCTAACCACACCCTTGTGGATTTGGGCTAATTTGTTATAAATTAGTCATGTTATGGCAGTTTCTCCTGGAGCTTTATAACCGAATATAATCAGTCTGTCAAATGTGTGTCTTCTGTGCTTATGTTTATGAAAACAGCTCCATAAATCCAACATAAGTGCCTTCATTCCCATCTATTCTGCAGTGCCCTCAAACTGCCAGAGCAGCCTAAAGCAATGTGTAGTTTAAATGAAAACCTGTTAGTCTGATTCCTTTCACTCTTTGGGTGAGTGCAGCTTTTCCTTCCAGGTCATGTGCTGTTAGCACTGAAGGTGAGTCATAAAAGCCATGCTCTGCATTCGCCTGGGCTAAGTGAATAACTGCAGATAAAGACCCAAGCAGCAAAAAAAGCCACAGTTGTACGAGGTTGTACTGGTTGTGCTGCTTCCAGCTCATTCACATACACGAGCCTGAACACAAGCGGTGGGGGGAGATGGAGGCTTTGCAATTCCTATTTTATTGTTGTGGATTAGTGTTACTTTTAAATGAAAACAGCCCCTTTGGGTTGCTTGCCTGCTTAGCCATGGCAGGAAGACAAACGATTTTTACAGTATCAGACATGCGGTTTCCTGTCTGTGTTTAACTTTGAGCAGAACATCACAGCCAGCTGCTCCGCGGCTCCTCCAGACAACTAGATAATAGCCTGTAATAATTTTGCCTTTAGAATGTCTGTCATCCAGATCTATTCTGTACATTGCTCTTGCCTTCTTATTTTTTTTCCTCTGTTGTACACCAGAGCGAAGATTTTTGCCATGTTTTCGCACATCTTTTCTGTTCAGACAGACAGGACAAATGCTAGTCTAAGAAGGTCTGATCAAAATGGGCCTGTAGTCACTTCATAACAGAAACTGAGCCTATAAGCAAGGTCGTATTCCTTCACCTATTAATTAGCCCCGTTCCTGTGAAGTTGCTGCTATAATATGTGAGGTGTGTTCCAACTGTTTTCCTGCTAGATGCACATTTAAGATAAAACCAGGTTTATTTTGTTCCTGGCATTGCCCAGGTAAGAAATAAAAGCGTGGGTGAAGCGGCAGGTTCTGATTTCCCCCAGAGGTTAGTCACTTCATTCCAGTGATTCACAGCTGAGCTGTTGTTGCTTATAAAAAAGTTTCTTTATGGCTCTGTCAGCATGTATCGGTACCTCCCGGCTCTGTATTTAGTCACCAGCATCTAAAGATTTTGGATAGCATTGAAGTATTATGACTCACGTAAGAGTGGCTTTGGAAATATTTGAAGTGGTTGCATCCAAATCAAATGTCTGCAGGTACTTTTTGTTTAAATTGCCAATGTGCAAAATAAACAAGATGTACTAGACGTGTGCCGAAATACACCGGTAATTCTGCTGCTCTGGGGGCTTCTGGCCTTGATTCTGGTCACTGCCATTTCAGGCCACAAGTGGTTGATGGAAAATATTTTGTGCCTAGCTGTTCCAAGCAGTGCTCTGTAGTTCTCAGGGAAATAATATCTGGAGACAGGTAGCCACTGTAAATTGGCTAACGGGTTTATTTTTTAACCTGTTTTTTTTGCCAAACGTAATTGTGGGCAACTGGCAAAGAGCTTGCAACCCTATGGTGGAAAAAATGCTTCTCGCAGCAAAACTCAATGCCAGTCTGTTTTAATTATTATTTATTCAAATGTCTAATGTCAGTGTTACCAGAAGGCAAAGCCACAGAGTAAAAACACAGGAAAAGATTAGCCAAAAGTGGGGGCAGAAAGTGGGGGCCCTGGTTGGCTAGGTGGCAGACACAGAGACCTTGTCCTCCTGACATGGAAAAGCTGAGTGCAGGACTGAACTACCACGGGTTTTCCTTCGTGCTCTCTAGTGGTGTCTGGTGGTTCTTCCATACAAAATGGTTTGCATTCTCTTATTTTTTGACCTATTGTGAAGAAACGAAGTTGTGTCTGGCTGCTAGCACAGTGCCAGCCTTCTCCTGGGGTATTGGCAGCTTCATTCCTCACCGTTCCCCTTGCCGCACCATCTCCCAGCTCGTATTCGTCAAGCAGGGGGAACCTGACAAATCACTAACAAAGTTTGGATTTGTTTTGTTTTACAATCCTAAACTGGTTGGCCAAGGCCAAGTCTTGTTGATGCAACAGAAGAGGACTGTGCTCTTTCCAGCCTCGTATCTGACCTCTTCTGCAGGGGCAGAGATGACCAGTCACCTTCCCTACAGCATAGGAAATGGGATGTGTACATGTTAGGAAATGTTATGCATAACATGCTTGTTAATAGTGCAGCTATTTGATGCAGGCTCCTTCAGATACATTCATTCGTTTGAAAAAATAACCTCTGCATGGGACACTACAGACTGAAAACAAATCCCTTAAACCACAGGTGATACATGCAATTGTTATATTTGCAGTTGTCATATTGGACATCCTATTCAACACAAGTAAAATTCCAGAGAGTTGGAAGTGCACAGCAGATCTGCAGCTCAGCTCTTGTAGAGTTATTTCATTTTGGTTTTGTGTGTGTGTTTGTTTGGTTTGTTTGTTTGTTTGTTTTGGGGGGGGGGGGGGTTGTTTGGGGTTTTTTTGCATTGTGACTATTTTTCACTCTCACTTTCTTGCTATGTCATCCAGATCTCCATGCAGTTTCAAAGTAGGTGTCAGTGGGAATATTCAGGTGAACTGTCTTTATTCCTCGTGTACTGCCAGATTAGATCATTATTTTGGGCATTCCCACTCCATCATGTCATAGCATGGAAGAAACCTTTATCAGCAACTGTGTATACAAGTTTTAATGGTTTCCTGAGTCATCCAAGCAGTTGCCTTAAAATATCAAAATTTCAGTGACAGAGATGACTTAACTGACCAGTAGAAGTTCATGGGGGCTCTTTGGGGACCTGTGCTGGAGGGTGCTGTGCTGCTAGCAGTTGTCACCTTGATCACAGTTTTCTTATGTTGTTAGCTGAGAGTGCCAGAGACACGTTGGTATTTCATTACTGAAAGGCGGCTGCTCCCTGGATCACATACGCAGACGAAGCGCAGCCCGCGCTGCCGGCCGGTGCGTGTCAGGCGCGGTGCTTGCTCTCTGTGTACGCTGTAGTCTGGGCGACGGGTATCGCTCAGCGGCTGCGTGCGGCACCCTGGCGCTCTGTCCTGCACGGAAATTGCAGCAAAGCTCCCTAACGCTTCAGGGTTTCCTTGACTTGGGATCTCTTGCTTGTCTCTAACATGTTTGCCTCTTATCTTTTCCTTTCTCTCTCTGTTCTCTTTCTCTCCTTGCTAGAGTCAAAGCTTTAGTGGTTTTTACCTGACTGCCTATAAGGATCTCAGACTTAAGAGCAGACTTAACAGGCCTATGCACAAACAGCCACCAGGCCCTAAGTACTCATGTGATGAGTTTTCTGGAGCTCACAGAAGAGCAGAAGGGACGCGATTGCAGCTGGACTGCCTCCAAGCGGCTTCTAACAGAGACTGTCACTAACCAGTTTTTCTATTGTCTGACTAACATGCTCAGAAGGTAACCGTCTTCCCGCTGCCCGTAAACGAGGTCAGTAGCGTTGCATAACGTTGCACACAGCCTCTCACAGCCTGCACATTGGCACTGATTGCAGTGTTTGCTCTTAGGTTGCAGCCAGAGAGACCCACCCAACGGCTGCAGCTGTGAATAGCCAAAGGGGAGGCTGCCTAGCACAGAGCGCCTGATTCACGTTGGGGGATAGAAAGGAAGTGGAAGGGAAGGAGGCAAAAGAAGCCAATTTTTGCTTTTGCTCTGCTTTATTTTTATTGTGTGCTCCCCAGGAAAATAGCCATGCAGAGCTCGGTTACAGATTTATGTAAAACCAAACTAGGCAGATCTCTTCAACTTTGGTTGGCATGTTTGTTACAATTTGCATCACTTGAGAGCTTAATAAGTGTGGGAATGTGGCCAACCTTTTATCAGTTTGTCATGGAAGAGAGTTTAATAATTACAGACAGAAACAAACTGTAACTAACACTGGCAACATAATATTTTGGGAAAGGTTGGAGGGGTGAAACGCAGACTGAGAATAAAAATAATGGTTAATGTGTGGCATCTGTTGGAATATATTGAAGCTGGAGAGATTGATTTGTTCCAGAAAACCACTAGCAAACAGCAGGAGACACTGAATTGTGTAACTGAAGCATGTATCACAGAAACATGTGAAATTAGATCACGTTGGTTTTCATATAGGCGAGGAGAAAAGCTCAGGTACAAGCGTCAAAATGTGTGAGAGATGCCAGGTGCACAGCCATTTAGGTGATCTGTTAGCGTTAGAGAGGCAAGCAGGGCAGGGATATTTTAAACAAATGGGTGCTGTGCCAGAAAACCGCGGAATTTCAAGCCAGTAGTGAAGGGGGTGAAAAAAAAGAGAAAGAAGAGAAAAAAGAAAACTAATTATTTGTTCTGTCTTAGAACTTAGCAGTTCCTCCAGAGTGCTGAAGAGCATACTTGGCAGTCAGTTGAAACACAAAATTCTCCTGACCATAGCTGAAATATCCATTGCCTCATTGCTGCCCAGCCTTTCCACTGGAGTAAGCTATCCACGGGCCATCCACAGGCACTCAAGCCGTCTGTCCCCGTGGCTAAGACGTGACTAAGATGTGGCCATTCCCCTCAGCACATGCTTCTGCGTGAGTCTTCCATCATGTAACTGCATCATGTAACTGGGGTAATTCCTGGACATAACAGAGGGCAAAATGGTGCTCCCGCCTCTCCTTTAAACTAAAAGATGGAGACATGTAGATTAGTAAGTTACTAATCATGATAGACTAGATTTAGCTAGTTAAAAAAAAAAAAAAAAAAAGTCAAGGTCAGGAACTGGCTGCATGAATTTCTTTTTCGGGAAAGTTTAGAAGAAAAGCCATGGGTTATTTTTCACCTGGTAACAAGGTAGAGACTCTTAATCATCCTCCCTGGTTTTGAAGTCTAATAATCTATTGCATCTGTCATCGTATGGCTCAGGAAAGAATCAAGGGAGGGGAGGAACTGATTTTATGCCCCACAAAAATGTAAAGTTGAAAAAAAAATCTTTATCAAGCAAGGAAGAAAAGAAAATCAAAGTTTTCATCAATAAAAGTAGCACTAGAGAGAGAAAGACTTTTTCATATTTTCTTTCCAAGTGTCTTGCCCAGAAAGTGGCAAGTACACAAGGTTTAAACTCACCTTTTGCCTGATAAAGAATAATCAGGATAAAAAGATACAGGTTACTTGAATATGCAGCATTTGAATTTGATTATTTCAAAGTATTTTGTGACAGGTCAACCATTTTCCTAAGGAAAAAGCTCACAAATTTTAAAAGCAGTGAATCTCCTCAAAAAAAAAAAAAAAAAAATCAATACCCATAAAATTAGGATAAGTTTTTAAATGTTGTTGGAGTTGGAGCAACCCTCATTCCCCTTTTTATCTCCCCAGAAGTTGGGTTTCTGGTTAAAGTACAGGAATATTTCCCAACTAAAAATGTTTTGCTGAATAATTCCAAACCAGTTTAATTCTAAGACCCAAATCAAGAAGGCCCTGGAAGAGGTTGGTTAGAGAGTTTCTTCATTGCTTGGTGATTCTTCTCTGGACATAAACTAAGTTAACCTAAACAGCTGGTTGGAGGCCATGAAATCTCATTTCACTGAAGTTGAAACATTTTGGGGGATTAGTTTTCATCAAGAAAGTAGCAGTAGAGAGAGAGAGATGTTTTCATGTTTTATTTCCAAGTGTCTTGCCCAGAAAGTAGCAAGCACTCAAGGTTTAAACACCCATTTTGCCTGATTCAGAATAATCAGAGATGAAAAGCTCTTCTCTGAATCAAACAAAACAGGACTCAAACTTGGAGCTCCCATATCCCAGACCAGTCCTCTCACTGGTGGGGATTAAATACTCACATCTCTTGCCAAAGCACAACATTTGAACAGAATTCTGTTTATGCAAAAACATTCAAAAGGTTTTAGTTTTCATTCCAGTGTGGCATTGAAACCAAACTTTGAAACCTCAGAATTGCTGCAAAACGGAGTTGTTGTCCTCTGGTCAGCTCAAAGGGCCGCTTTGTGTCTCGGAGCTTGCAAAATAACTGGATCACAGGCCAGGTTCTTGCCCATATTTTGTGACAGTGTTTCTGGAGGTTTTTAAGGCAGCAGACGCTGAGCTAGAAATATATCAGTATTGATAAGTTTAATGTGGTTTCTGCCAATATGGAATACTGTGTGGCTTTTACTAGTAAGAAATAGGCAGCAACTTAAGGAACAGCACAAGTATTGGGCAGCTTTCAAACAGTGCTGTCAGTACTAGCTGTGCATTAGTGCTGCCCTGTGCTTCAAAGCATGGGTGCGAGTTTATTTTTGTTTTGTATCACCAAACTTGTTTCCAGAGTTCAGTGATGCCAAAGTTCAATCCAAGGCACAAAATCCAACCTAAAGAATTGGCAGGCAGATGGATGATGTGCTTTGAGGCTTCCTAGGGCTGTACAGGGTTTCCATTTTCCTCAGCACCTGTGTGCTATCCCCTAAGGGCTTAGGTAATGCTAAGGGTAGTGCAGATGACTTCTGTTTAGTTTAAACCACATACAGGAAGCTTTCTTTTAGTTAGACTTTTCTATTGTTGTGCTATTTTAATAGGCTCTTTTGAAGTTTGAGGAGGACTGACCTGGAATAATAGTTCTGGGTGGGGAAAGTTATTTAGGAACATGTTTTAAAAGCATGTTTTATTTAACCATTCCCTTGCCTGCCCGTTCAACCCTGTTTTCCCTCCTAAGGCTGTTCAAAGGCGTTTACAAAACTGAGTTTTGATTAATGGACATTGATCAGTAAGCAAATGCATATATTTATTCTTGGATTCCCACTGCCAAGCCAGGGAATGTTGCCTAGTCACTGTGCAAACATACAGAGACACTCTCAGTTTTGATCCTGCCCTGACTTAGTATGCTGCTTCATCTGAGAAGTCAGCTCTGCTGGAAACCCTGATACTGTTTGGGGCAAAACGGTGGTCTAAATCATAAGCAGTTGAGAAGTGTTTTCTTGGAGCAACCGTCAGTGCCCCCAGCTCTGTGCTGCTGTGCCCTGAATCCTGCCAGCAGCAGCTCTGTCCCTTCCTTCTGAGCTCGAGGCTCAGCACCGGAAATCCTGACTCACAGCTCTCCCTCCTTGCATATTCCCACCCTCCCTCGCCTTCAGCTGGGACAAAACTGAGAAGGAGCAGGCGTTTCATCCCTGCTGTGCAGGGTGTGTAGCGCTACGTGCCTGGCCTTTTCCTCACTGCCTCCTGCCAAGGCCTCTGCCCAAGCAGACATGTCACTTCGCAGCAGGGCTGCAGGACAGCATGGGGATGCTGCACTGCTCAGCCTCTGCTTTGATTATATTTCTTGATTTTGCTCTTCTCTAAGTGACATTTGCAGCATCAAATTTCTCCTTCCCTCTCTTCAGAAATCCCCCTGTCTACGAGCAGAGCTCTCTCTTATGCAAAAAGAGGAAGAGCCAAAGGGCCTGCAAAATGTGCTGGAGACTTCTCACTTCTGGGTCAAAGTAACACAGGCCGCAGTAGGACTCAAGAGAAATGGCCAGAGTCGCTCAGGCAGGCCGGGTAACCATAACAGTCAGAAGGTGGAGGCTCTGGGACAGGTTCTTCTTCGTTAGATCTACATATTCACCCAGCTGTCTGCAGTGAGGAAGAGAAATTTGAAAGACAACTAATATATGTGGGATTTTTTTTTCTCCCTCATTTAGAAAGGCATCTCTACATTTCAAATATCTGGACTACATATTGCAGCTCTACGGCAAAAAAAAGGTGGGGGGGGGGAAAAGGAAATAGGCACAGAGTTCCCTAAAACAGCACTCTAATCTCTGCTAGCAGTCATACCACATGACGCTGGTAGCATATCAGTCATTTCCAGCAGCAGAGTTCAAACTAAGCGTCCTTGGCTGTGGTGAGGAGGAAAAAAGAAAAAAAAAGCACCAGGGCCCAAACTTGTTTATCAAAACTGCCTCATCTGATTGTCACCGATCGCGGTTGCATTTACAAAGCTGTGGCCTGCTGGCAGCCACAACTCCAAAACAGAGCCAGGCTAGTGAAATGATCAGTCGTCCACAGCAGGGTGTTTCCCTACATCTTAACCAAGAAGGTTTTCTGAGAGCAAAGAATGCATGTGGGGATAAGCACTGTAAAACCTCTGTTAACTGGCAGTGGCATGGGACTTTCTATAGTTTCTATACTCTATACTTTCCATATATCTATACTCCTCTAGCAGGAGCTGTGAGAAGTCTGGGGAGTTGTTCCTTTTTGTTCAACATGTTGTGAAGTAGAAGGAACAGAGCTAATCTCTGAAGTACTTTTAAATATAGGCATGTTAGTAACATTTGGCAGATTACTTGAGAAAACAAAGATAGGTGGTTTGCATAGGTGTGGGAAAAGGCTTGCTCTGGTTTTGAGCTTAAAAGGTTCATTTGCATAAGTAAAAAGAAAATGCACCTCTTTGTAGGTGAAGCAGGGATGCCACTGATGCCACTGAACTGAACTAGCTGGTAGTGTCAGCGCTGGAAAGACACTCTCCCATCTTGAAACCCTAGAGGCTAGGAATGAATCACTTGCTGTACTTCTGGTTGATGAACGTTTCAAATGGAGGAAGCAAATCCCAATTCAGGATTCGTGCCCTGTAAAGAATGTGCTTTTCAGATGTCCTGTCAACTGCCTTTGGAGTGGCTGACGGCCACTGCTGCTTGCAAAACAACTGGGTTCCCAGCATAAAAAGGGGTTAGAGGTGAAACCGGATGGTCAGAAGTACTGCTCATTCTAATTGTAAAGGTTTTTTTTTTTCCCTTGTCTCTTTCAGAGGGCTCACCTTCATTTTGAGAAGATTTTCTCCTGCACAGGTCATGGGAAACAGAGGCTTTTGCCTGATGTAGTTAGTGGCAACTTTCCCTCAGAGCATTATACTTTTCTTTTTCATATTGACTTATTTGGCCTGATATGAGGAACTTGAGCAAGAGACATGGCCATAGTGATCCCCTAGAGTGTTGTGTTGCCAACAGGAGCCACTTCCTTAACTTTGCTTACCACTTCAGTTGTTTTAGACCTTTCAGATTAGAGCTCCAGGGCATCTTCCAATATATCCTCTCCCTCCCTCTTCCCCCCAGGAAGATAGTACAGTACATTTGCACTGACACTTCAAAGGAAGAAATGGGCTAGAAGACTACATTACCATGGGCCCAATCAAATCAGTTTGAGAAATCCATTAAAGCACAGTAAACTCCACGCCTCCCTCCCTAGGAAAAGCTGTTTCTCCCTATAAAGCTGTTTTCTTATAAATTTTCTTGAGAGCTTTTTCTTCCTTTTTTTTTTTTTTTTTTCTCCACACAAATGCCTCAAATTTATGAGTTTCTCTCCTCTTAGAAGTACCCCAAAGGGAGCTGGAAGAATCACTTCTAAAGGTGAGAGGGCAGCACACACTCTTGTGCCTCGTGGTTGATCCCCTAGAATATATTACAGACTGAACTAGCTAAGGAGTTTGCACTGAAGCACCATGTTGTGCTTTATAGCAGGAGCGGGCAAACAGCAAATGATATACAGGATTTTTTCAGTTACATAAATCTATGCAGAAAAGACACAATGTGACAATTTTCAAATGCATCATAAAGCCTGACTTTGCCTGCAGAATTCAAACACCTGTATCCATACGAGCATTTGCATTTATTCTAGCAACACTCTTTCACGTACATCTAAGGATGAGAATGCTTTTCAGACGTGTGTGCAGGCATACATAGTGTGTCTGAATGAGGTAGTTGCGTATGTACAAACTCACTGAAGATGTCATTGGGTGGATCCTACCAATATATGCTGGATTTGGAGTGAAAACTGGACGAGTGGGAATTCACATGCATTGTCTATTCATTTATCAATTCATTTCCTCTTTAAAAAAAATAATGTTTTCATGTGATTGCTGATTAGAGAAGCCTATTTGTCAAGAGTAAATTGCTGAAGTGCTGAAGACTTTGACTATCAGCTTCAGGAAAGTGAAGGTTTCATCCGTAATGTATAAAAACCCTAGAGAAGAACAAAGCTGTTAAATTTCATTAGTTTCTTGCTCATTCTATTCTGGCTGTTTATAAAATAAGCAGACAGTGAAGTGCTGATAAGCAGAGCCCTGTTTACAAAACAACATGTAGAGGTGAGAAACTAGTCATCATTTTTACTAGTTTCTGTTAATGGAGGAAATCAAGAATTTTGTTTTGGATAAAAATCAGTTTATAGAGTACTGGCAGCCTCCTATATGCATAAAGCTAAGAAATCATTTAATGGATGAACTTTAACCATACCTTTCTTCTCTTTTCCTTTACAGAGAGCCCCCATAAGCCAGAAGAGAAAGATGAAATTTCCAAAGTCACAATCATAAGTCTTGTCCCATTACTGGTGATTTCTGTTGCTGTGATTGTTATATTTTATGCCTACCGCACTCATAAGAAGAGGAAGCTCAACAAGGCATGGGAGAAGAATGTGAAGCCCAGGAAGCATAAGGACTGCAGTGATGTTTGTGCCATTATGTTAGATGATGACCGCTCAGACATCAGCTCCACTTGTGCCAACAACATCAACCATAACACAGAACTGCTGCCCATTGAGTTGGATGTTGTTGTTGGCAAAGGAAGGTTTGCTGAAGTGTATAAAGCCAAACTGAAGCAAAACACATCCGAGCAGTATGAAACAGTGGCAGTCAAGATCTTCCCCTATGAAGAATATGCATCCTGGAAAACAGAGAAAGACATTTTTTCAGATGTAAACCTCAAACATGAGAACATCCTCCAATTCCTGACAGCAGAGGAGCGCAAGACAGATCTTGGTAAGCAGTATTGGTTGATCACTGCCTTCCATGCAAGAGGAAACTTGCAGGAATATCTCACACGGCATATCATCAGCTGGGAGGACCTCTGGAAACTGGGGGGCTCTTTGGCCCGAGGGATTGCCCATCTGCATAGTGATCACACACCCTGTGGTCGTCCCAAAACACCTATCGTGCACAGAGACCTGAAGAGCTCCAACATCCTGGTGAAAAATGATTTAACCTGCTGTCTCTGTGACTTTGGGTTATCTCTGAGGCTGGATCCTTCTCTGTCTGTGGATGATTTGGCCAACAGTGGACAGGTAAGTTAACAGTTTGGGGAGGTGGGTATGTGTTATACCAGTTATACCAAGATACAAACTCTGAATTTAGCAGTAGAACAACAGTGACAGATGTGCTTCACATCCAGACAAGTTCCAAGCCAGACTGCACTACTGCTCTGTGTGAGCAGAGCACTTTTGGTGTATCCCAGCACATACAAAGCTAGTCCTCCATCCCTAAGAGGAGTGAGCAGATAAGTGGAGAGATAAGTCACTGCTTTAAAGGCCAATAATAAACCTGTTTAAGATTATGATGCTTTATCCATATGCAAACAAATCTAAGAATATAATTGCCCTGTTGCTTTCACAACTAAGTGGCATGGATAATACTCACTTTTTCACAAGGATGCCAGAAGGATGTTTATGAATGATTTGAAACTGTTATCTTTCAAATGCATCTCTAAATACTGGCTCTTTTGATAAAAACTCCTGTGCTGTAAATGCAGACCATGTATTAAGTGAACAAATTCTTAATTAATTACCATGTATAATTATACATAGGTTCACAAGTAATATATAAGTACATAAATAAAATATTTTCCCTATTTTTTTCTGCCTAGCTGTAGGCTATTAGGCTGTAATATTCAAAGCAGATTGTTTGAAGCACAATGCCATTCTTTCCCATTTACCCAACTCCCTACCATATGATGAAAAGGGAGCATTTATTGGATGTAGAATATCAGTGCCCTTAATGACTGGCTTGGAACATCTTTTTCCCCATTAGAGTCTTTGCAGTCTGCTCATCCATGATGGGTGATATCATCAACGTTGTCTAATGTGGGTGCATAAATCTGGACCATTGTCACATTGTGTTCAAAGTAGGACTAGTAGGTGCCACAAGGCCATCAGTTCTTCATCTTAACAGAGTTGGTGTCGTTATGGTTTCACTCAGATAAGGAAAGATATCCACTGGTGATTTGATTGACTGACACACCTCAGAGCATAAAACACCCCATAACAGCATGTAAGAAATATGAGAGCTTCTAGTAAAAAGATCCCAAAGTTCCCAAAATATTTATATACTACAAGGAAGAGGGTTGATCCCTCACTAAACCTTTTGAGATGAAGTATATCTAGATTTTAGAGTGGCAGCCAATTGCTCGAGTTCAGATACTTCAAAAGGCCTTTGAGAGTCAGGATTTGAGTTTCTAAAGATGCAGAAGTATATTTGACCCTAAGGCCTAATAATCTAAATGCGGACAAAAGGACAGAGACAGAGAAGAACAGACGATAAATCCTAAGCAGGAAGGAAATATGATTGGCTTGATATAATTCTTGAAGTCATGTTATTTTTTTTCTGCATTGTATTTTTCAATTAGATGGCTTCATCATCCATTGTACTCTTTGGATATTTTTGACTAGGGAATTCTCTGCTGTTGCTGTACCTATGACAGAAGCAATGTCCTGATCTCTCCTGCTGTCTTCTTATGGTGCATCACACTTTTTGTGACACTTTTTCCCGTTTGTCCTGAACCCAAGGTGATAAAGCCTGTTTGCAGAAGCACGTAAAGTGGATGTCGTAGGGTTCTGCCAAGGCTCCACATTTATGATGTGGCTGCCTGCAATTGCAGTCCCTTTTGCTGAAATGATCTTTACCAGTGCTGTTTGCTGTTGGGCTCTACAGTGATGACTGTAGTGCAGCCTCACTTGAATCACAGGTCCTCCTGCATCACCCACATGTGCTTGTCTGTGTTCATTGTTAACCAGTCATTTGAATCTGTTCTTTGCTGAGCAAAGCTCCATTATGTTTGGATTTTTCCAAGGGGAGTAGATTTCCACATGCTACCCTGTGAAAGATTTGTCTTTTGAGACCAACTGTTGAGTGGCCCAAGAATTACTCCTTAAGTACTTCTTTTTTTGTGATAAAAACAGATATTTTAACTTAGCTGTCTGTAATGCAAGATCATAATCTAGAGCACAACAAAGCTGCTAAAATTGATACTGAAAATCACTCAATATGTATAATCTTTATGAGAAGCATTTTTCAAATAATGGGTCAAATGTGTGCTGCTGCATTCAGTATTTGTGTATTTGTTTTCTTCTGCCAGGCCCACATTTTACCACTTTATTTTTAAGACATACCATGTAAAGAAGCAGCTACCCCTATAATATGAAGTGCAAAAAATTACAATGTGTTTCAAGTTCATCTGAAAGACACTCAGTAAGTGACAGTTGCCAAAGGGCAGAGTTTATCTCTGTGAACAGCCAAAGCATGAGAAAACTTGTCAATAGCAAAGTCATTTGTTTAGGAAGCTACCAAGGGCTTCCTTTTTTTGTTTTTCTTTAGCATTTTGATTTTACCAAGAGAGATGCAAGTAAATTGGTAGTCAAGACAATGAAAAGATTCCCCTGGCAGCAAAATATATGACCTGTGCCAAGGATAGCCTGCTTTGTTGGGTACACATCAAACGGCAATGTTTCTATGAAAGCCAAAGTCTGCAGAATCTGAAACATGAATTACAGTTTCAGTTCCTGAGCACTCCTTTGCCTCCCTTCCTGCAGGTCGGCACAGCGAGGTACATGGCCCCTGAGGTTCTGGAGTCCAGGATGAACCTCGAGAACGTGGAGTCCTTCAAGCAAACAGATGTGTACTCCATGGCTTTGGTCCTCTGGGAAATGACATCTCGCTGTAATGGTGTGGGAGGTAAGTGCCATCAGTTTTCTTATCCCTAAAGGTATGCCTTGAAAGATGTGTTCTTGCAGTTCCAGTCGTTGCAATGCACTCGGATGCTTCAGCACAGGGCCTTTGGTGCTGTGAGAAGAGTGAGCATCTGAGAGAGTGAGAAAATCGGTCCTTGATTGGTGTAAGGATAAATTTGCTGTTAGATAAACCACTTTGAGAGATTGTTAATGGCTTCTTTTCTTTAAATTACAACATCTTGAGAAGCCACAGATTGACTCTGTCTAGCTATCCTGATCCAAAATGATTAGAAATGTAAGAAAGCCTGAAATAATAAGACCAAGAAGGCTGCTCTCCATTTACCTTCATTAAATGTTAATTCTGAAATGTAATGAAAGTGATGCAAGTGTCATTTTTATTAATTGATCATTTCAGTAAGAATTGTCATAGCAATCCAAAAATGTTCCTACTTTCACAAAAAGCACAGCTGCAGCCCATCATTCTCTATGATGTTGTAAGAAATCATCCACATGAAAAACCAAGGGTTGTTTATTATAGAGTGCAGTTAAAAAAATGAGTTGAACTTGCTATCAGAATTGCATCAGGAAGAGCTGCTTCGCTTGTTCATATTCAGAGTTTGTTCATGGAAGCAAAATCTCCATGCTTTGCATAACACTGATGCAGAATTCCCAGTGTGCCGCATTGATATGTGCTAGAAGTTGCTGTGAAAATACCTGTGTTATATATCACAGAATTTGAAAGCTTTCACCTTAATTCAGGGACTAAAATGAGACTTGGCTACGTACAAAATTCTTCATTCTCATGGTAGTCTCTAACATGCAGGGGTGCTTGCAGCTAACAAAAATTTCTGTACAGACTAGGACTTGCACAGGCAGAAAAGGGAATGAGGATGTTGCAGGTAACACTAACAGATGTTGTGGTAGGTGTGAAACTAAGGTCCTTCTCCCAAAGCCACAGAGACTATCTTTTCTGTGGATTTGGGCCAGTTGCATCTCAAAAGGCTGCCTCAGAGATAGGGCAATCCTGCAGAGTAGAGGACTATGTTTTGGGGAACACAGTACACAGGAGGGGACCAGGGTCCGTGCGAAGACATGCTGTTGCTAACTGCAGCCTGTTCCTCTGTGGAAATCCGTGGGATACCACGAGCGTGTCTGTGGAGGACTCTGGAGAGGCTCTGCAGGATGCCTGTGTGGCTGCATCGGGGCGGTCATGTCCAGGAGGGAGGAACGACTCCGATTCAGGCTTCATCTGGGTCTGACCAGCACTTGGTCTTGCTGGGTGGGCTAGGCCGTGGGTGACAGATTTGCTGCGAGTTGCACCCTGTCCAGAAAGCTGCAGGGAACTATGTGTGCATCCAGCTTAGTGCTAGCATAAAAGCATGAAAAGGAATCATTTTCTAGTCGAGCATTTCAAGGAAAAAAAAAAAAAGATTCTTCCAGAACTGAACCTCAGTTTGGCATCTTGGCATCTTCCAAGGCAAACTTATCCATATTTAACTCTTGTGGGCCTGAATGTTTCTAAATACATTGGCATAGGCTTAGCCTTTCATTGCATCTTCTAAATGTGGTTGAGGAAATTTAAAACCTGAGAAGAGGGATCTTTTCCTTGTCTCCTGAGTTCTTTCTGTTTCTTGCATTTAGCAACTCTGGAGTTTTTTTATTTTTACTGGTGCCTGAGTCCCTTCCTGTTGATATTTGCTGAGTGCAGTGAAATGGAGACAGTGGCAAGAGCAAACCTCATTGCTGCTCTTCTCAGAAGGCAACTACCTAAAAGAGGATGTAAACAGAGTTTCATAAGGAAGGGGAAAAAAAGCCAGCATGTTAAGCTAAAAGAGATTGACCCATGATAACCTTGAGAATAAGAACTAAAGTCATTTTAGGAAATGAATAAGTCTCTTACGTCCAGCATCCCCTTTCCTTTCAAGGTGGAGTTTAATCCCCAAGTCCTGATTTTTCCTATTCATTCCTCAGTCATCCTCCTCTCCAGAAAAACATTTCTTGGATTGCATTTCAGTCTTTCAGTCATCTTTCCAGGTGGCTGAACTCCTCAGCAAAACCACAGGAATATTAGGGCAAGTCTGTATGTCCCATGGGTGGAACTTGGGCTTAGTGTCTTCATGCAGAGTAGCTAAACACCATTCCCAGGATGTAGCTCTCTTGGCTTGTGTCTGGTACTGACTGAGTTGCAGCAATGTTGCTTGGTTTCCCTCATTTCCTTCTTAGATATTTCTTCTGGTTCACACAGGCTGACTGTTTTTGCAACCAGCTGGAGAAATACCCTTGCAGTGATTCATGAGTGTAGCTCCCCCACGGCTTTCTCTCTCCATCTGTCACTTGTGAGACTCCCTTCTCCGGGCAGTGCCTTCCAGAGGAGCTCCCTCGGCACACGCCAGCCCTGCCGCTCCTCCTGAACACTTGTGCACACAGAGAAAAGACCTCATGTACCCTCTGGAGTAGCCCAACCTGCTTGAAGCCGGGCTTTCCAAAGGGGCCTCCCCGATGCAGAGACTCTGCAGCATGGGCTTGATGACGCGTTAGCTCCCTGTTGCTAGAAGAAGTGCATGGATGTTTTGGAAGCAGGAGTATCAGTCTAATGCTAAGACAGTGACATTAACAACTTCAGTGAAGTGTGTGGGGGAGCTAATTGCCATTCAGCTGCATAAAGATACAGTGATTTTGTCTTTAATGAAGGCAGCTCTCAGGCTTCAGTGTCAATGTGCCACTGTCTGGAGTGCAGGAGGTGGCGGAGGCAGGTCCTTTCGCTAGAGTGGCTTTGTAAAACACAGTCCCTACAGTACGCCAGGCCTTTGGAGTGAACAGACGTTTAAACAAAAATACCCGGCAGCGTAATCCATCCCGGGAAGCCGCCGTAGCGCCTGAGCAGGTGGGATCAGCTTTCAAGAAAGGCCATGCTGTTCACTGTTACTTTGTTGTGCTAAATATGGAGAAGTAGAAATGGGGCACAAGGGAGAGGGAGACAGAGGCAACGATCGAGTTTGACTGATTTTTCACTGGAGTATAATTTAAGAGGCATATTTAGAAATTCAGCAATACTACTTTGGGGAGAACTTCAACCGCTCCACACTGCCGTTAACTTGGTATTTCATTCAGTGCAACAGCTGTGCACCAGATGCTGCACATTGCAAAAAAATATATAATTTTCATCTCAACCACTTGCTTTCAGAGCAGCATAGCTTTGGCGACTGAGGCAAGTGTAATTTCTCTGACAGCCTCCTAGAAAGAAATGAAAAGCATCTGTATTTTATTGGAGTGGCAACGGGTGCAGGATTGCGGGAGGTGGCAGGGGAGAAGGAGCAAGGAGGGAGCTCTTCTTGATGCAAAGGCTGGGAAAGAGGCAGAGGATAAACCCCTCAGAAAGTGGTCATGTTGCTTGTGCAGTATTGTGCACTGCCTGGAGTTGTGGCTGGCTTTAGTCTAGCCGAGCTATGATGGAAATGCTTAATGTGAGCGAAAGCTCTAATTAATCTTACACCTGCTTGGAAAGAGTCAGTCAAGAACCCTATTTGGGTCATTAAACATTTGTGCATCCTGAGTTCAGGGGAATGTCTGCACTGCGCTGGCACATGGTGGGATATAGCCCCAAGCTCGAGGGTTCATAGTGTGGCATCATCCCATGAGAGCAGGGTCATAGAAATTCTGCACTCCTCTGCTTTCCCACCTCAAGATCCAGCACACAGTGACAAAGTGCCTGTAACCTTATTCTTATGGCAGAGTTGATGTAGATCCAAACCTTTGGAAAGGAGACTAGGCCTTTGATCCATGGATATGAAGTCACTTAAAACATGTCTGTGCAAGAGAAGCTGCACAGGGAGTTCACTGTTCCCAAATGGAGTCAGTAGCAGCTTTACATGAGTTCACCTTCAGGAACTCCAACCAGGGTTGGATTTTTTCCATTCTCTAACTACAGCTGTTCCCAGGGGAATTATAAGTCACCTATCCCAATGTGTCCTTATCTCTCCTGGCCACCGGTTACACTCTGAAGGTGTGGAATGGGGAGCTTAGGAAAAACATGAAATAAGCCTTTAAGAATCCCTTACCCTCAACATGACTCTCGAGTCTCTTCCCAGTTCCTTTGCACACCAGCTAACTAGACCCACCATTCAATTTCCAGGAATGTAAAGGGAACACAAGCTCTACACACCCCTCATATGAATATTTGGGTATGCATGTGTACTCCTAAACTGTCTTGGTAGCTCTGCCACTGATTTATCCCATCTGTGGCTCAGCTTTTGTAGCTCTAAAATGAGTGGCATTGCAAAACGATATAAAAGTTTCATAACAGAAGCCCACTGGTGTGGACAGCACTCCGGTATTAATTTGTGCCAGCCTTATTTCACCTCATTCCTGAATCAATTCCACAAGTGAACCCTTGTCTTCCAGCAGGAAGAATTGTCCCACTGAAATCAGCAGGGTCGTGTAGGGGAGTGTCAACAGGGTTTGCAGTCCAGACCCAAGGGAGGAGAGTCTTATTACACAGAACTTGGACTAGAAAAAGGTCACAAGACAGAGACATATTTTTTCATGAGGAACCCACGGCCAGATTTTCCAAAGTATTCATCAGTCACAGCAAATAGGTTTTCAAGAGTGCCTTTATCTGGGGCTGAAAATGCAGTCTGAACCTTTCTGAGAGTTATGGCCATGCCAGTGGCAAAGGGAACCAGAGGTGCAGTGATTAGTGCAAGGTAGCTCACAACAAGACAGGGATTAAATGCTGGAGGTTAAAGTTGAAGGCACCCTGCCATTATTGAGGTTCTGTAGCTCATGAAGATGTTATGACGCTCCAGATATTTATGGCACTTCAGCCGGTTGTCGTTTTTAGTGCCTCACTAGTCTAAAAAACAAGCAAAAGAAACATAGGGAATGAAAAGTAGATTCAGCATCTGTGTAACACAGTGCGCAAGCAGCTAGCCACAAACATCTTAACCTACCTCAAATTGACATCTGTTACATCTACTGTAGCATGTCAACATGATCTATGAATAACCTGAGCTATTATTGCAAAATATGTCTGACACCTGAAATTCCAGAGCATCAGGATGATTTACCACAAGAGGATTCAGTGGGCTTTTCTTTCTGAGGGAAAGAGAAACAAGATAATAAATAGCAAGAAAATGCTACGTGCTTTTCAAACAGAGGGAAAGCACAAATACATTATTACAAAGTCATTACAGCGAATTGACATCTGGCCTCAATTTCTCTTTCTTTAAATAAGAAAAAGAATACTCAAAAACTATTCAGTCTTTGCTTTTAGAAGAGGAAAGCTGCTTGCGCAGGAGGAATTTCTCAGACAAGGAAAACATTGCCCAGGATGGCTTTCCCTTCCCACTGTAAATCACCTCCTGAACTTGAATGGCTTTTGAATTAAGCTCAACAAGAGGGAACACATCAGCATGACAACACCAACTCTCCCATTGGACATTGACTCCTCGGAAAGATACACAAAGGGCAGACTACAACCAGGTTTGCAGGGAACTCATGGAAAAGATGTATACATGCACATGATGACCTGTTCATAAGTAGACTATGTAGTCCCAGGAACTTTCAAAAGACTCAATGGTATCATGTTGCAGTCAAGAGAATGAGAATGCCATTTTTTTGCCTGGCACTTCCACTTCATCTCCCTGCTCTTTTCCAGTCTGTTTTTTCCCCCCTTGGGTTTTGTCCTGATCAACTGACCCTAACAGCTCCTTCACAGAGGCACTATCTTTCATACTAGTGCTGCATATTGTAGTATGGATCCCTGCACCTTGGCTGATGTCTCCGAACACTGCGATAGGCAAATAGTTACTGGTGTAGATAGCATATGAAACAGCAGTCTGGGTCCAATGCCTGGCATGCTATGTAGACTTCCTCAGCAATTGTTAATGTTCTGGTTAGCCCTGGAAGTGAAGGTATCTACTTTGTAATCATTTTACACCCTCTGCATCATAAATCAGAGTTGACCAGCAAGATGGCAACTTCCCAATTAATTCCTAGGGCTAAGGGCCTGTGAATTTACTTTGGCTCAGAAATCTCTAACTGTGATGCATTTGAAACTGATGTGCCTTCTTGTGGAGGAAAGAAAGCAAAGCAAACTTTGGCGCTTGAGTCTTAAAGAAAGTGATTTACTTCTGAGAAGAGTTGTGTTTCAGGACTATAGCCACTGCTCAGAGCTCTGTGTTGACAGTGGCCAGCAGCAGATGTTTCAGGGGAAGAAGGAGAGCTCTGCAGGAGGCAGCTGTGGGGCAGTCTGCCTCTGTGTACACACATTTGACTGCAGCTGGATCTGTAAATACTGAAGATCTGAAGCACAGAGTTTTATATCCCCTCCAGAATGTTTTTACTATATTTGGGGCTATTTTAGGTGCTAGAAATTCCCCTCTTCCTGTCACTTGCTAAATTCCTCATCTTGTGACCAGAATGTAGCAATGACTTCTACAGCCTGACTTTAAGCTGTTTGAGAAAGGTACTTCTTTCCCTGCAAGTCACATTCTCCACGTTTCAGTTGTCGAATATCCCCTTTCCTGTTACAGGGCCTGACCTATCATCTCAATTATTAGCACGACCTTTTTTACTGTATTACCTCTTATCTTTTTCTGAAGTAAACAAAGCCAAACTTTAGAGGTTCTTCCCTTAAAAGGAGATTATGAGATTTTTTTTCCTGGCCTTTAATCATTCTCATCATCCTCCACAAAGCACCCCCCCCCTTTTTTTTCCTGTAAAATGTTCTTTCAGATGGGTGAACAGTGCTGGCCACTGCATTTGAACTTTGGTTGTAACATTACACAGCAGGAGGGTTTCTCCCATCTTGTTCATCTCATTCATGACACATCTCCTAGGCACTCACATGCATTCTTCAGACTGCCTTGTAGGTTACACTTTAGTTTTTCTTGCCGTCAATTAATTCCTAGAAAGAAATAAGAAGCTGTAGTACAGGCCAACTTCATAAATCTTTATCTAATACTAGTAAGTCATTAGGCCTGTGAGTAAATTCTTCATCTCTTCCCAAAGAAACCACAGCATTTTCTACATTGTGTCAGCATCTACTGTAATATTTCCGCTCTCAGAGAGTTCTTGAGTTTTCTCCAAAAGGCCCCATATGTCTCTGCCTTTTCCTTTCTCTCTCCAAAGAAAAGCAAAGCAAATATGCAACACACAAAGAAAGAAAATAGAATGGCAGCCGCCCGTACAGGAAACTGTACCTGCTGCTGCATCATGGGTCAAAACTGACCCATTTGGGGACAGAGGCCTAAAATAAGAGCAGCCTCCTGTTTCGAGCAGGAATGCGGCTCAGTAATTCAGCAGCTTCCAGCACCACTTCTTATTGCGGCTTTGTGCTTTTTCGCGTGACTGTTTCCTCCTAGCACATTAATATCTATGCCCTACTGAGGTTTCAGGTTAAATTTCACCTGGTAAGTGTGTGTGAAACCCAAGGGAACTAAAGAGGAGCAAACCAAGCAATACTTGCAAGCCAGGCTCAAGCAAAACTATCCTTAAAGCCACTATGAGTTTGGCCTCAGTGGAGATTCAAAGGCAACTGCAGTCACCATTATGGGCTACTCCAGTGCTCTGGCAGTTGCTAATATGATTATGCACAAAAGGATTCAAATGAAAATTGCTCAGTTGGCTAGAAGAGAGAAAGGGAGGGAGGAAGGGAAGGCGAGAGAAACACATTTGAAACATTTTTTTTTTTTGGAAATGCCAACTGGCTTTTCTGTGTTTGGAGGCAGTCAGGCAGAATGGCGTGGCACCGAGCAGCTAATCAGTAGCTCCTGCTCCTTCCGAGGACACCCCGCTCCCTTGGCACCTGGCCCCGGAGCAGCCCGGCTCGCTGACCTTGTGTTTGCTTATCCTCTTGGCAGAAGTGAAAGAGTACGAGCCGCCGTTCGGCTCCAAAGTGCGAGAACACCCCTGCGTGGAAAGCATGAAGGACAACGTCCTCAGAGACAGAGGGCGGCCGGAGATCCCCAGCTCCTGGCTCAACCACCAGGTAAGAGCACCCTGGGCGAGCACCTCAGAGCCGTGTTGTGAGCTTCACTGTGGCCCCAAGCACCAAGTGTAGCTCCGTGTCCTGCCCCGCAGGATGGGCCTTTCCTTGACCCGGACTGGAGCTCTGTCACTGGGGCCACCGGTGCTGCCTGTGGTCCAGACGCCATACCAGGCTTACCCCCAAAGCCCTAAGAGACACCAAAACAACAACAAAAAATAGTAAAATGGAGACTAGACAGTCATCCAGATGGTGACAGACTAATTAGAGCCTTAAAGTACACTGTGTGCAGGCTCTGTAAGGTCAAGGACAGCTGCTTCACATGCGGGTCTCTTCAGCAGAGAGAGCAAATCCTGGTGGTTCATCACAGAGAGCAGTCCCAGTTGCATCCCAGCTGTGACAGGATTAGGGAAATAGAAAGTAAGTCTTCAACAAGTAAGTCCTTTCCCATTGCATATCATTAAGTGCCCCTTGGCTTTCTCCCTTCGTGGACGGCATGGTTTCACCTCCCAGCTGGTAGTCACTGGTCAACTTTTCAGTAAATGAGGCTGAATGGAGAAAAAAAAGTCAAAGCTATGCATTTCTCAGCCTGTGCTCTGAGCGGTTTAATCAGAATAAATAAAATGAGAATTGTATCAGAGGAAAAAGAAATGAGGTTTGGTTCCACTTGTCAATGAAATGTGTTGGCTAGTCTTTGCAGAAAAAAAATGAAAGGATCATGAACACTTCTAGGAAAAAGGGCAACCAAGATCTGCTAATATTTCCATCAGAATCAAAGTAATACTTTTTTGTTCTGTTTGGGATGTTAATTAATGGTCTAGCACCTACTTAGGAAAGGTCCACCAAATGACTCCAATCAGTCTCCTTTCCAGCCAAGCACAACGCATCCTCTCCTAAGAGCATGTCAGAGTGCAGCCCCGTCCCGGTCCACAGTGACCAGCTCCCTCTGTAACCATCTGCAATGAGGAGGATTATTTGGGCAGGGGGTGCTTTAACTGGCAGAGAGTTGTATTTTGAGAGACACGTGGTTATTTCATTTTACAAATACCAAAAGGCCCTTAACATAGGGCCTAGAAGCTAAAGCTGTAGCCATTTCCTAACTGAGATGTTGAACAGGGAGAGAGTATGCTGGTCTTCATCATCTTCATCTTTACTGAATACGACGGGTTACAGAAGTATTAAAATTTGACTGAGCTAGTAAAAGTGATTGCGAATCGTCTGTGTTTTTTGTTTTCCGTGAAAGCAGAAAGAAGTCCAATTTAGTAATATATATGTGATATTTTAGAAAAGTGCAGTTAACAAAGCAAAAAAAAAAAAATCCTAAACTAGCTTATTTGGGAGAAAAAGAAAAAGCAAATGGAAGAAAATTCTAACATTTAGGAGCAGTGAAAGAACGCTTCCCTGCATACCCAAAAGTCAAGGTCTGATGTGTGGGAAAAACAAAAGTAAAGAAGTGCAGAGACCTGATTTGGGAACCAGAAGAGCAACAGGAGGATCTGTGGTCAGCAAACTCGAGGAGAGCAGCAGCTTTCTCAAGAGTAAAAGGAAATGTAACTCAGTACCGATGCCTCCCTAGGTATGAAGGGGAAGATGAGTGTTTATGCTCATGCAAAGGCAGAAGTGGTCAGCAAGTATTTCTGCTCTGTGTTTGGGGAAGCTGCTGTGCACGTAGCAGAAGATGGAGGAGGTAGAGCCAGAGTCGTGGATGCTCACAGCAGGTGGGGCGCAGTGCTGGGGGCTCCCCAAGGGGCTCTGCCACAAGCCGGAGCACCTGAAAAGGTGCAGGAGGAGGAGGAGGAGGAGGTAATTCCTTTCCTCAGAGCCCTTGCAGCATTTTGTAGCACACTCTACAGTTCAGTGATGCATTGGCTTCAGCAGGGCCATGGCAGTCGGCAGCAGCTGAGGGTCTGCTCCGAACCCTATAGGCGATGCCCGCACTGCAACAGCTCTTCCATATTCATTCCCTTCCCTCTGCAGTCGAGTTGTCATAATGAACTCATTATTCATTGTGATGAAATTCTGGAATGGATTTACATATTACATTTTTTCTCCCCGTAATGAGATTTGTTGCACTATTGATTTCAAGATAATGTTTAATATTTAATTTAATTTACTGTCTGTAATTTCAATACCATCAAAAAAAAATGTTATTTGTACACAGACAATAACATTGTGCTATTAACATTGACATCAGTCAACATCGCCAATTAGGTAAATTATGCAATTAATGCAGTGTTGTGAAATGTTATTTTTTTTAAAATAAGAAGTTTAAGATAAATCCTACTTAATGGCCTTTTAGTGTCATAAAGCGAAGCACACAATTTCCTGGCAAATACCTTATGTTTATAAAATGCATTACAAAGATGCAACTGTTTTTTTTGCTCCTGTAAACATGTGCATCAGCATTGAAACGAAGGTTAAATAGTTACATCTGAGAGTGACATGTGTTTAAGTGCTTGTGGGATTGCAACCTGTATTTGCATAGATTTTGTTAGTTTGCAAGGAACTCGTAAAGGGCTGATGCCGAGCTCGATATTGCTGGCGATCAGAATCTTGATTGGAAAGCCCACATAAAATGCAGGCACGCAAAGGAATGGATTGAGTGGGAAGTGATGTGATCCAAGAAGTCTGGTGATGTTTATGAAAAAATTACTGCTTGATTCCGTAGCATTGGTCCAAAGTACCATTTCCCTTTTCTATAAAGTAGCAGAATATCTATGTCTGGGAATGACAGCACCCGTTGCTGAAAATATTGTAGTAGA
This sequence comes from Crypturellus tataupa, assembly GCA_034781795.1. NCBI lineage: Eukaryota > Metazoa > Chordata > Aves > Tinamiformes > Tinamidae > Crypturellus > Crypturellus tataupa. The sequence goes on along the minus strand of JAWLRI010000441.1, from coordinate 136,291 downwards.
GTTTCTTTTTTTAACTCCCATTGCAATAACAGCAGAGCCCATAAAACACCTCTGGGACCAGTTCGGTAACTGCTGACGCACACAGATAACTCTGCGGACTTGAGAGGGCACCAAAGCAGAGCGGCCCCAGTGAGGCGGCGGGTGGCTCGGTGCCCAGCCCCGCGTCACAGCCACTCTCTCTGTCTCCGCTCGCTGCAGGGCATCCAGATGGTGTGCGAGACCCTCATCGAGTGCTGGGACCACGACCCCGAGGCCCGGCTCACGGCGCAGTGTGTCGCCGAGCGCTTCAGCGAGCTCAAGCACCACGACAAGCTCTCGGGACGGAGCTGTTCCGAGGAGAAGATCCCTGAGGACGGCTCCGTCACCACCGCCAAGTAGCAACAACCAAGAGCTCCTGAAGGGAGGGAAGTTTCTCCCAAACACCTTCACCTTGGCCAAGGAAGGAGTCCCGCTCAGTGCCTTGACTCGCTTCCTGCAGGATGGAGACTGTCCCTACTCCCCTTACGCTGTGACTCTGGACAGGGAGACTTCTCTGTGGGATTTGAAAACTAGGGAGTAGGTGTCATACCATAGCATCAACCAGCGACATCTTGCCACGGGAGGAGCTATGTATGTTAGCGCTTCCTCAGGAAACGAGATCTGAGAATAGCTAATAACATTATGCACTTTATTAATGCCTGTATATAACTATGAAATTGCTATTTTTATATATATATATATATATATAAAAGTATGTGTGTGTATATATATATCTATAAATAGCCATGCCCTGAAGGAAAAGAGGTAAAGTGCTTCCAGGAAACCAGCAGTGCACTAGGGAGCCCTTCCCAATGGGGAAAGAGAACAGGGAGAGAGGCTTATGATGACACCAGCAGTTGTGCACTAAGCACCCTGCCCCAAAAAAGGGTAGGGTTAATATGCAATAAAAAGGTGGCTTTCACAGCACCTGCTGTGCGCCCGGGCTGTGGCCCTGCAGTCCATGTCACCACGGGCAGGCACATTGAGTGGGCTCAGCCGGCAGCCCTGGCTTCCTCCCGTCAACACCAAAGTCCTCCCGGGAGCCCACAACGGCGGTGCTAGGAGGTTCAGGCCATCCCACACACTTAGGTTCATTATTAAGATCATAGAGTCATTGCCGTTGGAAAAGACCCTGCAAGATCATCAAGCCCAGCTGCCCGTTTGTTTCCATGCAGAGGTCACTAATGCAACACAAGTATCGCTTTGAATTCACACTGCTTGCAAGCAGGTTGCAAAAAACAGCAGCAGGATGAGGTGTCCCCTCCTCACCTTCCCATCCCAATCCGTGCAAGGCAAGGCACGGCCAATAAGGGTCTGAGCAGGGGTTTTATATTTGCTGTGCCTTCTGCGTGGCCACGGTGCTGTTTACCCTTCCCTTTACTTACCTTGGTCGCACTGCTGTCGGAACAGGCATTCTTTGCCCCATCTCATCACTTGACATGCTGCATCCTGAGTTGGTGCCGTGCCTTCTGAAAAAAAAAAAAAAAAAAAAAAAAAAAAAAAAAAAAAAAAAAAAAAAACAAAACCCTCTGATTTCTCAAAATAGATAGCTTAGCAGAAGTGCTATTAATTCATTGATGGGATTAGTTTCTTAGGATTTCCCTTGGATCTATAATGCAACTTATTCAATATACTCTTCTGTTATACCTTACCAATATACACCAAGATAACCCAATGCATTGCTGGTGTCCCTGGACAAAATGTGAACTTTCTTGAACTAGTTCAGTCATTGAACATCCCTGATGTTCTCTTCCTAAGAGAGGGATATCATGGATCTTCTCTAGAAACTGCAGCTGATATTGTAATCTAAAGCCCAGCAGTCGTTGACTCTCAGCTGTACTCATCATATCTTCCCCCTTCACTTGCTAGGAAACACCAGCTTCCTTGCTCTTGGTCCTTGTAGGAGAAAGCATTAAGAAATAGACATTAATGGGCATTCCTAGTTACAGCTGATTGCAGGATTCAGTGTGCTGTTTCATCTTTGGTTATGAAATAGAAATAACAACATTCAGCAAAAGACCAAGAAGAAAAGATAATGCAAGACCTGACTAACCCATCAAATTAGAGCCAAACCTGTTGCCAACCTTTTTTTGGTGTGTGTCCTGTGTATTTTTTCCAAATCTGTAACTGCGGTTACTACTGTGTTTATAATTATTGCTGAAGTAGCTCAGTGGAAAACCTTGCACAATTATTCCACTCAGGTCCACACTAGACGTCACTGGTGTCAGAAACAGGGTTACATGTGTCAATCACTGATTCCCACCTAGCACTGCATTTTTCTGCCCCTTGAGTTTTGCTGATAGAACTGATGTGTGGTGTGCTTTATAGCAATTCAGCAATAATCCAGTTTAAAAAACGCCTCTTGAAGAAGGGATTTTATACTGTAGAATCTGTGGGATCACACTCTGCAGGTGCCCTGGTGATTTATGATGTGATATTATACCATATTTCAGTAGTGACCCATTTAGTCTGCTAGGCTAATAGTGATTTGCCTCAACCTTTCCACCATCATCAGTCCACTGCCTCATTTTGCAGTCCTATCCACAACTGACATTTTACTTCCTTACCCAGGCTGGTAATCATTTCATGTTATATAGGGGACATTCACAGAAGGTTTAAATTCAATGTAGACCCAGGGAATAATTGAAAACAGGAGAGTATGTTAATGCTTTCTATATTGGAATTTTCTAAAATGGTCTCTAGGTAGAACTAAAGTTATCCTTTTTTTTAAAAAAACCTGGAAATTCATGTTTTCTTCAGGTTAAGAAAGTAGACAATTTTTAATTTAGAAACACTGAGATGTTTCATTTTGATAATGCTAATTATGATTTTGACAAGGTTGGAAAAGCTATAACCAAAAATACTAAATAGTTCCTATGAAAATAAAATACTACAATGCATAATAGAATATATATATGAAAGACAAAACAGAAAGTATTTCATTTTATTGAAATAAAATATTTAAACTATATCATAGTAAAAAAAATGACATTATTGAAACAAAGTGAGAGGGAAAATAATTCATTTATTCTCTACCCTTTAGAAATGTCATGAAACCGACATTTTCTTCTGCAGTGTTTCAACTGCAGTGAAAAGGTAGTTCCAAAGGAAAATTTATGTCTCCTGTTTTCCTACAATTCACCTCTGAAGAGCATCCCCTTTGACCAATCTTTTTTGCTAGTAGTACCTCTTATTTGTGTGCCATTAATATGTAAAGATTCTGTGCATGAGATATGAATCCTTTTTCATTAAGAACTCTATATACACATATTGAAATGGCCCCCAAGAATTCATTTGTTATATATTTTCAAGACAGGAGGCATAGAAAAGGGTACTATGAGAGTCTGCTTATAGTCTGCTTACAGACTGCTAAAATAAAGACCATTGGCACTTCTGGGGCAGAGTCAGTAATAAGAATCTGAACAGACCTTTACAGGACACAAGATTTTTTTTCCTTTGTATATGAGCCTCAGCTTCAGCGCAAACTAATCTCTCTCACCCAAGAGCCTTTTTTTTTTTTTTGAGAAAATTACTGATATTTTGTTCTCACTCGCTTCAGCATCAGAGAAAACCTTCTCGCTCTCACACTGACACGCTGGTGCACACTGCCTTTAGGAGAACTCTGTACCAGTTGCTCGAGGCAGAGGCTGGTGCCTGAACAAATGTTTCGAGCTGTCGCAGGGCTTTATAAGAGCAAATCTAGCCAATGATTACTTTCTCTGCTGGTCCCCTGAATTTCTCTTTCTTCCCTTGACTTTATGATCCTCTTTGATGTTCCCTTAGTCTTTTTTTGACCTCTCTAATATCCCCCTGAGGGCTGGTAACATCCTGTGATTCATCCTGGGGCCTTATCATTACTTTCTGATGACTCTCCAGCCGTCTTAAATGACCCCTAACTATTACGGCTCATGTGCTCGCTCTTTCAGGCTCTCTTCATCTTCATCCCTCTTCCACAGAGTCCCCCCCATCACCTTTCCCCAAAGGAAAGCACAAATGAATGTTTCAAACTTGCGTGTTTGAAAAAGGATTACGCACTTAGAGGCAGATCCTTTCGCCTTCAGCCCATCTGTGTTTATGCCCATCGGCAAGGAATCCTGTGCGGGGGTGTGACAGGCTCCTCCATAAGTTGGCCGGGATTCTTCCTAGCATTAGGCATGACGGTTTGGAAGGCGCAATCTCGTGTTTCAACACAAATAAACAAAATATAAGCTAAAACAGTACAAGATGAACAATATTATTGAACTGCTCCCTGCAAGCCCAGAGATATCTTTGGCAAAGGCTCTTTCTTCCAGAGATACTTTCCAAATTGAGCAGCTGCTGGGCCACTCTGCACAATTGATAGCCCTGGTTTTAATCTGCAGGATTTGAATTTATTTATGCAATGGGAGCAGGGATCCAAACACAAACGAGCGAAGAGAAATAATCTGAATACAAGAACTTCCAGATATGAAGGAGTTACAAAGAGTTAGGTGAGACACCTAACAAGAAGACAAGACACAGAGCTGTAATTTGTACCTAATAAAACATGATCAGAAGGAATCCCCCCTCCATGAGGAAAAGTGAATATCTTATGCTTAATGCTATCTTATCACATGACAGATCTCCAGCAATACATGCTGTGTGGAAATACAGTGATATTTTCTTTAAATCCATTTCCCTTTGTCTTGATATGTATGTCTGTTTAGGTTACTGTTTGAGGAAGAAACATAGTTGTAGTTTACCTAATATTGCCATCTAGTGGTATAAAGCTCATCTCTAAAATGATTCTCTTTGAAGAAAGGTACCACCATATCATTTGTATGCTAATGTAGAAAACATTGTTCACAACAACACAAAAAAAAAAAAAAACCTCATTTGCAGGATAGAATATCCCCCCAAATTTTGGTTAACTGTGAGAAATCCCTCCCTCAGCACAGGTCCTGGAAATATAAAAGAAATATAAATGTTACTCAGATCTAACTTAGGTGATTCACGGTTAGTCTATCTGTGTCATCCTCCATTCCCATTTCATTGGTGAAAGATCCTTCCAAGAGAAATATATCTCACCTAGGGTATCTTACCCTAAATGGGCAGCTCTCTGAAGATGACTGTTTTTCTCCAGTGATTATGAGGGGATTCTACGGAGATTACACTGACACCGTGGCTGAATAGCCACCACAACACATCTCACTGTGGGCAGTCATGAAACAACATGAGAAAAAGAATAGAAAGAGGCCTAAAATGGAATTTCCAAGAATCAATTGCATACCTGTAACTCAAAGGTGAAGCCAAAGCAAGAAAGAAACTGAAGGATAGCAAAATGTTTTCCTGCCAAGATATGAGGCATACTATGCATTCTCTCTATTAAAATGACATCTTGTCATTCTAGATTTCTTTCTTGTGCCTGATGAACACAGAATTTTGGTCATCAGCATGGAAGACAAAAAGTGTGCCACCTTTGAATGCAGACACCTCGCACGAGTTGAATCACTGATAGAAAGTGCCCGTTTCTCTCCACTGACAACCAAGGGAATACCTGGTGAGTAGGTCACCGGCAAACACCTGGACTATGTTTATTACTGTGCCACAAATATCCTGGAGTATTCACATTTCCTTCCAGCTTGCACTCCAGAAATGCCAGAGTCTTCCATAAAGCCTGCCCAGACCTACAAGGTCTTGACAATCCAGTATAAATGTCTCAGAAACTCTAGTGTGTCTGAAAGGGCACTGGACAACTCTGTTAAGGTAACCGAGTATAATCAAAGTTTAAACATGGGGTTAATGGGCTACATTTAGATCCCAAATTTGGGGAAGGTGTCCAGGCTGGGGTTTTGTCACCCCAAGCCAACTGTCTGTATGCAGGTATTACATGGGAGCTGATGTATATGCTCTTGGTGAAGTCACTGGTGTCCAGGGTGGATATTCAGAACCTCCAAGAACACAGATGGTACAAACTCTCTGGACAGCCTGCTCCATTTCTACTCGAGTCCATGGGACTGTCCTCATAGGAAAAATAAAGTCCCTTCTTATGCCAGTATGAAACTCACCTCTTTCAGATTATGCCTGTTGCCTCACATACCCTCCCATCACCATGATGAACACGCTATACTTTCAAGAGTATTCTTAATCTGAGGTGCTCAGACTGGTTTCCAAATCATAACACCCAGCCCTGTCAGATTTTTAGCAGGTCTGAAAGAAAGTCTGCAGGAAGAAAAGATGCTCTTCAAAATGACTAAAATTCCTTATCCACTCGCTTTAAAAGATCACAAAAACAGATAAATATTTGTAATGAATCATATCAAATGTCCCTCTAGACTGGCATCCTGTCTCCAGGAGTGACCAAGAGTGGATATGTAGCAGAGAGTTTAAGGACGGAGCAAGCAGCAAATTTCCCTCCTATGCTCGGCCATAGAGCTGGACTTTCCCGAGCCGCAGGGATCTGACAGACCTTTCTGGATCCCTGCGCTGTGAAGAGAGGTGTCAGCCTGGTGCCACAGCACGACTTGTGAGACAGGACTCCGCCAGCAAGCCCAAACCTCCCTGCTTGTCAAATGACACCTCTGAAAGAAGGACCACAGCTCCGTAACCACAGAACCTGGCAAAACTGGAAGAGCACAGCTTTATGCTGGCAAAACTGGAAGAGCACAACTTTATGCTGGTCTGATGCTTTTATAGCTCTTTATGATTTCCTCTCCTACAGCAGTGTGGAGGAGCCACACATGGTCAGGGATTTAATTCTCCCTCCCATTAAGCTTTTTTATGGAAAATATTTCAATTAAATATTTTATTAAAAATGTTGGTTAACTTTTATTTTATGTACTTTAACAACATGTTCCGTCCTGGGAAGGTTTTTGTGTGAAACAATTCCTGTTGACCTAACTGCATGCAAGCCACAGGCTGTATCAATTACAATATGTCCAATCCAATTCTGCATCCTATATTCAAGGAAATTTACTCTATGCTTTTGCCACTAATTACAATCATTAACAAAGAATTTCCTTTAAATAAATTTTCTTATAAATGAATGTTTGAAAACTTTTCCATTCTCACAAAAAGTAAATTAAAAAAAGAATTGCTAATAATCTTCATAAATTAATAGTGTAACCAGAGAAGCCACTGTAGAGTACAGTAGGAAAAACACCCTTCCCTTTCAGTCGGTCTTATTTTGGTTATGTTATATAGCATAATTGTTTGCTTTGCTATTTGTCATACACTCCTAATGAAAGGTTAAACCAAACTGTGTATTGGTTTGCTCTGATTCATTTTGTTTAATAAATTTATACTAGATGCACTTTTTTTTTGATACTCTGATGCTGCTTTTCCTTTGGGTTGTTGAATTATTGAAGAGCCCTGCTATATCATAATTGAAACCAGCAGTCAGTACATATTGCCTGCAATGCTAAATAAAACCTGATACAGCAACAGAGCCGGGGTTCATGCTCACAAATTGCACTTCTTGCTTGTTACCAGCAAAGGGAGCTGTTAAGTGCTACAAAGTGCTGCATCCCAGTGACTGAAGGAAAGTGTGAATTTAACTTGAGCATTATCACTACAACAAATATGTTCAAAGAAATTCTTTATTTCCTCTGCTTGTCCAGTTGTTTATGCACAAAATGCCACTCTTTTGTCTTAGTCTGTTTTTATCCCTAATGGTTTATTCCATAATTCTTTGCATGTATTATTGATAAGGCTTGTACAGTGCTACTGGAGCCAAAGCTTCTAACTTTCTATGAAATAGTAACAACAACTGCAGAAGATGGAACTTAAGAAGCCCCTATCGATGTCATATTCTGACCTGCCACTTGGGTCTCTGTATTTGTCCTTGTGTGATAGATTTGCATTTTGATTGACCAATAAACTGATTCTTTGCTCTACGGCAATAACATCTTATTCTGGCTATATTTTATCTCCCTGAGGTATGGCCAGCTCAGCGATGAAATCATTCTGCTTTCAAAAGAGCGCTACAAAGCCTGCATTGTAACCCACTAGCTGCATGAAAGTCAGGGTTGATAGATCATGATATGTTCTTTTTGGTCTTTCATCAGCTCCCAGTGCAACTTAAACATGGTAAAGAGCACAAAGATCCTTTCTGACCTTGCAAGGAAAAACCAAAAGATGGGAAAATGGAAGTGGGTGGCTTTAAAAAGGAGAGGTGTTACTTTCCTCTGTTCACTCATCACTTAAACTTGAACCATCTGTTCTGTCATTGCCAAGATTGAGGAAAAATAAACTTTGCTGTGCAGTGCTATCTGCTGGTAGGTATTATTAGCATTCCAAAGATCTAGCATTTGCCCAGCATTGGCTCTGAGCAAGTGTAACTGAGTGTTATAAAAACATACTGATTTTTTTTTCCTCTCTCATTCTATAAAACAGTTATGTCAAAGGGACTAGATTTACATGGCAGGAATACAAGTGTGCAAAGCAATTGGGAGTGCTAAGCCATCATAGTCCATGTTATAAAGGGCTGCAAGCAAAGAAACACACAATCTGAACTGCAGGTGAACTACAGATGATTACAGTTTAAGTACCTAATCACTACATGCTGATTGCTATGGGCTGGAAGGCAATGCAGCAATGACTGCATTGGAGTTATTTCCTGAAAACAGGCTATAAACCCTTCGATAGATAGAAGTGGAATAGTTTGGGCAACTCTGCTGAGTGGATGTGAATTTTCCAGCCAAAGGTAGACTCTCTAACACAGAAGGCATAATATGTTTTCTGCACGGCAATACTTCAGTTAGCCTGTGGCTGTTCTGAAAATCCATGGGAAGTAACATTCTTTCTTTGCTCATAACACAAGTGGTTCAAATGCTCTTTTTTTTCCCCTCCACATATGCTCTTCTATTTCTCACAGTATTTCATCAAGAGAAAAAACACAGCATGACTCTGGGGCACCATAATCTAAAAAAACAGGAACCTGGACATCATGAAACCAGAAAAGCAGAGGTTGTCAGTACAATTTACCAAAAACAAACATCCTTTCAATCACAAAATGATCTAGGGGTTAGAGGCCTCTGTTGATATGAAAATCTTTAAGAGGAAGAAACAGCCCTTTTGTAGAGATAGAAGTCTTTGAGGAAGGTCCCCCACCCTAAGTAAGCAGATATGAGTGTTCTCAGCTTTCCAAAAAATCTCTGCATTTATAAAACTACTGAGTAAGAATTGTATTCACAAACGTGACAGTCAGTAAGAACAGCAGCAATAAAACGTAAACCAATATATAATACCTTTGATCAATTGATTAACAATTGTGAACCACAAATGTAACATGCAAAGCAAGTGAATACATTTCATCTTCAGTGGAGGCTGTGGGAAAAATTCTGTCCACTGAATTTGTGATGGAACTTTAAAGCATTAAAAAGGGGAATGAAAAATAGTGCAGGGAACACAAGTATGAAATATATTACCAAATCACCAAGCCTTATTATCTCATCATCAACAGCTTGCTATCTACTCTCTACAAATGCAGCACCTTCAGACCAGTTTGGTTTCTTACTTTACTTGTTTTCTTCAAATATTCCACTCTCTGACTGAGGGAAAATCTTTGCATTTCCTGTCTTAATCTATTTACTGGTAAATTATATTCATTTATTAAACTTACATGCTGGGAATGTATAGCATAGTAGTAAAAAGCAGTTAGACATAAGTTAGACACAGTTAGACATAATCACACCAAGTGTTTCTTCCCCATAGCTCATATCTATGACTATAAAGAGTATTTCCTCCAGGGTTTTATTTTGCTAATAAAAAGGAACATGTCTTCCTGGTCTTCCTTTGCCTGATCCATCTCCATCCTCATCCCATCAACCATATCTGCACTAGTTCCAGTTTGATTTCGTTTTTTTGTATTTTATCTTGTATTTTATAATATAGTATTTTATTTATAGTAAAATATAGTGTTTTAGTCATTAATAAAAACTGAAAGCAATGTAACTTCCTCTACTTACGTGCCCCGTTCAGACATCTCAGGGCTTAATAGACCCAGCAGGGCATTTTGGTTTCTCCAAACCTGGTGGGCTGATTCAGAACACTTACTCATATAGGCTCTGTAAACAAAGAAAAAACATAAGTATCACAGAAAAAAATATTCTAAATGACTGAGTGAAAGCCCTGTGTTGCTCACTGTCTGCAATGCAGCTCAATGCTGCTTTATTCTCCATGTGTAGGTTCCTCCGGGAAACACGGCCACGGAGTTTGCTCTGAGAAGATGCCCAGCATGGAGCTGTGCAGTGCCTGGGTCCACCAGAGATGAGAGCAAGTTCAGGCACTGAGAGCCTGGGGGAAGCCAGACCCCTGCGGGCACAGCAGACGGGGAAATGGAGCCCACCACAAAAATAAGAGGTGAGGGCTCCAGCGATACGGTAAAGTGGGTCCTGCTCCACATCCGCCTTTCAAGAGACTATTGTCATCACCAAACTCAGGTTTTACCTGTGCCTGTGAACCACTTCTTTGGGATAGCATTTCTGGAAGCAGCAGATCTGTGAAAGCTCCCTTTGCCCAAAATGGCAACATATCTGATCAGCGGCACTGTTATGCTTCCTCCTGATTAACTGTTTTGTTTCTGCATGGGCAATATCTTTCCTTCTTTCCAGAATTCTGCATCTAGTTAACAGTTTTCTGACATCATTTTTATAAAGAAATTGAGAGTTTTTCAGCTTTTTTGTTTGTTTGTTACCTCCAAGGATAGAGCTGGGCCAGTAGTCTCCAGAGTCACATCAGTTTACACCATCTGAGTCTTGCAACCTCACAGATATATGAATGTCACATTTTCATATAAGATATGTACAATATAGATTTTTTAATTAAACAAAGGCAAACGCTTAGTGCACCGATCAGCCATATAGATCTGTATTACTTCCTCTCATTCCATCTTAGATACCTGACAAAAAAAACAGGAATAATGTTTCAAACTGTTTTGTGCAGGGGGGTTGGACTAGATGATGTACAAAGGTCCCTTCCAACTTCAATCATGGCGATTCTGCAGTGTTTAAGAGACTTTTTTTCCAATGTTTTTTACAAACTTAGTTTTGGGGCAAAAGGAGGCAGGGGATGATTTTCTGTTTCTTAAATGGTTTTGGCTTTAAAGTATTGAACTAAAAGTAGCTCCACTTGGTTATTATATTTCTCCTTCACACCAGATATATTTCTTTTCCTTAGAACAAAAAGGTGCTTGTTCAGTAGCATGGAATAGTGGAGAAGGTGCTGAGAAATGAAGTTAGTTTCCAAACTGAAGATCAAAAAATCTTATGGAGGAAATAATCATTTAACAAACAGCAGCATAAAGACAGCAAAATTCAAACATGAAATATCCACATTGCACTGAAATTCAGCCAGGTCTATTTTGTCTTTTCATCTACCATACTTAGAGTAACTAGAACGTTTGTTCCTGAATTTACCATTGAGATAAATATCGCTGTCACCACACTTTGTGTATTTGCAGGTTGTTTATAGTGGCTTTTGCAAATGGAGATAGATTTCAATGTACACCGGGGGAAGTGCAGAAGCGATGCTCATCGTTTATAAATCTCTTTATACTTGGGGTTTCCAGGTTGTAGCAAGTTGGACCTTTGGTCTTTGATACACTTTCCAGTCTACTTCGTTTAAAAGTAGGACAAGGCAGAGATCATTTTCACTGTCAGTCATTTATTTCATAAATCCATCAGTTTAGCCATATATGGGAAATTATGTATATAGTCATTTTTTTGCTGAGGAAATTCTACATTCATAAACAGAAATACATTGTTCATTGTTTTAGTTAGAGCAAGCAAACTTCAAGTCAGAATGAAACACAATTCAATTACATCCCAAATTAAATTAAAATACTGCCTGAACTGGTGGCTCAAGATATTTGAAAAGTGGATTATTTCAAAGATTCCCATGATATCATTCCAAAGAGGAAAATTAGGTCTACTACTGACTATAAAACAGCATTATAATTCCAGGAGGAAAAACTGTGCTTTTTAAATAGCTACCTGGGATAGTTTTCAGACATTGGTGTTAGTTCTATGTGTAATGCAGGTAAAATGTACTAGCTTCAGAAGACAGCTGGACAAATAAAACTGCTCAAAAAGAGGAAAAAGATGTACCATTTCCATAGCACTTTTCCCTACATCTTTTTAAGAAATCCTATGATGTAGAACTGTCCTATTCTCATATAATGTCAGTTTATATTTGTTTTGACAGTTTGATAAGTTTTTGGCCTTGGTTTGCACTATACTTCAAATACCGAGTCCAGGAAGCTCCAACAAAACATCACAGAAAATGATCCAATATTATGACATAGGATATAAATACAGAACATTCAGTAAAATCCACTTAAGATACAATAGGTGACTCAGCTTTAGACCCAGAACTAACAGAGATAAGGATGGGAATGGATGGCAGACATTGTTCGGACTAATCACTCAAGCCGTTGCAGGAAGAGTCTTTCTGAAATTGTAGCACATGGGCCAGAGTGCTTCATATTCTTATCAGCTCAAACTCTGACCTAAGTCACAGGTTGTACATTTGTAACCATGGTCATAATGATGACCATCATTTAAATAACCTATACACTGTGGCAACTTCAGAGCTAAATATCCTGGCTGTGTTGCAGGTTTCTTGTAGGACCCTGGGCATGCCGCCCAAATGTCTGCACTCCAGTTCCTGATTGTCAAAATGAAGATCGTAATAATTTCTCTTTGCCAGGAAGCTGTGCTGAGGATGAACGTGCTGCTTTCAGAGAAGTGCTCATGCTGTTCGGTGCTCAGAGTATGGTGAAGAAAGGTAAACCAGTTGTGTCTAACAAAGTTCATCCAGGGTGAAAACGTAGGACCTGGAATGCGGAGGATCAGTCAAGAAAAGGAGAGTTAGGCACTCCCTTTACACCTGTCCTGAAGATCTAGCTACATCTATACACTCAGGGGGCAGATTGGCCAGCCTGTGAAATACTCCGAGTTGGGCTGCACAAACCACTGTGGATTTTCCAGATATTCCTGTCATCTAGTGTCATAGCATCTAGATAGCATCTAGTGTCTACTAGCTTTGACTGAAACTACTAGCTTAAATTGAAATGCAGTTTATCTCAATTGCCAATGACCGACAACAATACTCTCACAGCTATCAGCAATATCTGACTTACTTAGAGTTTTCATCGTATCTGACGTGTTTTTCTTCTAGTCATTCATACAGTCACTTTCACAATCCTTCTAAACGTCCAGTGTCCACACTATCCCCGGGAAGGGAGTGTGGAGAACATCATATGAAGAATCAACTCCTTTCTCCTTGTTTTGAATCACTTGCTGATTTCTTTTGATGTTATCTGTTACATACTGAATGAGGTAGTGAACACTTGTCCAGTTCTGATGTCCACTGCTGTCATGGTCCTATCAGATGCGTGGATTTAGTAAAGATCGTGTATGTCCGGGTGTTGCTAGCAGGCCATTTCCCTGACAGAAGACACTATTTCACCTTATTTTAAGATCATAGTGGAATTTAGATCAGAAGCAGGTGCAACTGCTCAGACCAGTGCATACTAGAGTGCATGAGTTGAAATCTACCCCGTATACAGGTATTAAATGATTTTAGACACACATCTGGAAGTGCCATCAGGGTCTTGAGTGTACCAGCTAGCCTCTTTATGCCCCTTCCTCAGGGTTTGTCTGCCTGCATGTAAGGCCAGCTTTCTCATACGGTGCAGCTGTGCGAGACCGGATCTAACTGCTGAGAAAACAGTTATGTTGTGAGAAAGAGCTGGGAAAAGTCCCATTAAGCTCTGACCCTGGCACTTGCTCTTTGCCTACCTTATATTGCAAGTGTGCTTGACCCTGATCCTGTGCCTCGCTGGCCCTGGCTTCCCTGCTCAGGCCTACTTCATCGCAATGCGGACTCACCTGGAGACCCGGACTCACCACTGAACCCTCTTGTCCTCGCTGAACTCACCTTGCTCCAT
>JAWLRI010000441.1:23922-122264 GCA_034781795.1 Crypturellus tataupa | reverse complement strand
TTTATTAAAAAAAAAAAAAAAAAAAAAAAAAAAAAAAAAAGCATAAGAAACAACAGCCAGTGCCTTGATTTCTGCTGAGGACCTTGTGGGACCAGCAGAGTCCTCATCTACCTAGTGATCAACGGTGATTAGTTTTAGAGACAGTTGCCATCACATAGGATTTACATAAATGACAACTTTGTGTATAATAAATGCTACCAATGTCATCTTCAGGTGTTTTTTTTTGTTTGTTTTTTGTTTGTTTTCCCCCCTCACCAGGGCATGTAAGTGGACCTCAGAAATTAGAAATTCATCTGGCACAGAACAATTCTGCAAGGATAGATACATATCCGGTGCAATTTACTGAAAGCCTTTGACAGATAAAAACTGATATTTCTAGAAGGTGTTGCTTTGTCAACCCATAGGAATCATGTTTATTCAAATAGGAGTCAAGATTTACGATGAAAAATCTCTTATTTAAAACAATTTTGTATTTGCTGGGGTTTCTTTGAACTAATTTACTCAAAAATATTTGAACAAAAAGTGGTGCAAACCTCACCAGCTGCAGCTGAATTCTGAGAATCATAGGTCAAATTTTATGGGAGGATTAAAAAAAAAAAAAAAAAAGAAAGAAAGAAAGAAAGAAAGGAAAAAAGGGAAAAGGGAAAACCAGCAGAGCAGCTTGCAGCGCTGCTGCTGAGAAGCGGGAGGTGCCCTCTAGTGCTGGCCTTGCCGCTGTTCTGCAAACTGGAAAGAAGGGTCTTTCTGGTCCCTTCTCCCTCATTCCACCTTGAAGGGCAAGGAAAAAAAAGTCCAGTAGGTCCTGACAGTACTGACAGTTTGGAGGTTTTTTGTTTGTTTGTTTGTTTTACTACTACATGTAGGAAAAATTCTGTTCTTTTAAGGAATACTTCACCTGTACATCATTTATGAAAATAGGAATGTGAACAATATATACTCTTGTTTATCAAATGTTTTGGGCCACTTAACCTGCTTTGTAAACATTTTGTTGTTGTTGTTTTGTTTTTATATGCAATCAAATGTTTATTAGAGCAAATAAAATAACATAGACGTGAGTTTCTTGGCTTGTGTGTCATCTCCAGCACAGCCAGATGAGGGAAGGGGCTCTTCTGAAAATGATCCCTCCCGCAACTAACTAGGGGTGGAAGGGACATCTGCTCCAGCCACCAGGCTCTCTGTTATCTGACCTGGGCTCCTGCTCAAAATGAGCAGCTTGGGTCAGCTTGCTCAAGATTTTATTGGATTTTGAGTGGCTTTGATGCTCAGGACGTCAGGGCCTCGCTGGGCGCTCTGTGCTCAGACCAGGGCAGCCCTTGTGGCCATTGACGAGTGTGCAGTGGCCACCTCCGCTCCAAAACTGGCAAAATATATCTTATGTCCCAGTGCAGCCTGCCTCTGCGCTACGGCATGCTGCCAAGTGCTCCTGGAAAATCCACAAATAATAGAAAACAAAAAAAAGGCGGGGGGAATCACACAGTTCCTGGGGACAGGGGCATTAGGACATATCTATTCCAATGCTCAAGGAAGCCAGCTGGGCCATGAGCAGAGCACCTGCAATATTGTCCTCTTGTTATGCCAGCTGTGCTGGGACCCAAGGGCTTCTTTGCATTCCAGGGGACACCGATGAATTTGTTTCCTGAGCTCTAGCTTTTTATTCCTCTCCTTGCTTTTATTAAAATTATAATAATAATAATAAGACAGATTAGAAAGGAGGCAAACACTGTCTACAGCAATTCTTCCCTCTGGCCGCAAGCAAACTGGAGTAAATTCTGTCTCAAACTGCCTCTTGCTGTTCACAAATGCAGTTTGCCTGGGTTCACACTGATTATTTGGCAAACAGTCTTGCAAGTGGGTGCACTCAGTGTGCAGACAGATCCTGCTGGTGGGTGCCAAAAAGCCCAGTCTCATCCCAGCAAGCAGTTTAGCACAAATGCTGCACCTCACGACAGCATTTGGGTGTTTTTTCAGGCACTTGCATCTTCCAGGGAAATCCCCTGAGTAACTCAGACAGCCCAAAGCCTTGGCCAACTGGAGGCTCTCACCTCGTCTTTATCTTAAGGATTTGAATGTCCCTGCTCATGTGTGCAATGCCGGGGACAAAAAAGTCAGTGGTTTCTTGAAATACAGCCACATCAAGAGACTCCCAGGAGACCTGAGCTCAGGAAATACATTCATCTAGCTAAATTCATTAAAAATTAAAATGGTCATCTGGTCAAGAATGCACAATTAACCTCTCACTGCGGAAATTCCTGCTTGTCAAGCGTGCTGTCATTTTAAGCAAAGGTTTCCGATATTTCTTCCCAGGTTTAGCCACCTGAGTACCACAGGAGGGACCACTTCTGGATGAAAACATTCACCTTCTTACTTGTGTCTTGCAGCAAGTGTGGAGGAGAAAGCAATAAATGCAAACTCACCTCGTACTCTTTCTTCTCACAGACGACTAGATCCGGGCTGTGCATGCCCGGTTGTCTAGCAGTAAAGTATTGTCTTGGCTTTGGGGTCAGGAAGTTTCGCTCAGGAGAGCAACTCAGTGTTTTTGCACTGCAGAAGACAGACTCATGTCTGCACATCTCCTTCACTGGCCTCCCCACCTTGCTTCGGCCCCACAGGACAGTCCTCACTGGCAAGGGCTGCCCTCCTGGAGAAACCACGGCCAAGACACCTGTTTAATGAACCACATACCTAGTCATTGCACCACAACCTTATTTACTGAGGCTAAAATCACCACAGGAAGTCCACAGGAAGTAAAAAAAAACTAAAAGAAATCAATATCTCCTATATTTCTAACCCAACTGCATGGAAATGGCAGTCACGTCAGGCTTGGCAGCTTTGTGCATCTTCTCAGAAGTGGGGGGGAGCTGTCTCTTCCTCTCCTCTCTCTTTGGTTTTGTTGAACAAGACAAAGATTCAATCATCTCCCCTTCCTGGCCCTACCCAGGGTGAAACCACTGCACAGAACTAGGGCTGGTCACCCTACAGCCTGCCAAAGCCAAAACCTGGCACTTTCAATCCCATACAAAGAATTGTAGAAATAGACGTACTAAAACTGGTTTCTTTTATAAATACACTGCAGACTTTGTGCTTTAACCTTTCAGGAGACCATTTAAGGCTAGAAATCTTTTATGGACAGTAATGATTACATCTAATTCATCCTTTTCCGTGAAGATGAAAACTATCATCTTTCTTGTTCTCTGACAGAGAGAGTATAAACTTCCTTTGAGATAAAAATCTGTCTGTCTGTCAATGGCTGCAGATATTTGGCACAGAGAGGCTGGTCTTTATGTACTAACTTCTTTATAAATGTGTGTGAGTGCTTTCTGTATTAATCTAGCAAGGCTCTACAGTTACCAGTATTATAACACTACTATAAAATTGGGGCTACATCATTTGGCAGTGTTTCAGAAATGCCTCCTCAGACTCAGGAGGGGCAGCACCAAAAATTAAGGTGGAAATACAAAGTCTACTCAGGACTATTTGTATGAATCATTACATCTGAGAATCCAAGTAAAATACCATTTTTGAAAGAGCAAAGCCTTTTATACATGATATGCAAGTGTCTGTAATGACAGTGTTTCATCTTGTATGTAACAAAATTGAACTAAAAGCTCGCAATAGAAAACTTCAGTGAAAGAAAACACAAGGAACATCTGCCCATGCCACCAAGAAATGCTGCCCAGGAGCAGGGTCCCTTGCAGCACACAGCCCAGCAGCTTCCTGAGCAGCCTGGCCACAGCAAAGACATATAGCAAGGGTGAAATGTTCCTGTGCTTTAAGGTATAAACTGCATCTCCCATTATGCAGCAGGTTGTTTAGCCTGAGAGCTTCTGGAAAGGACACGTAAGCCTTATTAAAATGGGAAGAAAAAAAATAATTTTAATATAGGAATGTTAACATTCATTAATTTGCTTGTCTTGAGAACATTTCTGGAATGGCTGCTTTTAAGTAACTAATCTTAACAAACCCATAGGAAATGGAAGAAAGAATTTAAATTAACTTACTTCATGCATTTATAAATTGTTTAGGTTAATCACAGTAAACCAAACAGGATTCAGCCATACTTAAACACAGCCTTTGCTCACATATAAACTGTTTATTAGAGCCATGACACACATAATCAGACAAAATTCATTCCTGATCTGGGGAAGAGTCTAATTTGGCTTTATTAGCTCTAGAGGAGAACATTCTGGCAGAAGAAGATCCACTATGAATGCAAAAATTCTCATGAAAACCCTGTCAAGAGGGATGTACAACAGATTTTCTCCTGCATCACCAGATTTTCAGACTGGCCAAAAATTTGGCTTCTCCCTTGTTTTGGGCAGGTCCTTCCATCTGGAGCTGCACTTTGCTCTCCATGACTATAAAGGGAACCACAAGGGAGCCTTAAAAATGACATCTAATTTTCAAACAACTAAAGCGTGGCGAGATGAATCCTGCTCCCTGTGTTTCCATGGACAGGCAGTAAGAGCCATTCATTAAGACAACCTACCAGTCCTTCATGTTACTGGGGCACTGTTGAAGTTGATAGGGTTGAGTTCAGTAATTTGATCTGCTACACCTATGATACAGAGGCACAGTTTTAGAACAGACAATATAGATCAGACAACAATTGGAGACTGATCACAGAACAGGTTAAAGGGTAGTTGCTCCTTTCTTTACTCAACTTCACATTGTTGCTTTGTTGCTACTGCTATGCAGTATTTGGTTCCAAAATCCTGAAGAGAATTACAACGGATTTTTACGAGTTTTTCCTTTCGATTTTTAAATAAGAATTCTGACAGTCCTCACTGTGTCTTGATGACCATGTACTTTGGCTAATCACTGTGCCTGTATTTTGCAATATTTGTCCTGTTCTAGAAAAGATGAAAATTTACTTCATCAACAAATGCAAGAAATGAGCCAGGTCAGACAGGTCATATTATGATGTTCCCTCCCCGCCCACCTCCCTTTTTTATTTTCTGTATGTGCTGACATGTGCATTAGCAATAGGAATATATGCATGCTATATTGAGAATGACTCCTCTCACTCTCAGTATCACTGCATTTCTTGCTTGGGCAACACATCTTGGCAATACTAAAATTACTAACTTGAGCATATTAAATGCTCTGATGAATAACTCATGTGCACTTGTGATACCATTCTTGTGTTCTCTGTAGTATGAGTTGTATTTTTAAATAACTGAGTTAATTGTCTTCCTGCAGTAATCAAAAAGAAATTATAAGCATTGTGAGCTGCATGTAGTGTTCTCATTAAAACAATAATTACAGGGTAAGGCCTCTTACATGAGACGGGGGGAGTCTTCTTTACTTATGCTCTTACCTGATGAATACCTTCTCCTCATGACTGTCTTGTCAGGTAGAATACTCCAGGAATAGAACAATGTCTTCATCTTCCAGTTCAAAAGAGACCCAGCAGAATAACTGCTGACTGAAAAAGGCCAAAATATTCGGTACTTGGCTGCCTCGGTCTTCTCTGTAGCAACAGAGTTGAGAGAGGAGTCCTCAAACTGGCATGGGAGAAGACCAGGCTGGAAAGCACATAGCTATGTTACATAGCCCTTGTAGATGGAGAAGATGCAGTAAATATCATATGTCTTGAATTTAAGTAAGGCTTTTTACATCACCTCAAATGATATTAGTAAAATAGGCATTGTCTAAATTTAAGTACAGTGTTGATATGAATGGGCTTTGAAAGATGTAAAAGTATGTGGATACCTAGGAGGTGCTGAGTAGGATGCCATAGGGATCTACGTCTTGTCCTGCTCAGTATTTCAAATAATAGCCTAGATGGTGGACTAAAATATATATGCTTATTGAATCTGCAGACTTTGCCTCATGTATTGTAGTGTACTGCTGGACAGATGTAGAATTCAAACTACTCTTGACAGATTGAATAAATGTCCTGAGAAAATAGAGCCCTCTGTCATGGGAACACTTAAACAGGAGTAATTAAGTGCACAGATACCTAATGGGAAGAGCCATGCGGAGCAGTTGACCGAAGTGGCTCAAAGTGACTCACACACCAGGGTACAGTCGGTAGCCTCTTGCTGTGCCAGAAGGCGGCAAGGTCATCCCACGCAGTGCTGGCAGCCCTGGGTGTGAGGGCCACACAGAGCAGCCCGACTCTTCCTGCTGCCTCTGCTGCGGTTCCTGGCATTGCCGTGGCTTGCTTTGCACAGCACCATAAGCTGAAGCCCTTCCATGAGGACCATGAATGACAGTTATCCAGGACTAGCGATGAAGACCGTTAAGGGGGGAGCGGATAATAATCTTGTGCCTTAGAGAAGCTGCAAAGGGCATAAAAAAAAATCTGTCTTGATGTAACCACAGTCAATAGGTCAAGTAGCTTCAAGTCCATGGAAGAAAATCCAGGTTGGCCACTAGGAAACCTTTCTGTGAGATGTTAAACATGGGAACAGCCTGCACAGGCCAAGAGCCAAAGGGCAGCCAGTGTCTGAGGTCAGTGGAGCAGACTAAACACAGGATAGCTGCTAGTTGCCAAAGATCTGCTCTGTTGCCAAAGATCTGAGTTCAGCTGTGGCCCTTGATGCTCCCCGACACTCTGCCAAAATCTTGGCTGCACCAGCAGGATCAGGACTTACACAGCTACAAACACGTCTTCATCACTAGGGAGATAGCACAGCCAAAATTTTCTCCCAATATGCGGTGAAACTGCTCTGGCTCCAGTTTCTTTGCCTCTTAGCTCCAAGTGGGAGCTTCTTTCTGCTTTGATGTTTATCACCTTCACTCTTGGCTCGGTTTCAGCATTTATGCCACGTTCAGGGATCCTGCACTGTTGTTTATGCCAACATTATCCTTGTGCCCACAGTTTCCTGTCTCCCAAGACTTTTACTACATCCTATGGCTCAGCAACAGCTCTTGCAGCTTTTTGTAGGTCCCCAAGGACTTTGCGCTTCGCATAACTGAGTGCTCCCTCTGCTAATACCTCAACTCCTAAAATCCCTGAGCATCCTGTACATGTCAAACACTGAATTCTCCAGCTTAGCTTCATCAACAAGTCTCACGAGCACATGATTAAACTCTCCGAAGGGGTCACTGATGAACGTCTGAAACCAAATTAGCCCAGAATCAATACCACTTAAGTGGTATCTATATTTTTGCCATTGCCCTCTCCAGAAAGCTCCTACCCACCTCACATTTTCTGTCCTATTCCCCATTTTATTTAGGTTTCTCCAAAAGATACCACATCAAATAGCATAATGAAATCCAGGCAAATGACACTGTCTTCATTGCATGGTCTAGAAAACCAATTTTTCACAGCAAGTCAACTGTCATCTCCCTCCAGTAAACTCATATCACATAAGATCCCATTTTTTACTTACCATCATACTGATTCCGTATTGATTTCTCCAACAGTTTGTCTATGCTCACAGTGCACGTTTTGCCTGGAATGGAAGTTTTATCTTCCTTGGGCATCATCTGTGAAGCAGGACAACCAACATTTCTTTCTGCTGTGTTTTACCAGTTTGCCAAGGCCAAAATGGTCCCCAGCATCACACAGTGCACAGTGAAACCTTGTCCTTGCTGCTGTCATACTTCTGACAGAAATTATGAGTGATAATCACCCTGGCATCTAGAAAACTTCATTGCTAATGAAGCGAAGGCAATACTCCACTCTGAGATACCAACCTACACATTGCTTTCACTTCACCTTCCAGCATTCCCACATCTGCTATTCCCGCACTCTTCTTGTCAAATACTCAGAATCACCCTCTGAAAATATGTACCATGTTCAGCCATGAGAGAGGGCACAAATGAGACCAAGATTAAACATCTCTTTCACCTGGAACAAGGGAGCAGCTGCCCATGCCTGCTGGATTTGAGGGGCCAATTCCCAGAATGGCAAGCTGGAGGAAGTTCTCTTGGAAGAACAGTTCCATGCAGAGCACAATGGCACAGATCACATAGTCCCAAAGGCAGATGTATTCCATGGACATCTGCTATTTCATGGCAAGAGCTTTCGTCATACTTTCCATTTTTAAATAGCTGTGTAGATATTACTGGTCTCCAAGACACTTAGAAGAAATAAATTCCTTCATCAAAAGGGAATGTCTGTGTTTGATGGTGCTATTAAAGGCTCCTGCCCTTCACTCCATTGTTTGATTTTAATCCTTTGTAAAATGCAGATTATAAGGATTTTTTTTTTCAATGAATGTAAGAAATGTGATCGTTTTTACATCAGTTGTACATGAGCTACTCTGGTTTAAGGTGGTCCATCTCCAATGGATTTTTTCAAGCCTGCTTTTCAATTTCACTTTTCTTAAGAATGCTTTAAAATAAACCTTACTCTGACAGAGGCAAAACCACTACTGTACTACAAAGGATGTTGTCCTTTTTAGGAGCTTTTCTAGAATGAATGGATAGACTATGCTAGTCTGGGGCAGACTGCAGAGGAGCTTGTGTATATGCGAATTCTTGGATGATTTTATACCAACTACCACTTTCATTATTCCACTGTCATAGCCCAGCATACTCATAAACCTTTGATTTAGCAGAGGTTAATCATTCACACTACCATTGTTTCCTTCTGTGGGTTTCCCTCGAAACCTTTGACGTTCTCTTTATTGTACCTCTTGCTGTGCAAATTTCCTTGTTTTGTTTTGCTTCTCAATGTAATTTTTGGTTGATTATTGTGTAGTTACAGAATTAGAGTAATAACATCTAATTGTACATCTGAAGCAAGAACATGTAATTGTGGCAGACTAGATTCAATTTAAAGAAAGAAAACCCCTCCACCAGGGCTTCTCATGGGTTGCACAGTGCATTTGCCAGGCAGCGCTGCTTTGATTGCATCTAACCTGCAATTAGCGTGCAATTAAGGCATAATGAATGTTTGCAATTGCATTATTTCAGGATGTAACACTAGCAATATTTAGCAGTTACTGTACCGCAAATAGTGCTTATAAACTCAGATGTTTATCAACATTTACCAATTAAGCCACAGGAAGCAGGGAAGGCACGTGAGGGGGCCTCACCCACAAACATTTCCAGGCTGAACACGCTCTGCTCTCCTGTCAACGAAGAGCACCCCGCACCAGGAGCAGAGAGGCAGATCTGGGAGTTGTTTGAAATAGGTACTCAAAGGCCAGTAATGAATATGTTCGAAATTTGTCCTCAGAAAGATAATTATTCATTAAAGAGACCGTTTGGGAGAGCTTCTACCAGGAAGGCTTTTTCCCCCTAGTTCCAGGTCTCATTCAGTTCCTGCAGTCATAGCAGCTTGAGAAGGCTCTGCACATTCATAGTAAAAGACACTGAAAACTTCTCAGAAGATGTTTTGAACACAAGACAAGGCTGTGGGCCAAAACAAGCCACTTCCCCTCCTACCATGAGGACACACACACAAACGACAACCAAATAATTTCACATCTCCTCTCCCGAAGGTGTCCTGATGTGGTTTCTACCCAGCAGATGATGGGACAAGATGGACTTAATACCACAGGAAAAGCGGCCTCCCAAGCTGGAAGTTATCCCCACCACTTGCAGCAAAATCTCTTTTCAGTAGCTCCTTTTAGGTGTACTGAGTAGCTCTGCTAAATGTGATTCTTTTTTGCCACCCCTGCATTGAATATTGTCAGTCTCTTAACTGCTCCTTATAGCTTTTATGTAGAAAAAAACCACTTTCAACTGCAAGAGCTCCAAAGCACATCCCAAGATTGAAGGATACCACAAATACAGCCTGGAGGTAGAACTGCTTTTTCTTGAAGGGTCTTGAGGGGTTCAGTGTCTGCTACATCATAGCAAAAACAATCATTGCTGTACAAGTTTAACAAAGAGAAAAAAAAAAAAGGTTTGATTTATTGCCATTAAAAAACAGTCTAGGTGCTTGAACGTCAGACAAAGGTGCAGTATTCCATAAAGGTTAACTGCACAGGATTATATTAGCCATAGTTCTCTAGCTGTAGTTTTCTCTCTGTTCCAAGGGACTCTACAGAACTTGCATTTCTATTTTTATTCCTGAATTAACATGTTTTTTCTTTCCTGGAGTAATTTTCTGCAAATAAACTGTATATATACTATTTATTGTACATAGATTTTACTAGATATATCTTTCAGCTTATCATTACTTTTTTAATAGAGCTCATAGATGATACAGTAAGGGAAGGCAGCTTTAGCATTTCTGCTTTCTTCTTGTAGTCTACTTTCAGCACTTCGCATCAGTTCTGTGAGTCTGACTATGCTACCAGACAATTTAAAAAGAAACATTTTTTGATCATGATATAATCCTGTGGTCCCTTTGTGTGAGGAGGCCTCAGACTCGTAAAAGGATTTTACCCACTCTTACCTGACCTGCTAGGTAACTGCAAACTCTTCTTTTCTACCAGGCTTTTAGAAGGACTCCTATGCTTCAAGATTCATGTGCTATTTGAAGAATATCTTGTAGCATCATCAAAGGATATAAGTGAAAACACATTTTGGTTCAGGCTAACAGAAGTAAAGATAAATCTGAATCTTCAAGCATGAGCCTCGAGTAGATTTACTGGGGTGCTCTCAGTGCCAAACTACTGGTGTTAAAATTAAAGATCCCAGTGGTAAAACTCAGGGCCCCATTCAGCAAGGGTTTCTGCTTATATCCATGGCAGTTATGACTTGCCTGAGTGATGTTGCACACAAATCCACTACAAAATGCTCCTAGGCTCAAAGGTTTTGCAAGGTGCCACAACCCAAACAGTAGAAGAAAATAGCCTCGGTGCCCTTTCTGAGGCTTTTGTTCATCTCAAAGTTCCATATTGAAAAAAGATTATTAAAAGTAGACACAAGAAATTGCTTAGGCAGAAACAGTCACTGGATCCATTTCTATACTGATTTATACCTGTACTTGACTGCTGCCAGAACTTGGCTTTGTACTCTGAAAGACACTGCGTCTCAGTAGCTAAGAGAGGTAGCTCATGGGCCAATCCCATCTAGCTAGAGCTTTAAAAAAAAAAAAAAAACTGCCACTTCTGCAAAAATGATTTAAATTCTGCATCTGAAATCAAGAGCGAAATAAATGATGACACTTTCTTATCCAAGATGTTTATTAAAAATTATATGGGCACAGCACACAGATAAACCACATCCTGAAGCAGGGTTAAACTAGGTTTCACATTTTAAACCTGTGCAGACAGCTTGCTGTTCTTACATCTGGAGAGCTCATTCGTACCTTCTTTATACATATCTCTGCAGCTCTAGATTGACAAAGGACAAACACATTTATAGGAGTGTCATTTACTTCACATTTTATTAAAATCACCAGGTACAAAATAAGTATTTTGTACATATCAGTCCCAAATAAGTAACTATAAGAGAGTGACCTTACAGCTCTGAAATAAGACCACGACATTTCATGCTTTGGACATGATAAGAAGTAAGAAATAACAGAAAATATATGGAGATGAGATAAGCTACGTGGATCACGCTGGAAGGTTAACCTTTACCTTCGAAGAAAACAGTGTGTATGTTGATTTGAGATCTATTTTCTGCAAACACTGAAAATGTTCCATTCTGCTCTCATTTAAAAATACTATAGAACTACAGTCATGGAAAGGAACTATGCTACTTCAGTCACACAAGTAACCTGAGTATCACAGTATCTGGGAACAGAGGAAAGCATTAACACTAACAGAAATAAGACGGTAGCACTTTCTACTAGTAGATGGGTGTCATGAAACACCACAGGGCAAAATCCTAACTGATGGAAGGTGGCCTATCTTCCACTGAATCAAGAATGCGCCGAGAATCTGGACCATAATCAAAAAATCCTGCTGCTGTGTTCTGTCTTTCCCTTCAAGGTTGAAAAAAAAGGAAGTGTTAACTGCCTATGTGTAACTCAAAAGGCAACAGCAAAACCACTCCCTCCATCCAGCATTCCTCACGTTCTGTGCACTCCATCCTGAGTGGCTCAACAAGTTTTATGGCCCTGAACCAGAGGTGCTTCCCACGATCACGACAGCTGGTAGACCCAGAAGCATGAGGTAATAAACGATGGCAAAATCCTGCGGATGTTACAGGGCAGAACCCAGTGACTGACTGTGACTTTAATTTTTATGCAGAACTCTCCACTAATATCAATGTGGGGTTTGGCTTTAAATCTAGTGCCTCACTATAACAGCGCGAGAATATTCATTTCCAGTACATTGTTAAAGCCATTTGTCAAGTGCTGTGAAGCGACTACTGCTCCTGTCTACTGCTCTAATAGTGACCATGACCTTGTTACAACTTTCCATACCATCATCCTGGAGAGACTGCAAGTGGGAATGGCATGCAATGTTGGATCCTAGTATAATTCAGAAATGAAAACAAGAAAGCACTGTGTTTAAAGACACTTTTAGCAATTAGACACTTTTAGCTTAGTTAGAAAACACTACAGTAGAAAAGTTCATATTGGTCATGCTAGTTCAAATATAGAATAGGGTAAAAACACTAAAACATTAAAGTAAGTGTGTGCTGATCTACAAATTGAAAGATATGGTTATTCCCATAAGTTTGCTGCAAGAACTTCACTCCAAAAATACATTTATGATTTCAATCTTTAAAAAATGGATCATTTAATAGCTAGAATGAAAAATAAATCAAAAGTAAACTGTAATTCTAAACACATATGGTAATTCTTAACACAAAAGTACAAAGTTTGAAATTAATGTTTCAAATTCAGGTTGATCAAAAATTCTCTGATTGTTCACATTCTAAAATCATAGGCAGCCTTTCATTGATCAACCTCATCTTAATTACAGTACCAAAATATAAATTAGACATTGATTACATGAGATTTAGCTATTTTAAATCTTTAGAAAAATCCAGACACTGACAAATATATCATTTTGCTATATTCTTTATAAATAGTCATGATGCATAAAAATACTTATCTTTCAGATAAATATATTTGATTGTTTCTCTGTTGTCATTTTAAAGTGCATCAAAAGTTGCTAAATAAATTTAAAAATAGAGGAAGGTCAATTGTAGTTCAAAAATGATAGATATCTCCTCTTAATAGACTTAAGAAACCAGGAGATCCTGTTCCAACACTCTCAGCTTGGCTAAAGCTGCAGTGACTTTTTGGGTAGGAAACCTTTGCAAACACTGACTGAGTTCAATCATGTTCACAGGTTGGAAGGGACCTTATGAGGTCCACTAGCTCAGCCTGCTGAAAGTAGGGTCAACATTGGCTGCTCAGGCCTTTGTCCAGCCAGGTGCTGCAAACCTCTAAGGTCAGAAGCTGCACAACCCCTCGGGGCCCCTGATGCAATGCCTGACTATCCTCATGGTAAAAAAATTGGGCAATTGTCCCACTTAGAGGCTTTGAGGGAATCTTCATGTATGTCCATAATTTCTAGTCTTACCAGTGTGCTTACCAACCAGGTCTCTATCCGTAAACATGTACCAAACTAAACTATCAACAAAGTAGTCAGAGTATGAGCTAGCATTTTAAACTCCCTGAGCTAAATTCACTCCTAACAGTAACCTTAGAGGAGTATTGCTTGCGTGTGTAAGTCACCAGTTTGAACTACGGTGTGCAGAGGCATTCTGTAAATAGCTGCCCTGCCTGGAACACGGATACCATTTTCAGAAGTGCTCCCTTGTCCAGGAAACACTTCCCAGAATGGCAGTGGTGCTGCCAGCACTGGCCTCCCCCGGCCTCTTCAGCCCACATCAGCAAATACTTTCCTGCGGAGGGGTAGTCTACCTGCAAGATCCTCAACATCACTAGGTAAAATGACAACTTCCAAGCTATATGTCAAGCTCTTAACTACATTTCACAAGACAGCACCAGAATGCTTCTCTCTCTCCATAAATATCATACATGAGCGCAGCACCCAGTGCTGTGGAAACAGAGTTACAAGTCCTTGGCAAGCTGCTCTATTTCATCCAGCAAGAAGTCCATGTCCTCCCGGCTCACTTGGGGGCTGATGATCACCTGGCGGAAGAAGTTGACTTTGCCCTGGTGAGGCTGGTACCCAAGCATCATGCTGCCCTTCTTCATCATCCTCTCTTTAATTACAGGAGCAACCTGAAAGTAAAGACAGAGAAGGGGGTTTGTCTCCAATCAGTAGATTAGCAAATCTAGGCAGAAACTGATTTTTGTGACTTTTGAAGCTTTTTTAGTGTCTGAGTTTCTCATCCCCTTGCCTGCCCCAGGAAACATTAAAACTCAGACCCGCAGGTTTAGGTGCATTGAGAATGTGGATGAAACAACACAAGACTTAAATCCCTCAAAAGGCTGCTGCATGGCACATCTATCTGTGATACAGGAGAGCTTAGGTTACAGTCCCTAATCTTCCTGGTTTAGATCTAAGGCCTGAACTGAGGAAGAGTCCTGACTGCAGTTGGTTAAGGGCTCTCCCTGTGCTAAACTGGGCTGCCTCGCTGCTCGCACCTGATGGCCCTACCCCATGCACATCTACAAAGCAGCAGCCCCTTAGACCCTGCAAACCTTAAGCTGACAACGAAGTTAGACAGATGCTACATTAAGGGAGAAGTCCTGATCACAGAGGTTAAAATTTCATCCCTCGGATTTAAGGCTTAAGTGATGTTTGATTCCATCACTCTTGTGTAAATGGGGTGAAAGCTCCTAGGTGTCCCACTGATGAGCAAGCCAGCGAGATTGGCAGGCAGGTCCTCATGGTTGAACACTTGACCCCCTCACAGCAAGGCAATTAACCTTGTGCAATTAACCTTGTCCTTAATTTTAAGCTTGTGAGTGGTTCTTCTGCGTTCTTATGCTTGAAATTAGTCATAAGCTTAAATGTATTGCTGGATCAAGTACACTACCCCTTGGAAGACAGAATCCAACATAACTAAATATTTTGGCAGAAATAATATTTTTAAAACATGTCACATTTTAATGTCTTACTAATAATACTAATGCACTTGAAAACAGTGCATTTCTTTGCAACCTTTTGTGAAGGCTTGGCCACAAACTAAGCAAGTAGATGTACAATCTAACCTTGGTTTCTGCATTAATTTATTTCAACTCTAAAAGTTAGTACTGGAAATTACCACCTGACCTGCAAAAGAAGAAAAATGATGATGTCAACCTTGCCTTAATAGCTTTATTTTCACATGGCATATTTTACTAGGCAATTTCCAGACAAATTGAGACAGATAGAGACATCTGAGGTTCTCAGCACACTAACAGTTTGGCTTCCCCATATTGTTTAGTGGTACTTGCCTAAAAGACCATTCTTTCAAAATCTATTTTGAATTCAGATGAGGAACGTTTACGGCTCTAACTTAATTTGCTTTGGCTGATTTTGGTTTGTCTTTCTGACAAAGCTACTTGTCCTATTTAGTGATTTTCTTAAATTATGAGAGTGATGGAGTCAGAGTTCTAATTAAAATCCAAAGTGTGACATCAGTATGAATTATGCACGAGAGCCATGAATCTAATTTCAGAAAGCAATGTGCAACCAGAAATTTTTTTTTCTTAATGCTACAAACAAAAACAAAGCAATAAGTTGTGAAAACAGTGCTGATAAATATTTCAGAAACAAGAAGATAACGATGAGGACAGAAACATTCAGAATTTACCGCAGATATGTTCAGAGGCATGTTGTGATACCTGCACTCACCTCCAATAGCACTTTTCATCTTCCATAGCACTTTTCACCATAAAAATCTAATGTAGTGCTTCAGATGTACCTCTTGCATAAAGCTCCTAATGAAAGCTAGCAATGAAATCACAAGTGTGGTACTGCACAGTGCCAATGGGGCACTAGGGCAAATGGGAATCACACAGGAACCCACTTGGTTGGTAACACACCAGGCTGTGCACTCATCGTTTTGCAGGCCCGTGCACTAGTACTCCTAAAAAGTGAGTAACTTTGGCCATGATAAAAGTTCTGCTACTCTCCTTCAGTTTGCACGTGTTGAACCCCTTTAACACCACACCAGGCTAACAGTGCTCAGCTCTCCCACCCCAGCTAGATAATAATGACATGGGGACACTGCAATGCATGGAGACACTTCTCAGTGTCTATGCTGACACGGAGAAGAAACAACTCCTCCGGCCCTGTACTTGACAAGAACCCCCATGAGAGCTCTGTGCACGCAATAAAGGTTATCAGTGCAAGGTGAGGAGAAGTGAATCCTACATAACATGCTTTCTCAAGCTCTTCTTTAAGATTCAAATCCCTGTGGCAACTTTTAGCCTTTATTGATGTTCCATCAGAGTTACTTCATCTTTTGTACCAAGCTATTGATTCTCTTCATCTCTACACCCAGTGCCCCACAATCCATCATCCCAAAATGCACAAATGGAGAGAATGAGAGCAAAAACATTTAGAGCTTTGGCAACACAAGGACTGTAAATATACCACATTTCAGCAGGTGTTCTCTCAAAGAAAGGAAATCTCCCTTTCCTTGTTTCATTTATCCTCCAATCTAATATAGATGTCCTCTCAATGTGTTCTTTTTTGAAGGTAAAGCGTCCTCTATTTAAAAAAGTAAAATGCTGTCTTGTGGGCTTTGACAGGAGTATTTTTGAAAAGGGTTAGCACCAGGTACTCTGCATGCTTTATTTGCTGACAAAATGCAGTCAGTGTAACCAGACTATCATGCATCCTCTCCACAGGAGGTATCAAGGAAGAGAATATATTCACAAATACTTAAGTACAAGTCTCTCTCTCTCTCTCTCTCACACACACACACACACACACACACACAAAAAAAAAAAAAGGCATTCAATGATGCAAGCATGTTAAAGCTTGGACTGGAAGAGTACTGACTATGACTGCTAACTGAAAAGCTTGGACTGGAAGAGTACTGACTATGACTGCTAACTGAAAGTAAAGGGAACTCCTAGTCTGCAGCAGAAAAATCAGACCTATAAGGGATTAATTACTTAGGGAGGAGTTCAATGAGTTCAATTCTCACTGAAGTCAGTGAGAATAGAGGATGCTCTCATACCAGAAAGTTGAACAGCCCCATTCAGGACTCCTAGGAAAACAATTCAGTAAGACTGAGATTGTTTCACCAATCCAAGTATTTTACTACAGAACTTCTAATTATAGATCTAATTCTTTATGTTGCTCATCAGTGGAACAACCTCAGAATTTTAAATTTAATGCACTCTAAAATCCACGTTCTTGTCTCTCTTTTGCTTTTCTTCATCCTCTTCCTTCCAGTGTTGGTCTCCTATGCCAAGTCAGCCCAGAGATTTTTATTTGAGAAGCTCACTTCAGCAGTGTACTGGCTATCAAAGGCATGCCCTTCCTTCAGGAGCACAAGCGCCCTTGTGCAGTACACCTGTGCACAGCGGATCTGCTTCACCTGGGAACTGGACTCAACAACCCCACACCGATGCTGTGACATCTCACACAGCCTGGATTCCTCCCTCAATTTTAACAGCAGAGGTTATTAAACTGGAGGAACAACGATCAAGTCATTACGCCCCTTCTCCATTATCCTGAGTGCCAGTCCCCACCCGCTGCCAGGACTTGGACACACTACAAATAACAGAAAGCCTGAAACCTGTGCAGTTTCTATCAGAGTCCAGGCTGCAGCTGATGCTCATTCCTGCATTCCTATCATGTGGAAGGGGCCAGTGCTCCTCCCCAGCACTCGCACACAAACAGAGCCAGGAGATGGGGAGCCAGCGACACCTCAGACACTGGAGCTGGATCACAGGTGTGCGCCCGGAGGAAAAAAAAGCGGGACATTACCCCTAAAGCATGCTTGGGAAGAGTGCGTCTGCACAATCACCCTGGAGAGGGATGCCTTAAAAGCACTAAGCACTGCTGCATTCACAGTGGCTGATTGTTTAATGGTACTTTATTCGAGTTTCTCCAGCAATTCAAGAATTTCCTCCTAGCTCAGGCAGTGACTGCCTAAATAGCACTCTTCAGCAACTACTATAAAAGCCGACTTGCCAAAGGGCCGAGCACTTTCTCACCAGGAAAAAAGTGTATTCCTAGAATCCCTAAGAGTTAGGGTACAAGTTTGCATCCTTCAGATCCTTTCAGAGGACTTGATAAAATGTTAATTTAAGAACATTTATTCTTCTGCTCACAAGAAAGATCTCTGAAATGACTCTCACAGTGGTCATATGCAAACGTGGTTCTTACGTTAAGAACAATTTCCTAGCACATGGATTTCTTTTGTAACGTGAAATCTCCAGAGCAATTCAGCTAAATGGGTGATGTTGCCACTCCATCACTACTGTCACAGTATTATTCTTTTTAATTCATTTACTGTAAACTGCCTCCTGATGAACAGTATGGACATTCATATGTAGATGGTTCAGAAAAGTCTATCCTAACTTAAAAAAAAAGACACAACAAGATAGCCTGCTTACTAGCTTTGTTCAAATCATTCATCATCTTCTAAAACGCATAGACTCCATACAGAAAAAATACATACACTATTACCAGTATGTGGTTCAATTTATACATTTAGTCCAAAATAGCTGATACCTTCTGCTGACAAGGAAAAGAGTAAAAAAAGTAAGAGATTTACCTGTTCATATCACATAAATCCACTGGGCCCCCAGCACCTCCTGAATTACTCTGCTGGTTGTGAGTACCTGAATAAGTTGTCCTAAGGAGAAGCAGTTTCCCAACAGACGAGGCAACTACTGGATTTAGATTCCTAATCTTCTGCTCTATGAAAGTCTCTGACAACTGCAGCTAACAGATCCCAGGAAGTGCAAGAAGGCTCAGGCTGGAGAACTGAAAGGTAGCCAGCTGATAATGGAAGACTGTGACCAATCTTGATTACTTCATTTCTTTCTCTATGCCTTCCCTTAATCTGTGAGGATTCTGTTTTTTGACCTTATCGCGTTTTTCAACCTTTCCCATCATAGGTGTTTATTTTATACATCTAACTCTGTATCTCTGTTTTATGAAAGCTACCTGTACTACTGTAATTCTTCCAAACATCTAATCATATAGGTCTAGAAAGATTCTGAAAATCACCTTTCCCAAATCAAATGGGGGTTTCAAGGTTGTACTTTTTAAAACCAACACTTTGCACATTTTTTATTTTTAGATTAAATGCTGAGACAATAGGAATGCCTTATGCATTGATAACAATGTTGGGGAAAACCATCTTGCTAAGCACAGAACATACAAAAATACATTGCTTTGGGGGGAAAAGTATGTATGAATTTTGCAAATAGCTCAAGTTAAAATATAGTATTAGCCAGACAAAACATACCAGAAGAGCCTAAAGCTTTTCAATATTTTTAAATCAAAAATATTCTGACTTTTTTTTTTCAAAAGAGTGTTTTAAATTAAAATTTAAATCCAATTAGAAATAGACCCATTTTTATTAGAGTGGATCAAAAAGGGCTAAGAAAACTGAAACTAAGCAAGTTTTTGTTTAAATTTGTCTGAAAACAAAAATTCTTTCTGGTCAACTTAAACCAAAGTTGCTTTCAGCTTCTTAATTCAGTGGCCAAACCAAAAAATCCATTCCTTGTCCAACCATAAATATGTGGGAACAAAAGTGCTGAAACTGCTTAACTAAATCACCTGTAGAATTTCTGCTCCCACCCCAGAAAAGACAGGAGGTATGAGAAAATTTATGTGGTTGCCTGTTCTGTTAGCAAAATTTGGCTGGGGAACTCAAGTGGGCAGCTTGTAGTAAGTAACGGCAATCACGCGAGCCCAGCAAGTACTACAAGGTCAGCGAATGTCGGTAAGAACCAGTGTTCATGTTGGCAGTGTCTATCAATATCATGATCCCAAGACTTTTGCACAGTTCCCAGTTGCCTGAATACCTCTGCAATGTAACACTGAAAAGCTGTTCCAGCTACTGGCAACAGTGCCTTGCAGTCACCGGACCTCATTCTGCTCCCACTGAAATTCACTTCAAAATTGCCATGGGCTTCAATGGAAGGAGAACACACGTGTCCAAATCTTCTCCTCGGTGTCTACTTGAGGTGGCACTTTTCAAACAGTCTTCAGTCTTCACAGAGACAGCTGCAAATCTATAACCTTGATAGGAAGCCACAAAAGTAGGCTAGACAGTGTTGGAAGGATGATGGTATATTAGCAGATCAACCTATTTCTCCTGCTTGGAAACTGCCTTTATGAAACTTTCCGAGCTACTGAATACTGCACTTGGCATCAGAGATGTAGCTAGAAGACAATTAAAAAAAAAAGTCTATCCTTTGACAGAAGGACTCATGGCTTCACAAAAATGAAAACACATTTTGTATTCTTGCCTCAATTATTTCTTGCCATGGAAGACAGTTTATGCAGAACAGTCTCTCTCATTTGACCGCAAGAATCCAATATAGCTACCCAAAAAGGGGAAAATTTTCATTTGTAAGTTAATGATTTTTACTTAAAAGACAAAGTTCTTGCTATTTAATGTCTGACAAGTTATGCTTCCAGTAAAAAAAAAAAAAAGACAGGTTTACATTGATGTGTATTCATAAAAAAAAACTATTAATTGAACTAATTTAATTGATGTATAGTATTCATCACCAAAAAAAGTAAAAAAAAAACACCAATTAGGTAAATCTTTGGACTTAAATTTAAACTAGTACATATGGGCTATCAATTCCAGTAGGTCTTCACAGTATTGTTTCTTACCTTGGTTAAATGATAGCATAGAGGTTGAAGACTCTTACAGCTGGACTGGTCCTGATGGTCCCTAATCCTCCCGGAGATTGTTTAAGTTGTCTTGAACAAATCACTCAATCTCTTAGGTAACAGGTTTCTCTTTCCCTTGGCATGATGCCTATAATCTTTCTGCGCAGGGACTTCTCTGTGCTCATACATCCATACATCATCATACATCCATACATCCCTGCTATCTCCTGGGTGCACTGAACACTAACATGATATATATTAAAAAAACCTTCTTTGCCAAAATCACAGGCATTTCTCACAGTATACCTTGCTGTATTTCCTACTGTGAATTCAGAAGACAATTTTGAAATCAGTTATAGCAATTAGTATTAAGTGAGGACAGTGGCTGTCTTTTTAATAATAATCATTGGATGTAGAACAATTGGAACAAAACACTTTTTAAATTAGGCATAATTACAAAACTGGCTAAATACTATAAATATTTAGAAGCAATAGTTCCTTCAACATATTTTAATGCTAAGAAAGTATCTCCTCTATTGTTAAATATCTTCCCTTGCCTTGTGCTGCAAAATCAGCTGCACGCTTAAAAGCAGCAGGCTTTTTTTCCTTTTAGTGATAATTAAAAACAAACTCAGACCATTTGTCAGCTGTCACCCCAACTGGGACAATCGAAATACCAAATATTTGCACACCCAATCACAGCTTTGTTCCTGTAGCCAAGGCACTCTCTAAAACCCAAACATGTTTTTCTTTTGTCTAGAATTTGTTCTGGGCCCACATCCCTAAACCACTAATAAATTATTGATGTACGCTATTGCACCAGTGTTCCCCTCATGCCACACCAGGCAACAAAAGGAGAAATAAGTGCATTTGTCAAAATAGCAGTAACCACTTCCACATTCTTCAGAGCAACTAACCTATCAAAGGAGACCAGATGCTGCCATGTTTTCTGCCCTGTACCGACATTCCCTGTGCACTCCCAACTTAGGCCCATGCACTGCACCTACAGCATCACATTTTGCATAGCATCTCATCGGTTATCTTTTGCCACAGGACACATTAATGATCCCACAATTCACCAAAAATTATTTGATTAACAGAGCACAGTGGCTTGGCTCAAATTTTGATGGCCTTGAAGGATTGTTTTAGCCAATCATTTATGCAATAAAAAATAGCCTTCAGATAAAGGCATTTTACACCGAGGGCATTTTCCTCTGAGGAAGAGGAGGCAGAACAGACACCACCCAGGAATCAATACTTGCAGATGCTTGCATGTGTGAGCTTCCTCACAGCAAAAACTTGCTGGATAAACAATTCTCCTCCTGAGACAGTTCATTTGGATTCCTTCTTATTTCTCACATGTTTCAGTTTTCCAGGTGCACCGTCCCAGGTCTCCTTCTGAGACAGTTCATTTGGATTCCTTCTTATTTCTCGCACATTTTTGTGTTGCTCTACCAAGGTCTTATTGCCAGGTCATGGGGAAAGCCTAGGCATTAAGAAAACTCCAAAGGCTACCATGCAAAGCTGGGAATGAAATGCTCTGATTTATTTAACCAGTATTTAGAGAGTCCAGTGCTATTGGTTTTATAAAAACAATTGCTTTTAAATCTTTCATAGCATCCATGACGTTCTTCTGTGGAGTATTCAGTTATGTTCCCATTTTTGTGACATCTTCCCGTCTTTCAACATTGCCAAAGGAAAGCTCCCCCTTCTCCAGGCAGGAATGAAAGGGCAGCTTGTCATCTTGAAAGCAAAAGTTACTGACAAAAAAAAATCCTTTCTAGTTTGTATGCATAGGGATGAGCTTCTGTTCCCCTTTTCCACTGGGAGAAAAAAAATACCATAGTGCAATGTCTGAGGCTGGGAAGAGTACATTAAAGTAGGAAGATTACATTATTCGGTGACACAAGATCAAAAACTTAGCACACTTTTGGTGTAGAAAAATGTCTCTTCAGAAACTTGCAATGCTTCCCTACTGTTAGGGCCTTATTTTGCTATTTGTACCAGGCAGCTTCTAGTATAAGATAGCACCTTTGGCGTTAGCATAGCAGTGAGGATTAAAGAATAGTAATACATCTTTGTGCATATCCTTTAACCAGATATAAAGAAGACCGAGTATTACAACAAAACTAGGCATCTTTTGTGCTTTTTTTTCCCCTTTGTCCTTCACAGTGGCTGCTCCTAGTCTCTCGGGGGGACACAACACACCACAACCCAGACTGCTAATATAAACACACAAGGTTGCTTGATCTGGTCACCCAGCTTAACATAGAAAAGGATCCTCTGGCCCCATCCACCCCATCAAATATAGGACCAACTACTGTAATTTACTAGAATTGTTTTGCCTCCTCATTTATTCTGATCTGGACATGAAATAAAGGCTACCAAATTCTTCTGCATGGAATCCTGCTAAAGTCAGCCACACTCTTCCAGGGATATAGCTTATCCCAGGACAATGTTCATTCATTCCAACTCAGCATTCCCCCTCTCCCCATCTCCAGTGAGCTTTTTTTTCCTTCTTTTTCTCTCCTCCACAGCTGAAACACAACATATGTTACAAGTCTCTGTGCTTAGCTGGGTATGCAACAAGAAAGGGTGAGAAGTGAAGAGGAAAGAATGGTTTGCACACACTGTTTTATTTTTTTTTTCTTTGCAGACAGAAAAATCAAACTATATATAATTCTGGATAGAAGTTTCAGCTAAATAAAGCTAGACAGCAATGAATCCTTAGATAAGTCAGACCAGCTGAGGGGAAAGGCTGAAAATGTAGCCATCTGTCCTACACAGATTTGTATTTACCTCAAAAGGAGCATATGGAATAAAAAGGTGACTGACTTTGAGCCTGCTCTACACCTCTGTAGTTATGGCCCAGCATTCAGAGACACAGGTAAAATTTGCTAAGGTTGTATACCAAATTGTTCCAAGAAACATTTTTTTTCTGCAGCCTGATCTGAGAACCAGTCATTCATTCTGCTCCATAGCAAGTGCCATAATTTCCCTTAGTGCCACAGTAACCTCTAAATCAGTCCCAAAAGATGAAGACAGTATAATCAGAAATAATCATTCAGCAAAAGAACATCGGGGAGAAAAAAAAAGGTGAAAAATTTAGCAGTTTTTGTTGCATTTCTTCACCAATATGTATATTTTTACCAGAGAGATACAAAGACGCAGAAGGAAAAAAGATCAATCTTTTGATCTTTGAAAGCAGTTATGATCTACTACACAAAATTTGTCTATTGAAGTCTGTTAAATTTCCCTTCCTTTAGCAAAAATGTTCCACAGAACTCAATAAATACAAATAAACTTCCTACAAAATTTATAAAGTCTCCAATTGATCAGCTGCTCAAGAAAAGATTCATAGACATTCATCTCCAGGAATATGCCATTGAAGTCACAGGGAGTTTTATAGCTGACTTTAGTTGGAGTACAGTTGGACAAAGACACATTTCCTCATAACTCTATTAAATTTGAAAGGAAGATCTAAATATTCTGCTGAAAGGCTATCAACCTCAAATGTTCTCTATTGTTTTTAGAAAAATTCCTCTTGGTTATAACTACAGGAACTTTCGTAAGACTTGAACAGATTTCTGACCATACTGATTCCTTTGTAGAGTAATAAGAAATTCCTACCCTGTAGGCATGAAAAAGAAGTGTATTCCGTTCCAGTCCTCTAGAGACGCCTACAGTTAAAAAGGAATCTATGCTGAAATAGCCTAAGCACAAAATGAAATCTGAAGTTCTGGAGAAGACTTTGTGACTCAGTATACATCAAGGAACAAAGTTTCCTCCCACTCACCCCCATAACTATTTCTGACACCACTCACAACATTACACA
This sequence comes from Crypturellus tataupa, assembly GCA_034781795.1. Taxonomy (NCBI): domain Eukaryota; kingdom Metazoa; phylum Chordata; class Aves; order Tinamiformes; family Tinamidae; genus Crypturellus; species Crypturellus tataupa. Next base: position 97,895 of record JAWLRI010000441.1, on the reverse strand, counting down.
AAATATAAAGACTAGATAATTAAGTGGATGATGCAAACTACACATTTTCAATAGCATTACTATTAGTTGATCATTTCTGAATATTTCTGAGATTTCCGCTTGTCAAGCAGAAGGAAAGACAGTAAGGAAAGATAGTTTTACATGAAAAAAAAAAAGGAAAAAGTGCTTAGGTCCCAAATCTACTTAGTTCCTTTTTGGAAATTCAGTATTTCCTTACAATTTCTTTAAGGAGTATTTGATGCACCAGAAGGGAAGTACAAACCCCCTCTACTCATATGAACATGGTAATAGGAAACAAGAGAGTGTTAATATAAAAACTAGATACTTATTTAAGTGGAGACAAGCTTAAGATTTATTGACCTGAGAGCAAGAGGTCAATATTTATTCAGAGAGCAATAAATCTTGATACTCAGCTCTAACAGATGTTAATCCAACGTATTATTAAATCCATCCCATTAAAGCTAATTAGATCATGTGTCCTTGTGAGTCTTGTTGCCAATATTCATTAGTATTGCATAGGTCATAATTACTGTGTTTTTGATAATTAAATCAAATAACAGTCAATAAAGCTAAATACTTTGGGATAGAAACTTATTTTTCTATGACTATATTATTGTCCATGTTACCAGTTCTGCTGTAGATCTTCCTTCCATTCTTCAGTTGGGACCAGCATACCTATAGACTCAATAGCTCTGTTTGGGCTATATCCTTTTTCTTTTGTCTCTCATTTATCTTACAACCTGCTATTATTAAAGCTACATCCATTCACTATTCATGTACCAGGAGCATCAGCACAAATCAGTAAGAAGTTATAGTCAGAAAAAAGGAAAAAGAGACATACTCCTAAGCACAAGTTAAAAATGGCTCTTATTTTGGAGCTTTACAATGCTTCTCATTTTGGAGCTTTACAGTTCTTTCAGTGAACTTCATAGGTAAAAGGCAGCACTATGATTTTCATCTTAACTCCTGGAAAGACCTGAGGCACAGAGAAAGGAAATAACCACATACTGTAACTTCTTAACTACAACTAGATGTCAAAGCTAAGAATGGAACCAGCATCCTTCAACTACATTAATGATTTAGAGAGCACGATGAGGGTGTTTTAGTACTAATTTGCCTGTGTTGCCTTGCACAACCACTGGTTGTGGTTTTCTCTCTGAAGGAAGCACAGTTAAATTCATACACTAGGCGCAGCACGGTGCAGACGACAGCTCCTGCAAGTTGTTCACCGTGCACTCTTTGGGTTAGCAGCTGATGCAGTCTTCACTGCTGTGAACATGTAGTGTGGATATGGGGTCATGGAGCCCTGATGGATCCCATCAAGTCCAGTCTTGGTATTGCCCTCCTTATACCACATACATCAACAGTGTGGATCTTCAGGTCGCAAATTTCAGTCCCTATACTTATATTGATTCCTGACAGCAGCTTTCCATCAGAACTTACACCTTCTAACATTGCATGCTGTAAACCAACTGCACCAAAGTATTTTCTGCACTTGACAATTGACAGTTTGCACTGCAATTGTAGGAACATTACTTTGGATCATTTTCTACAAATAAGAACTCACTTGTATTTGACAGAAGTGTCCCACTGCTCCTGCATACACACACTAATCTATAAAAAAATACCTTTCAAAGTGGGGAAAGGGTTTCATGTGTCACAAACTCGATACGGAGTATTTCCAGCTTCACATATGCTTTTAGTTCATTATCTTATTCTGTTAACATCTTTAAATGCAAAATCTTAAAATACACAGAATGAGACAAGATCAGATTTGCAGTTCTAACTTTGATGGAGGGAGAAAAACCTCCAACCAAAAACGGCTATGAATACATGCTAACACCACACTAAGGGTATGTCTCAGCTTTTTCAATGCTACTTCCCCTCATAAGTTCAAAGCCAGTTTTTAATGCATACAAATCCCTCTAGTGCACAGCTGCAAATCTTACTGTGTACATACAAGGATCCAATTTTATGTACACACAATTTGCATGCATATGTTACATGCATGCAAGTGTATCTATGTTGTTGTTTAGGCCCAGTTTAAAACAAAAGTTGGAATTACAGCAGACAAAACACCCAAACACACAAAAAGTCATGAAAAAGAAAAAATGCCATCTCATACACAGAATAACCTTCATCTCTCTGAAGTGCTACAGAGCAATTAACAGTGCCCCTCTGAACACAGTATGGCTGCAGGCTACTGCCCTCCTGCAAGCTCCGAACTGTTGCTATTTTACTCTCCACAGATGATTCTCATTATACCCAGGCTGAGTTGAAAAAGTAAGTATATGAATCATACAATCAGCTCAGTTGTCTGGAATCTTGCTTTTTCGTGCATTTCCTCATTGCTACACAGATCACTAGTGTAAAACATGTAGCTACATCAAATTTCCTTTTACTCCATTTTAACCCCACGATTGCCCATGAATACATACTTCTTTGCTGTTATCCCACTGTCCTACTTCTGACCTGCTGTGTCTTGACTGCTTGGCAGTGAAAAAGCTCTAGAGGTTATTACCAAGAGTGAGCTCTTTATTCAGTTTCTGAAATAAAGCCTCCATAATAAGGTGTGTGTATTCTGCTCAGTAAAAGAGAAAAGAGGACTTGGAAGACCTACTTTAACCCAAGCCACTGCTCCTTGTGCCATCAGATGTCCTCCTCCTTTACACAAATGAAGGTGGCTCCACCGCACTGTATCTTTTGCCCCAGCCTGCCCCTTTTGGATGACCACCCACATAGCTGACTTGAAGGCTGGCTCCACCACCTTTAATCTTTTCAGAAGCGAAGATGTTTCTACAGGAGTGGCTCAGCACTGCAGTCCTGAGCCGGCTTCTTCCTGCTGCTTCACCTAACAGAAGTATAGGGAAGGCAAAGAGAAGGTCCCAGCTCTTGCGACTCACCCCTTCTGTGACGTCTTCCTTCTTCCAACAATTGGAACTGTGCAGTAGGACCCTAATGGCTTCAGTACATGTCGTATTTCTTGTTTCTTGAAGTCCAGCATTTACTATCTAAATGCCGTGTCTTTGATATTTTCCTATCATCATTCTTAGCAACATTGCTGTATTAGCCCTTTCACAGTCCCTGTCTTTCTCCCAGCCTCCATACCCAAAAATTATCCTCCAACTTTTTAGCAAAAGGAATATAGTGGGCCAATTCTCTTCAGTGGAATCCATTTCTTTTCCAGTGTTATAATCCAAAATCTCATCTTCTTTTCCTTTGAACACAATAATGTTCCCAAGGTAAAAGATTAGAGCAGTTTTTATAATGTCAGGCTAGCCAGCATGGAAACTGTTTCTTCTTGGTTTATTTTAATCATAACAAAATGTCTGTAAAAATTTTTTCAGAGTGCCCTCCCTTCCCATTTTACCACTTGTATTAATGACTGGTAATCAATTTCTACATCTAGAGATTGGGTTTCAGTCTGTAGCAACTGTTTTAAAAACTTGTATATTTGAATTTCTGCATTGTGGAAGCAACACTAATCCAGTTTGAAATATGGGCTATTTTATGAACAGTTGATGATCACACAGAGAAAAGAACTTCCTATGTGTTTATCAAATAAATAATTTGAAAATCACACTTCCAATAGGATATAAGAGTTTAGCAGCACTACTAACCACTTTCATTTCTACCTTAATCTTTAAGAGGAATCTTCTAAAAATATTATTAATTCTGAAATAGAGAAAAAGAAGTTTAAAAGCTTGGCAGGAAAAATGGACAGTCTCATGTGTTTTCATTTTCCACTGTCAACTGTGACTTTGGAAAACAGAAGAGAATGTGCAGCTTGGGCTGCTTTTGATCACCATCTAGTGCATGAATTAATGAACTGCACAAATTTATGGAGTAACTTCTTGATTTGAAACTCAGCATCATTTTTAGAAGATCTCAAATAGGCTTAGCATCTTAAAATGCAAGAATTTCCAGATGTCCCTAGTTTCCTAGCAAAAGACCAGTGTTTCATGATGACTCCATTCTCTAAATACTAGTGCTGTAACTGTGAGGGTCTGAGCATATAATCGAAGCAAGGTCTGTAGAGCAAAGCGGTACCTTTATTACCAAATTACATAGAAAGAGCAAAGTAATTTCAGGATAGGTATCCCTTCACCAAGTCTCTATGTATGGTTTTCCATGCGGTGACATGTTACATTCATTGTTATCCAAACTTTTGCCTAGATTGTCAGAAATATGCATTGTTCTCAACATTTTTCACTGATAAAAATAGTACTGTTATAACTCAAACCCACATCTTGATTTGCTTCAACACTGAGCTATGCAATGGGGGACACTATCTTGTGGCTGTCAGACCAGTAAGACAAATGGGCAGAGTGAAAATCACTTGCAGTTTTGTTTTTTAATTACTGCAGGTACTTCTGGACAATTTGGCTAATGCTTTCTAGCTGCCCTGGCCATGCAAGGCCAGGTCTCAGCTTGCAACCCTGTCTGGCAGAAGCACGTTGCGAGTCAATACACAGGCAATCAAAGCCTGCACTGGAGAACTTAAATAAATAGGTCAAAATAAAGCAGAAAACAGGTATTTACAGACACAGGGCCACATCTTTGACATAAAATATCAGCCTGCTTTTATAAAAAGTTAGGAGGAGGAGATTTGGAAGATTACAGAAGACATCTTGGAAGAAGCCTTTGCCTGAAGGCAGCAGAAGATCCCTTTTTTCAGAGGGAAAAACACTTTTCCCAGTTTTAAAGGCAACAGGTACCTTCCTGCTAACCCATGGGCCCAGGTCAAGGTGCAAGCAAAGATACACTGACACCATGACTTACCAGGAGCCTATAGCCCTGGATCGCGTCTATCCATGCTGAAACCCACACAGAGCAACCAGCAGGGACGTCTTTATGTATCCCTTCATGTCTAAAGTTTAGACCAGCAATTGAGCCATCATTCAGAGGAAGAACACTCAACTGCTGTTAAAAACACATTAACTCCTTTAACATTACTTTATTTATGTCATTTAGGACATTCAGGCATTCAAGAGGAGAAATACTTTTTTTTTTTTTTTTTTAATAAGTGCGGTTTCGTGTATTATTAGAAACTAACCTAACTGATCCTATGGGATAATTATTCAAAATATCTATTTTCTCATTGAAACCGAGTTAACATTTTTTCCCCAAAATGCTTTATGTAAAAGTACAAGAAAAAATAGGCGCAAAAGCTACTGCTGCCTGGAAAGTAGAATATAACTCATGACTGTTATACAGTTTAATCTTTAACAACTCGTGATTTCAAACCAGAGCAGGCAGTATCACTAAGAAAATTATGTTGATATAAGAATGGGAAGAAATTTCCTCCTCTTCGCAAGCACAGGCTTTTTTTGCCTCCTGCCTGCCCGAAGCAGACATTAACAGCGTGTACTAATTAGCAGTTCCAACATATTGCTGTTGTTCTGGTGCCCCCCAATGGTCACCTTGGTTTACTACTAGCCGGGACTTGAGAATGTCGATCGGAAATATTCCCCTCTGCATTGCATCACCAAAGGCACCTTTCAGCCCTACCAGGAGGCTTCCACCCTAAACCCAGGCACAGCAGCATCGATTTTCCACATGCGCTTTCTGCAAGTCATGTACTACTAACCACCCTCCCAAAGCACTCCCAGCAGTGAGTGCTTTGGCAGCTTGGTTGCTGAGTCCTCCAGGTGTGCACAGCTCCCACAGCTACTGCTCACTGCAAAAAAAAAAAAAAAATGAACTTGATTCACAAGCAGAGACCTTGCTTGCAGGATCCCTGCAGACACCTGCCCAGCTTTAAATGAACTGAGGCATCGTTCAAGCGGCCCAAATAACTGAATACCCAGCAACACCTGTGCCTTCCCCTGCTCTCCAACCACCAAATTGCATCATCACATATAACTTCACATATCCAGACAATCCCAAGCTGCAGACTGTACCCAATGTGATAAATCTTTATTTTCAACCACACTATGGCACGAAGAAATTAATCACTGCTCTATAAATCAGCACTTGCCTCTGTGAACCTCTGCTATGTTCACTGCAGACAAAAGCACAGTCCCAATCACAAAGGGTGTTTCCAAAGATATTTTACAAAAAAATAAGGTGGAAAAAACAGGGATGAAAGCAGAAGTCTTTAAGAGATTAGATGGCCCCAAAGTTGCAATCTTATAAATGACAAAAAGACAGCTTTATCTAAAAGCCCATCCCGGTTCACTGGCAAAGCAAAGATAGCAAAGCAACATTTAATGAGTTGAAAAGGGGAAACAGATCAGATAGCAATCAATATAAATGTGACATGGGGAGAATTTATCAGAAGAAAAAGAAATCCATGATTGACAGGATTTCAAGGAAAGGAGAAAGAGTTTAAGTACATGAGTACACGTATTGGGGATGTGTGAAGCTTTAGCGATGGTTAATCACAAAAAATGAAGACAAGGCAGAAGTGTTCAATAAGCTTTTCATTCTTACACAGAGAGAGAAAGAGGAAATATTCCTGCCATGATGCTCAAGCACTTTCCAAGCTATTGGAATGACTATTGGGATGTTAAGCATTTACTGGGGGAAAAATTAGATCTATAAGCCTGAATGTCCTGTACCCCAAAGTTACAAGTAGCATGACTGAATGTTGCATGTATTTTGGAAGAGTAGAGGAATTAGAGAAAACAGAAAAAAAATCTAGTGACTTATCAGTGCAAGAAATGCTAAAGAGATGAATCTATTGAAATAAGAATGAATCCTAAGCATAATAATGGCAACACTCATACCTGATTTAACTTATAATGAGTTCAGGCGTAGGAATATATAATCTTCCTGAAATTGATATAAGCAGATTTAAAACTTACATCTTTTGCATTTAGTTACATTTTTATCTTTACCAAACCCCATTTTCTTGGGACAGCTTGCCTTTGGTCTTTTGCTGATATTTCAAATTTTGATGATTTACTCACACCTAGGGCATGAATACTAAAGCCTTAGAAGGCTTTCAGAAGGCATTCAGATGAAAAACAGCAGGAACAATTCAAATAGCAAAAAAAAAAAAAATGGAATACACACTAACAATAAGTTAAACCAATAACATTTGAATGAGCAGCTGATCTTCACATGTAACAGGTGATAGAGAGACGATCAAATGCTGTTGTTACTGAAGTTCCACAAAGATCAGATTAGTCTGGATGCTAATCCCCACTGTTAATTTTCTGCAAGTCAGTAAACATGGCTGATACTCCTTGTAGGTGAGAGACTGGCACAAGGATGAACGGAGGAAGACAGACCATCAGCCTGGTCTGAGCCGCTGGAAGCCATTCACACAATGGCTTTCCGATGCATCCAAAAGTTGTTACACATGTAGGAATAAATAAATAAATAAAGGTGGAGACTCAGCTCAGAATAAAAGACTATTCTAAAAACAGTGACTCTGAACAGACTGTAACAGTCAACAATAAAAGCAAATTCAGAGGAGCATCCAGGTCACATAAGAGAAACCAAGAACCCTCTTTGGCAGGAAACCGAGTTCTCAACAATTGTTTCTATTCTACATTAGAATCAAAATCAGCTTTTAAAAGTTTGGCAAGAGACAGAGACAACAAAGCATCGCAATGAGGTCATTTATCTGGGTGCTTTTCATCTATCAGGGCTGCTTTTCAGCATGGATCCCCAGATCCCAGGCTACCCTCCCAGCTACAGGGCCACCGTTATGTGGTCTGTGCTCCCCACGCCTTAGGGAAAAGAAAAGCTGTCTTGACGATTCTCTTTTCCCCCCACTCAAAATAGTCATTTATACACACACCCAAAAAGTTTTTGCTTTAGCAATCATCATCAAAATAAACATATTTTACACAATCTTGTCAGCTTCAGCTGCCAAAGAGATTCAGTAGAAAGAAAGTTAGAAAGATCCATGATTGTCATAAACAGCCATATAGCCATTAAGGAAGAAATTTTTGTCTCTCCACATGCAACACTGGCAACTCAGATACTGGCACTCACTACACAGTTCAGATATTCTTTTTTATATATAACAATAATGGAAAAAATAGAAGGATACTGACAGCCACAAGAAAAACGATTCAATAGCTAACAAAGGCTTCAAGTTGTGAATATATTTAGCTTATAAATAGCAGAATGAGAAGTGACCTGGTGATAATTTGCAAGTTTGTGAGGAAAGCAAAAAAAAGATATTTTAGTGTGGAAAGGTATTTTTTTCATCACCTTTTGTCCTCCTTTCCCAATCAATCCCTTTTATAGGGAAGGGTCATTAACCATTGAAAGAAGCTGCCAAGGAAAATGCTAGTTTTGTCACTGCTTGCTGTTTTCCAGCAAAGATCAGATGCCTTTCTGGAAGAGGTGCTTAGACAAACGTAAGTCACTGGCAGGTAACTGGCTTTCTGTCCTTAAACTGTTTTGGTTGTAGCTTTATAGCTAGATACAAATCAGTTGCAAACATGTAAATTAGCTTCTTCATTTATTTTCATAGGTCACAAGCAGCAGCATAAAGCTTGGAAAATGATGGCTAATGCATTCATGTCTGGTAGGCACAGCTCAGCTGAAGTGTGCATTGAAGGGAAAAAGGGAAAAATAACTGATGTCTTTGCATAGATCTTTAGACAAACTGCCTCTGGCTCATCTAGTCTGTCCAAAGGAGAGGAAAGGGAGGGAAATTGCATCCCCTGTCCAGACATATCTCTTCCAGCATGCATTCAGGTAGCAAGAACTGTCCAGGCACAAAAGTGCTGCAGCAGGAAGCAGCAGGAAAGAGCAGAGGGAGAAGGGAATGGCAGGGAAAGTACCACGGCTCTATTGCACCACTTGGGCACTCAACATTTCTCCCTGTGCCACTTGCATTTTTGCTCTGGTGTCAAAAAATGCGTCCTTCGGTCTACCAAGAATAAAGCAAAGCACTTCCTCACACTACCACTCTTTCATTAGTATCCAGCCTGTGCGGCAGTGCAAAGCCATAAAAGTTCCATCTGTATCCTGAAACAAAGCAATCCTTGACCATATATTTGTAACCCAGGTATTTTATTTTCATTCTACAAATGCTGCATGCAGCCTAGTGTCCCTTGCAGCTCCACATGAAAGGGGTTCCCCAACATAACAGATGCAATGAGATTTTTCCGCAAAGGGGTTAAGCTGGTGTAGAAGTTGTTGCCCACATTTCATCTCTCCTCTGAGGTAGGATAAAGCAGTAGCTATTTAACTTTACAAGCCTTTCTGTCTGATAAGGGAAGAAGATGCTTTGTTTGGTTTCCATCAAATAGATAGTAAGTCACGCTGTGGGGGTCTGCGACTTAAGGATGGAATTCAAGTATCTTAACTTTCCTTCTGTCCAGAATCCTATAAAGTGACCAGAAAAAAATCCCACTCTGCTATTAATCCTGTAATCACTATTATTGCACTACAGTCAATTTATTGCTGTTATTTATTAAAGGTGCCAAAACCAGCAGAATGCTAGAAAGCCTCTGTTTATTTAGAAACCGTAGCAGGTACCAGCTGGCAAGTTAGAAGGGCTGCAATATCACTAGAAAGATTTGCAACTAGAGGAAACTTTATTGTTCACCATAGAAAGGGCTCCTTTGAAAAGCTACTACCGACAGACCACACCAGCGCTCATTATTCATTCATGAGGCTGTCGCTTAGCCCACCTGCAATTTCTGATATCCAAGTACCTTCATTAAATATTTAAAGTATTCAAAGAATCTCCTGTTACCACACCCTTGCTGAGGGAGCGGCTGCCTTTAAAAAAGTGCTAACCAAGAACACTGCTTCCACATCATACTGCAGCTTTGCTGCATGCAAAAAGCAAGAAATGCTATGCACTAACAATTACCAAACACTATAAACAGTTTCTGCTTGATCATGTCTCTTGTTCGCCTCCCTGTGAGATTAATCCTGCACACAGGAGGAGTGGAAAGGGCAGGCATTTCCCTGACCTTCAGAGCTGCAATATTGCGTATCAGTGAGCTTAAGAAACACACATACCCATTAGCTAACAAGCCAGGGCCTCTGCTGGGCAATCGCCTCATCAAGCAGGCTTTAGGGGCACATCCTCACATGGTCACCACAAGGACTCACCTAAAATCACCAGTTATCCCCTCATTTGCATTGCCTAGCCCTAAACCCCATTCAGTTCAGGCTCCCCATGTACAGCAGAAAAGACAGCATTCCTGATGCTCTGCGCCGCGTACCAATATACCGCAGAGCCGGGGGCCTCAGTTTGAAGGCTCTTCCTCATGTCACAGAAATCTGGGAGGGGGAAGGGAAAGAAGAGGTAGTTCACCCTCCCACAAAAGACCAGGGAAAATCACTTAAGTCAGTGCATTCATATCTGATTACCAATTTTTAATGAAAGAAGAGTGGAAGACGACAGCTCTGATTCAGGTAAAACTTGGGCACAGAATGAAGTTTCTAGTGACCTCAAGGCTCGCATGCTTAGACATTCCTGGGATGCTTCAATTATTGAGTTACCCTGTTAGGTAGGGTATATTGGGTTTCATTTTGATCCCCAGGCTATTAAACATGATCTATGACACTTTCAAAAAAGCTGTAGTTTGAAGTTCAACCTGTAACTCAAATTTTTCTTTTCTTCCATCATTGGTTATTAATGTGCATATGGCACAGGCAGAGCATAATGAAGAGGTGCACAGACATGCAGGAGCAGAGCACTGCTTTGTACAAAGAAGTGCTCAGCAGAATCAAGCAGAACTAATTTTACTGTGTTGAGCATCTTCAAACTCAGCTTTCTTATTAAGAGTAGTTCTTTTCCCAGGCAGGTACAAAAGGCCACGTAAAATATTAGCCGATATGTTCTGACTCACGAAGGAAGCAAAGGAAAGGCAGAGTAATTAACTTTATTTCAGCAGAGGAAAATACTTGTTGTTGAGGTAAACAAGTACAGAATAGCCAGGAACTGGGATATAGTAGCCAAAGCCAAAAGTACCTCAATTTTGTACAGTTGTTTAAGCAAATTTTATAAGGGAAAGTATATGACTGTAAGGCCAAGAATGCATACAATATTTTTGACAGAGAACAGACTAGATTTAGAAGCTTCAGTTCTTTGAAAGTGTACATCTGTGAGACATAAGGACATTCACCTTTGTTTTTGTTTTTCCCGCACTAAATGTAGCCAGAGACTATTAAAATAGTAAAAGTGACTATGTTTAAGAGAAATTGGAACATGCAGACAATAGATCTACTCAACATTTTTTTTTCTAAAAATCTAGTTAATTCATTATTACTGTGCCTTATTCCACCCTCCACCAGATGACCACTATCTCCAACCCAGAGGTGTCTCTTATGAACTTTTTCAATTCTTCACAAAACACACGAAAGAACTTTTTTTAAAATTTATATTAATCATGTCTCAAATTCCTTCATTTAATCCCAAAACAAATTCACTTTTCTAGAAAAGGAATGGAGATTAGTTTTCCAATTTTGCCCCTTTTAGAATCAGTGAGACTCTAACAATGGATGGAAAAACATGCATAGCTCAGGGCAACATGCTGTATCTATTAGAAAGCAGTCTAATTAAAGAATAGTGTCTTTGTTCACAAAGAAAGAGCAAAAGCAGCTTCTGTGGTGCTTAAGTATTGTTTAGTCAATAGAAGTTGTGGCAATACACTAGAGTGGAGACTGCAGTCCCAGGGCATCCTAATGTCCTTTGTTTCTGTGCTCTTTCAATTTGAAAATAAGGTTTTTTATATTCTTCCTATCAGTAAACAAAGATTTATCTGCAAAGCTTTTCACGATGCAAAGGTTCAAAATCTGTTTTGTTTTCTATATTTAAACTGAAAGCTAGAATGAAGCGAGCGCAGGCTTTACGGGCCAGCATGCAAGATTTATAAGGCATTGGGCAAGTGGAGCCTGTGCTTCCTCTGTAAGGAGGGGGTGCCTCTACATAAAACCTGCCCTCCATGTAAATGTGATCACTGAGGTCCAGGAAGAAGAGTCTTGCTGGCTCCCTCCGCCTAGCGAGTGCTCAGCTGAGGGAAGTGCCCCGTTTACATGGCTGTACAGCTCTGGCGCCTGAGCTGGCTAAGGTCACGACATGCAGCGTTACCCATTGCCATAAAAACACAGCTCACACCCATCTTCACACAGGGTTTGGCCCTTTACTCTTAGTCTACCGGTCTCTCATGATTTTATTTCCTCCCGGTATTTTTCTCTACTTTGTCTATCCCCTCAGCTTCCTTTCATGCCATTATGTGTATTATCACAGCGAGAAACGATTGGCGGCTCCATTACCCTTAAAAGAATTTCAGGCGAGAAACAGCTAGTGTGAAATCCACTTCACCTCTGGAGATCTGAGCAATCTTGCTCTGCAGGTGGCTTAGGGAAGCTGAAACCCTCGTTCAGCCCAAACATAACCCGTGGAGCTGCAACAGGCTCCTTTCCCACAGCTTCAGCCGCCTTTGTAGGCTACACACAGGGGATCAATAGACCCCAGTCCCAGCAGGCACTGAACGCGCACAGCTTAACGTAAATCTCCTGCAAACACTGTACTGTGCTCTTGCCTAGTAAACCATGCAGCAGAAAAACTGTTTGTGTTTCTTTTCTTTGCTCTTTAGGAGCTGTGTGAATATGTTCTTGCAAAACAGGAATGTTTGGCTGCCAGACATGGTATCGCTGGATGGGATGCAAACATCATCAGTTCAGGCTGCGGTTGCTGTTCGGAGTCTGGGAAGGCACTAAGGGGTATAAAAGAAAATTAAAAAATAGAGAGTCAACCATCCAGAGTAGAGAACCTAAAGCATTAAATCGACTCTCCTGCTGATTTTGATTCCTGCCCATTTACCTCAATTGAAACAGTACCCCAACCTAGAAAAATCAAGATTTTCTCTCTCATTCTGGATCTAACTTCAACAGAGCAGCAACACCCTGGTAAAAACATTGAGCTACTGCCTCACCTCACCATATTATGGACCTAAAAACAACTCACTGGAGCCCAACCTATTCTACCCACTCCTGAGAATCCAGTCTGGTAGACTGGCAAAGCAGAGCACTAGGATGGCAATTGCAAAGCCTTCCACGTCATGAATTCCTAAAATATATCACTTAGGACTAATGTGGAAAGCAAGGGCAGGAAGCAGTTCACATCTCAGGCTCGTCTCATTACCTCTACTGCAGGTTACAAGCACAAATAAACCTTCTCTCTATTCTCGCCACGCGCATGCAGACACTCACGCCTGATGTGCCTGCAATTCCCACAAACAGCAAGCTGGAGAACAGGTCAACAATCTCACAAACCATTATATGCAGCCGGGAAGTCAAGCAGGTGTACAGTCCCACCAAATTAAAATATGTATTAAAGTGCTTCTAGCGTCCAGACCTAATGCTATGTGAGATGGACTTAGTGTAGGAAAGCATTGATCCCTGCTTCTACTGACGGAGACTTTAAACTATCAGCCGGGCCTTAGTCTATTGCTACTGTTTTAACCCTCATGCAGGAATGAATAACTGAGACCAAGGCCATAAATTCCATGATTATGTACACGGATTAGTTAGAAAGCAAAGTATTCTACTCTTGAATAACTGAAATTAAGAAGTATGTTAGCTTTGTGTTCTTACTACTTAAACCAACATTTTAAAAAAAGCCTTGATAAATACCTTTAAAAAATAACATTCACAAATTCTTTTGTACTGCTTAACTATATAAAACTGCAGATAATACATATTAAAAGAGACACATGCAAATCTCTCATTAGCAAGGTTCTCAAACACCGCTATAATTTCTCTTTATCCTATGCCTTTGTGCTGTTTCTTCTCATTTTATCAGAGCTCAGATCTCTCTGCTTAACAATAACAATTTATAAGCAACTAAACTACAAACACTCTATTCATCCACTGCAAGATATTGTATCCTATTAGTTTCAAAATATGACATATTGGTTACTTTAACAAGTTACTGCTTCTTTCTTACTGAACCTCTGGGTACTGTTCTTTGAGAAATGGTCACACAGAAGTCCTGGCTAATGTTGTATTAGCTCGTTAACTCCCCATCCACTTTCTTCTTCATGGACTTTGTCTGCAACCTTGCTTCCCTTGGGCTGCCTGCTCTCCCTTCTTCCCAGCATATAGTAGTTCAGCCCCCCCACACAGAAGCACCTTAAATTCAGTGAGGCTCATTGAAACAGGATGAGATTTTGCAACTCTTCCCTGCAGAAGTCTGTAAAATAGGGGCCTAACGGAGCACACAGGATGCTTGGGATTTAGTGCTGGATTCTGCTTACTTGTATTTATGAACTAAAGCAACTAAATGAGGATTCTGGCGTTGCTGAACTTCCCCTCCAGAATACTGAAGACAGACAAGCCTTTCCAAAGGGTGGTGCAGCCTTTCCATTGCCTGAGACACTGTCAAAGTGTTTCTCACTTTGTTTCTCCATGTTAAATACAGAGGGAAATCCATGCCAACTCCTCAAGTAGCTTCCCTTGGGCAATTGCCTCAAGTTTTATATGATGAATGAATCTGTAGTTTTAGTTAATGCTGAAGAGGGAGGGCACATTACGTTAGTTCTACACAACAAGGAAACAGACTAATCGGATCAACACCAGAAGTAATAAACGGTTGATGCTCCAGATCTGTCAGTCACAGTGATCTGGCCAACCTAACTGCCAAATACATCAATGCAAAAATTATTGTTGAATTTCATGTCATTTGATGCAGCCCTCCACAGAGATGCTTGTCAGAGGTAGATACGAGAGTCAGTAAGGCTATTTGTAAAAACTTACTCATATGAGCAAAGATCACAGAATCATCTCTCTAATATTACTCTTTAAACATACACAATAAAATATTGTTTAATTTGTTGTCAAAATAATTCAAAGGTCACAGAATCACATCTCTAATATTACTCTTTAAACATATAACAAAAATGAAATAACATTTTAATACTCAAGAAAAGTATGAAACGTAGCACAGAAGGAGGTCAGGCACTTAACTGACAACATTTTGCACACAAATGCCAAGTGAAAATACACTTGAAAAGTGTATTTGCACACAAATGGAAAGTGGAAATACACATTCTGGGGACCTTCCTCATGCAAAGCCCTAGGTCTTCCACATTTAGTACTGAGGTTGTAATCTATGGCATTCTTCTCTGGCTGTTCCAAAATAGAGGGCAAACACTATTAACACACTCTATTACAGGGTCTGTTCTCTTTTCCCATTCAAACTTGCCTCTGCAGTCAGTAGGTATTTTGGATACAGGAGGCATATGGAATCGTCTCCTTGATTAAGGTTTGATTTACACCACAAAGACCACAAGAATCAGAGGTTGCCAAGGCAACACTGTTTCAACCTCCTTACATTTCTGCTTTGATATAGAGCCTCTCGTTATATAAATGTATCATAACACTAGCCAGCATGACAGGCTATTTTACAAATATGCCTCCAGTTAGCAGAAAGCTATATTCTTGTCTTAAGTGGGGGGAAAGTAGGAATAAGATTACTATTTATTAAGGGGGGAGGATAACATTCCAAGCTACATAGGCTTTATTATGAAATTACTTGCCAGTGCAGAATATCCACCTTATGCTTGTGAAACACTGTTTTGTAAGCCTTCTAATATAGACAATGTTTCACAGTATTTGGTCAAAATTCATGAAAAGTCAGAAAGCAAAGAAACAAAATGTCTAAAACTTACATGTTAGTTTCGATTAGTCCTAATTATAAGTTTCATACATAAAAGCTTTGGAGCTTTGAAATCTAATGCTCCAGCATACACCATTTAGAGCCACACAGCAAGCACACCAAGCAAAGTCCAGTAAAACCTAAAAGACCCATCAGGAACCTACTGAAATCATTTAACCTCGGTTTTGACGACTGAAGTGGTACATCTCCACTGTGCCAACATTCATTTAGCAATAGTCTATCTACAGTTATGCTCCAGATCTCTTGCCAAATCCAGGCTCCATAAGGCTCAGTAGGAGAGGGCTGTTGGAGACTCTTACTTCCATGGTTCCTTCTTAGCCCTCAGACCAAAGTGAGGAAGAGCAGACTACAAACTGATCCTGAACATGCTCCAAACATTTCTTTGCTTCTTAGCATATCCTATGTTTTCAGAAAACTTTTCATAGATAAAATTACTACTAACCAACTTGTTCTGCATCAGCTGGAAACACACTAGCACAACCTAAGAAAGCCAGCCTCCACCTCTGAATTTCTAAAAAGATCACTACAAGTAAGAATATGCACAGATATTTGTTTTTACAGTTAAAATTGGAAAACTGGAATGGCTTGTGTTTAAAATGTCTATTCACCATACACTTGCACATCTGGCTTGCAATGAGGAAAGTATAATTGGAAATTGCAACTCCATGGCACACTGATCATCCTCAAGCAGAAAACAGTAAATTCATTGCAAGCTTTATGGCATTCCAAAAAGGAAGGAAAGCAAAAATACCACTAGGGGGCACATATAGTACTAGCAAAGCAATTCCAAGGCCTGTTTCTTCAACCCAGGAATTACATCAGTCCAAGATTAGAGGCAACTGCCCCGATTTGGCAATGACAAAATAGCAGCACTTAACTATTTCTCGAGGAACATTACAGCCACTCCCCATTTACCAGAGTGTGCTGTGTATATGATTTCCACAAGAAGAAATCCCTCTCTGCTTCTGGTGAAGCATGTCATTCAAAAAGATGCTTTTAATCACAGCTTCCTTTGTGGGTTGTGCGATTTTAGGTCCTTTGGAGTAGTACAAAATGTTCAAGGCACAGACTACTTCTGATCACCTTCAATCCCTTGCTGCACTGTACAGACAAGCAGCTTCCCTGTGCAGTTAACTTCTGAAGTAAGCAGTGGAAAATACAAAACTTTGTAGTGGTGTGCAGAATTCCCAGCTGGCCTGTGCTCCTACCCAACACCACGTGTTGCTCGTCGCTCTCGAGAGTGTCCAGGTGATGACTCAAAATGCCCAACCACGGACTGTCCCAAATCTACACTCTCCCACCAGCTTTCCATTTTGCACGTTTGAGTCTATGAAAAGAGCAAACCCTATACCTACCATAAAGGCCCTCAAATTAAAAAAAAAAAAAAAAAATTAAAAAAAAAAAAAAAAAAAAAAAAAAAAAAAAAAAAACAGAGTTTATTCAGGACATGTAGGAGAGGAGATTGACATGATAATGGGGTGTATCACTGGGATCCAGCCAGCCCAGATGCATCTCATCATACAGTGTGTCATAGGAGCTGGAGAAGAACCAGTAAAGCTCAGTACCTGCAGACCTGCATGGTTATTGCACACAGGACTATGCACATTCTCTACAAAGCTGAGAACTCAAGACTAGGGCTCTTCGCTAACAGCTTCCACCAACACTAAAACTCACATAACTAACCTTTGAAGACAGTATATTATTCTGAACAATATTGCTGAACAAGCAGTTGAATAAAATCAATGACTCACTCAAGGGATTTTTGAGACATATCTTTCCTTAATTATTGTCAAATATGCAGGCCAACAAAATGGATGATTGATCTCTGAATAAACAGAGTAAGTGTAGTGTTAAAACGTTATGGAAAGACAGATTGTAAATTAAAGCACTTTACTGCTCATTTTCATTTAGTAATGGGAATATTCAGGAGGCATTGGCAGACACAACTGTATACATTCCCACCTGCCTGTCAGTGGCATGATGCTGCAACCTGTCCTGTCTTCAATCTCCTGTCACTTACACTTTGCTTGTAAGGATGCATTCCTTCTTGCTGGGCTATATATTTGTGCTGATTAATGTAATGCTAATTTTAAAGACTAAATTGTTTACATCAGCAACAGTAGGACACAGAACAAAACCACATTAGCTGGCGGGGGAGGAAATAAATTCTAAATCAATCAAAAAATCTCACAGTCTTATTCTGGGTCATCCAGCTGTCATTGTGTCTACTCAGTGATCCACGTTGTGCCCCAAATTGACACTCAACAGCTAAGTAAAGCACCCCAGATCTGCCCCTGCAGAGTACCCAGGAGGTGAAATGCTTTACTGAACTGCTCCATCTCCAGCACCTCTGTCCAGCAATCTGCCCAGTAGTGCCTACAGCAATGCAACTAAGTGTCTTTTTGAGTTGTTTCCTCTTTTCTGGTGGCCCAAAGCCGAGAAATCTGTGCCATTACATTGCTTGGCTAGGGAAGTATTGTTCTCTTTTGCAAGTTTGGTTTGGGGTTTTGAAGAGAAGAGGCAGACTATGGTTGGGTTTAATGCTTTGCTAGAGGCACACAGATTGATATGCATTTCCAGGGTGCACCCATACGTATCTGAAAACAAATTAAAGCTAAGCATTTATTCCCCACCCTGACTGCAAGCAGTGTGACAGTGTGAAGCAGTGAAGAACAAGAAATTTGCTAAACTTGTTCCCCCCCAAAATGACACCTCTTTTACACATCATGTATGTGCCAAAGGAATTTGATGTGCTTCATCCCTTCCCTGCTCAATCATCTCCCCAGCATACGCAAGTCAAAGCTGGCAATAATATTATGTCCTCTACACCTTCCCACTGCCCATTTCAAAGTCTCACCACTTTGTATGCACAGAAAGAGGCATATAGCTGTGCACAGCTCCTCCACTGCAAGGAGAGAAGCCCAGCCCCATATGAAAGGATCATAACCCACCCATGCTCTAGGACAATATGACAGTCCTCCAAGTCCGCACTGTGGCTATGCAGGGCTTTCTAGTGCAAAGGTTAAATATACTTTCCAAAACAATATAAACACTGGGATTAGAGATGTCCTCACCTCAGTAGACAACAACATCTAGCATAAAGTAATTCTTGTGAAATAAAAGCCGCTAGAAGAGCCAGACTTGGCTGGAAGAATATATGTTCTGTCTATAGTATGTACACCAATGTTCTAGCTCAAATTTTTAGTAACTAATATAAGGGAAAAATACAAATGCGAAACACTGAAGCTGCTCAGACAAGGGCAAACAATGAACTTAAATTAATTCCTCTCAGAACAGCTTATTCAGCAATATATAATACTAGAGTGTCTGGTGCTTTCTTAATTAAATCTTCACTACTCATTCTCTGCTAGTTATTTCAAAAAAATATATATAGTTCATGATCTTCTACCAGAATGACAAAGATCTGCCAGAAAGTTCACCATTTTTTTTCCAATTTTGTTTCATGTTTGGGCTATTCAGCATCAGAAATGTATTCTTAAGCATTTGCTCGCTTGCATTATCTATAGGTAATGCAAGACAAGCCCCAAGGACAAAGTTAAGTGCCTGAAATAGGTAATAAATACTCTGTCTAGTCAACAAAGTTCATCTCTTAGTTCTGCCATCTGCTAACAGCTTTGATAGTAAGCTGAATAGTTGTGAATGCCCACATCTCTTACATTAAAAAAAAAAGTTAGCCTTGTCTAAATGGAGAACAAATACAAAAATTCTCCTAACATCTATTTAAGGATTAAGTCAGCATTCAACTGATAGATTAATGGCAGGTAAAGACAGCAGCTATTTCACATTCTTATCCAGCACATAGATAAATCTGCAACCAACAGATAATACTTTTCATGTGGCACTCACCAGGTGCAGCTTCTGCCAAAATTCAGGTCCTTCCTCCATTTTTCTTAAGCTTGGTGGAATGTACCAAAAGCAAACATTCGCATACTCCGGCTGAAAAAGAGAAAAGTGATTCCTTATGAAATATTACAAATGGGATAGAAATACACATTACAACTGGTCAAAAGCATTTCAGATCAGATTTTGTTAAAATAAACTTTTGAACTTAGATCTTTTTTTTCTCATCAATATCTCCTTACCATCTCACTGAATGTTCTGTTTCCCCCCTTTTTTTTTTTTTTTTTTGAAACTAGAAATGTTTTTCACATTGTCCACTTCTCTTCCTACTGCCAGAAAAAGGAAACCTGTTGGGGTTCTTTTTTCTTTTCTTCTCTTCTATACATACTTTAACTCTGCTTTGCTCACTAAAATTTTTGATTAGGAAAGAAAGAGCAAGAGAGGTATAGAGAACTTTTCTGATGGGTTTCAAAATTGAAGGAACTATAAAGAGAGCATTTTCTTTTTCTTCTCTTTTGCTTTTCAATGGAGATTTCCTGCACTGCTTTTTTCTACAAAACATACCTTAGAAATTCCTAATTTTTGACACCATTTAACACATGCACACCTAGGCCTTTTTCTATTGAATAATGCCAGTCTTCTTTTATGTCATATAATGTACAATACATTTCACAGTGCTGGAGCTAATACTGGCCTTTTCAATTTCTAAGTTTATAAGGATCCTCTTGGCATAGTGTGTTGCTTTATTTTCAATATATCTTGTCCACATATCTGAGCAGATCTTTTGAGCAAAGCCAGAGGAGGCACATTTACATCCTTCCAAAGAAATTTTGCCTTTAAACTTAACTGGGAGTTAGCTGCAAGCCTGGTCATGAGCATGGGTATTCATCATGTATTAAGGGAAAAATAAAAAGAAAAAAAAAAAAGAAAAAGAAGAAAAAGAGAAAAAAGAGAAAAAAGGAAAAAAGGAAAAAAAAAAAAAGGAAAAGGTGGGGGGACACTGCAGGGAGAGGATTTCATTCTGAGGAGGTTTCTGTCTCATATATGCTTGAGAAAGTGTTCCTAGGAGACCACAGCAGGAAATATTAGCAGGCTGTGCAAATTTGGAAAAAAGCTTTGTTTTATTTTTACCAGTACACATAGTAAGCCCATGAGGATTAGAGTTGTGTAATAAACCCACCCAATCCCACCCTTGGAAACATCTCACCCACTTAATTTAGACCTACATTGCTTACAACTTCGTATTTAATTGGGGTCTACATTATAACAGAGTCTATCAACACTCACGTCCCTCTCCCCTCGCACCCACCATCCTCATTAGTACTGGCTGAGGGCAGAGAGGTGGAAATGAAGCTAAAAGGGAGCTTGGCAGCCGTGTCACACCACCTCTTTGCCCTACTGAGAATGTGCTGCTCTTACACTGTAAGACAGTCTCCTGAATGAGGAGAGCCCACCAGCTGAGACATGTTCTTTCATGAAAGGGCATTGGGAACCGCTCATATCATTTTCTGCCTCACTTCAAAGAATGCATTAAACACAATTTAATCATCAAGGAGAATATCGTTGTCAGCAGGAAGCGAACTGCAGACCTGCCACCTGCTGCCACGGAATGAAATAAGGCTCAGCTCTTACAGTCCCATTTCTTTTCCCCACCGAGCGTGCATCAAGTGCACACACATAAACACAGAGCCTGAAAAAGCAGCAATTTCCTCAAGAGCACAAGCTCTAGCTGACTGTTACGGTTTATCTTAAAATAGCTTAAAATCAGATGACAGGGCTAGGCAGATGGCTAATAATACTATATCACTTTTGCTTATACCGCCTCCTTGATTATCTCAGTTTCCTTTTACACATCAGATATGTTATTCCCCCATGAAAACACTATTCATCCTAGAAAAAAATAACTTCCATGAGCTACATTTCACTCTTTCTGGTGCTCTTGTTAAAACTCTGATCCAAGCAGGTAAGCAATTACCATAGAGGAGTTCAGGCTGATCACATGCACCAGTAGCATTTCCAAGCCATAAGATGACTCTTGTTGTAGGACTTTGCTCAGTGCATAGATCGGAGAATCATCTTTCCAAAGTCCATCTTCCTTCCAGGAAGTGCTCCCATAAATGGGAGCTGCCTATCAGCAGTCTTTCTTCAAAATTCCCAGTCTTTGTGCTCCTGCAATCCTGAAAACCTCTAACCCTTGCGTAACCTCCTTGCCACAACTCTCACCTCCAGCCCCATGCCCAGCTCCTGTTTCTGGAGCTGCTAAACAGCAACTTTGGCTCTCTCTAGCATCTTTCAGGTCTGCTGTAGGCCTGGCCTCTCTGCCTAGCTCTATGTTAACAGAAAAGAGATAACTCTAATGTTTCCACAGCATCATTTGTTGTTGCCCAGCATTCTTCACTCCATTGAAAGTTTCCCAAATAAGATTTCAAAATAAAGTTTTCAAATAAGCAGTTTTCAAAGTTAAGGAGAAACCTTATTTTTACATGTCGTCCAGCCTAACCTAGAAAGCTCCCTGCTGTATCAGCAGCTATAAATCAAATCTGCATCTCTATTTGTGCTGTGTTGCTCTCCATGTGCCACGCTTCCTCTCTCCCTTCCCCCTCCCTCTGGGAGCTCTTTTCTAAAACTACAGGTCTTTCCAATGCCCCCACATACTGTTCTCGCTAACCAAAGAGCTAGGGATAGGGGGAGCAATGGAGAGCTAAAGGGCTGCTTGTTTTACTCACTCTCCTCCACACAAGACTAATCACGAAACATGCTGAAAGATTTTAACAAACATGGATGAAAAGGAAGGAAGAAGTAAAAAAAAAAAAGAAAAGCATCTCACTGTTTTTCCATCTGGCATACAGTCTTTTCCATAGGTCTGGCAAGCTTGGGTTTTTGTTAACCATGCTACTGATTTCTGCAGAAAAGCACTCCAGTTACACATCCTGAGGTAACACAGGCCTTGAAGCTGAGGAAGGGGGGTAGACTGCTAATACAGCTGGAATACAGAGCGCGCTGTGTATTCAAGCACATCTGTGCCTCGTGCTCTATACAAAGCTTATTAATTAGACACTTCAAGTGTAAATTGGCACTTGTCAAAAACAAATAATCAAACAATCAAAAAAAAAATCAAATACCTTACACAAATGTGACTTAACTCCACTTAAGTCCCATTTTCACTTACCTCCCATAGAAGCTGAAATCCCTCTCTCTTCTTAATTTCCTCTGCTAGATACCTGCAATTAAAAATGTAGGCTTTAACAACACAGAACATCACACTAGCAACAACCAAAGCAGCTCTTGAATGCCTATACAGACTTTAAAAAAAAATGTGCCACAGAGTTAAACCTCATTTCTACCTGCTGGGAAAATGTAGTAGCTATCATCTCCTGAAAACAAATAAACAGTACAGCCAGTCAAGGAGCACTAAGGAGAGGCCAAATTCTTTCCTCAGGCACAGATCTTCAGTGGAGTCACGTGGTACAAATTGACCCTATTTGGAAGAGGCTGTGAACTTCCCTGATGCAGTTTTCCACCAATGTTGCTCTCTACAAATTAATTCCTCAACTTCTTTCCTTCAAGGGGAGATGATGTGCTGCCTGCCTGCTGTCTGATTTCATGGCCACTGTGAATCTTTTACATTCCTACTGTTGCCACCAGGTTCCCCTAGTTTGGCCCAGTTTGACTTCAAAACTTGTAGATTAACTTCCAGACTACTTTTTTTCCATTACTGTCCTTTTTCCACATTTTCCACAACAGTGTAGATTTCCATCCAGCAACTCACTGCTGATGTACAATAATTGCTATGATAACAATACTCTAAAACTACCATTTCTTTCCTCTTTTGGCTGTGAGTATGAAAAACCTTCAGTGAATGGACTGATTAGAACCAAAAGTTTGGATCCAAACAATTATAGGAACTTTTTGAAGCATGACTTCATCTTTGCCACTGGCATCGTAACTCAGGAATTATAAGCAAAGAGGACATTTTGACAGAGACTAGGACTTCTGTCCCTTTTCTCCCTCCAAAAGCCTTCCCAAAGAGAACTCCAAAGAAATTACCTTAAATTTGTGCAGCATTTCCATTTGTCATCATAATTTTACTCTTCCACATAAGATGATACCATGGAGACATTAGTAAGAGTTGGTTAAACTACCGATTGTGAACAATTCTGATTCTTTATTAGATTAATTTGGTATTTTGCTGCCTGCAGCTTCTTTTACTGGCCATTGCACAAATAATTCTTTTATTCAGTGACAGAGAAAGTAAAATACTATCAAAACTACCCCCCTCAGCCCTATCCACATGCCTGAAAACAATCACCCCAGGGAAACCACTAGCACAGTCGCATCAGCAAAGCCTGATACTTTAGTAGACATGCTGCAAAAACAAACTGTCTAGGGAGATGGTAAATAATCCCCCCCATGGTAAACACTTCTCAAAGCAGAGCATGGGGAGCTGTCATGCTGTTTATCATTAGCAAGTTTTGTGCATGTGCCTCAGTATCTCTTAGTGCACATCCCCGTAACAAGGGATTGCTGGGCTGCAATGCCCATCGCAGCAACGCGTGGCTGTACGGGTTGTGCCAAGCGGGGCCCTCTTCTTTCCAAACACTCATCATAACGAGCCATGGCTGTGGTTATTCCTGCCTCTGCCATGTAGACCTGCTCCTGCTGCGCATGTTTGTTACCTGGCTGCTAAGGTCCACACTGACACTTAGACTGAAAGAGTAAGTATAAGCTTGCTATCAAATATAAACTAGATATATCTATACCTAGATAGAGAGGGAGAGAGAGATGCTAGATATGTCAGATGGAGGGCAAGGCAGGCAAGTGGGAGGGATGCTGTTTTTGCAGGAGGATTGTCTCAAGTAAAGCAGGCTCAGTGCTTCTGTCCTGCTGCTAAGAAGGTACTTGTCTGCAACACAAGAAAAATGTATTCAGCACAACCAGCAAGCTATTCATAAGATAGTGTGTCTCAATATTTTAGTATTTTTTTAATACATCATTGGGACAGTGTGTCTCTATTTTTTTAATATGTCAAAAAAAAAACAAACTCTTTGTTACAGACTTAAGTACAAGCACCTCTTTTTCCTCTTCAAGGTCTTAAATAGGGTTCAAAGTATTTTAGAATGATACCTCACCTTTTAACCCCAGGTATTTTTTTTAAATACCATCTGACATAGGAGAGCTAATGTCAGTCAAGCTCACACCACTGTTAATCTTTTTCTTAACTACACTGCCAATGACCTAAAAAGGTAGCCATTAGAAAAATCTGTCACCCATGATTTATCTTGCCAGGACCATTTGATATCAGTGCAGCAATTTTCTTTGTGTATCTTTCCATAGTTGACAGTGGAGTTCTATCATCATGTCAAGTTCATGGAATGTCAGAAGGGGTCGGGTAAGGACTAGAGGAGAAAAGCAGTAGCACTTGCAACAACTATGGCTTGCAGAAAATGAGAGGTGGAGATCTATAGTGAACGTAGACAGCTGTCTGTGTTAAGAGTGGGTATTAAAGGATGAACCAGGCAGAAAAAAAATCTGCAAAGATACTGAATCATGTTATCTAAGAGGTATAGGTATAGTCATAGTCAAAAAAAGTCTGCTTCATAGTCATATAAAGATCTTTGCAAAGTGATTGTAGAATGCTCTACTGAAATCAGTTTCAAAATAACACCTTCCAAACAGATATGATCACAGTATTCAAGCCATCTAATCTAAGCTAGTCTACTGAAAACAAGATTCACCTTTACAACAAGAATTTATTAATGGAATAGCCAATAAGCAATGCTTGATGCAAAAGAAATACATGACTGCAATTACCTTAAGCCCTCTGCAACTCTGCCCAGCTGTGGAAAAAAAGTCTTGAGAGCAAGTTATAAAGTCAGTGGACTAGTTCCAGAAACAATCCAAGTTTGTTCCGGAACACTGAAATACTGAACACTGTAACAGAGGAAAACCTACTCTAACAGATCAGGAGAAAAGCTGCACAGCTGCTAAGTAGTCAAGAAACCTGGTGCAGTGCCCAGTGAACCTGACATCCCAGCTGCAAAATGCCTGTGCTCAGGCAAACTCAAGATAGCAATGCAGCTACTCTAAAGAATGTACTTCATCAGATAATGACAGAGGATTAATTTTAGTCTTAAAAGGAAGAAAAAGTAAAAAGATAATGTCATTAAAGCTTAGAAGTCTACCACCTAGTCCTAACATTCAAGGGAAACATCAGTCCTAGAAGATCATTAATCACTGTACTCTCAGTCAAACCACCTTGACCTTGATACAGCTGATTTCTCCAGCTGATAGCGAAATGAGTTGCATACTCTGTATAGACACCTAAGAATACAATGCTCTGGAATGAAAATAACATGCAATTTACTCAAAAGACTTTTAGGAATGCTTATCTAGCCAAATAAGTGAAGAAATGAGACAGGATAAGCTACAATTCATTTGGATTTTTCTGATTTTGCTTCTTTATTTCTTTCTAGCCACATTGGTTTTAGGTTTAAAAATACTTATTTAACTGACTCTGCTAAAGTGAGACTATCCCCTTGATTTTTACCAGAGTAAACATTCAGTTATGCTCTTTTCAGGTTGGTATTTCATACCCAAAGTAAATGACAGTAGGATATGTGTGACCATTTTTAAATATTAATGACTTGAGTTACAGTAGTGTGTAGCTACTACAGGTATGGGGAAGATTTATTATGAATAAATGCTGAATAAACAAGACATTTTAAGTGAATTATTTCAATTGTCCATTATATATTCATTCACTATATTCATTCATTAATGAATAATATTTAGTTTACAGTCAATATTATTTCTTCTCAGAAGACAAAACAACTTATTTAAGGAAGTTTCTTCCCAAGAAGATCATCCATTCCTTCACCATTTCTTTGGAAACACCCTGTAGCAGAATTCACTTATGAAACTCAGTGCTGCAAGACCAAAAACTTAGTAAAATTAAAAAAGGGAAGAGTGTGGGGGGGAAGAGGGCAAAGAAGTGCCTCAGGCCCATAACTGACCATACTGTAAGCATTAAGATTTTAAACAAATTTGATGAAAAAAATTAGAAAGTAATGGTGCCTTAAACAATCTCTTTATTCCTTTGGGTACTTATACAACAGATTAGACAGAAGGCCATTGAGGCAACCAGACCAGTCTCATAAGATTTTCCCCGAAACACTGGCCTTTTGTGTTTCCTCAGGCAGCGGACAGAAGACTGACAAATTCACTTCTTCCTAGAAGCAGCTCAGCAGCTCTGACACATGGAGCTGCTGTTAGCTGTTTAATGCTAAAACATACAGTTCCAAAATAGAAAAGGGAGCACTGGTCACCACTATCCTGTTTCAGGTAACAAAAATGTTAAACGTACCAAATATTGACAGTCCAATTCAGTCTTCATAATGTACTAACATTCATGCCTATTGCTATAAACAATACGGCTATTATGGATGATAGCAGATTTGATAACACTATTATTGCTTAGTTCCTTCTTTTAAACTGTAGAAACAGAATAGAAGAATATGTAACAGTTTGACCTGTCCCAAGGTAAGAAATGTCACTGCTGTGACACATTAATGTTTCAGGTAGTAAGTTAAGCAGAACGGACATTCAAGACATACCTAGCTAAGGCCAGTGCCCTGTTTACTCTTTCCTCAAGGCCCACAGTTCCAAGTGCCTTCCACATGAGCCAGAATTTGAACGCGTCCGGGCGCCTGCTGCATTGAATGGACTTGTCGCCCGTGTCATAGCTGACATCGTAGAACTTGTCTTGCTGGAACAGGTACGCTGCCTTAGCAGAATAGCACTTCTTCAGGAGGCCCTATTAGAAACACAACAAAGACTTAGGTTGCTAACACACATTTTCAAATCTTTTCAGCTTCCTAAGCGAAAGCATTTTTCTCTTGTCTGTACTGACTATTCAGGAAAATAGAACCAGAACAGGACCAGGTCAGAGGACGGCTCAAAGCTTACAGCGTTGCTTAAGAACCCTCAATGAACTTGGATCCAAAGAACTCAGCAGGGTTTCACAGAGGTTAAAATGAAACACATATTTAGTTCATAATGCTATTAAAGAGTTGTAGGTTCAAGAATACTTGAATTTCCTTTTTTGTCTATAAGCTGGAAGAACAGGCTCCGAGGATCTGTATACCTGGTCACAAATGTCCATTCCTTCTTCCATTTGACAAAGAAAAGTCTTTACATATATATACGCCCAAATAGTTGCAGGTGGGGAAGATTCCACTTCACCAGATAAAACAAACTCTGAAGATGTAACATAGAATATCTGACTGGTTCAGTGAAAACACCATAAGGAGATTACTAGCACAACCCCAATTGTTTCAAAGTTCTGACATTTTTTAACACTTATAAATAAGTCTTAGGAAAGGGTACTATAGTGCACTGTACTCTGATCATGGTTTGTTACTTTTATGCTGCAGTTTGCAGGTTCCAACTACCAGATGGCTGCCTGGGCAAAAACAAGCAGTAGAAAGATGAGAAAAAAAAGAAAAACAAATGAATACAGTGACCTTTCCGGGAAGAAAAATCCTAGAAAGCAGAAAGCAGGGGTTTAAATGTGCAGGGGAGGAAAAGAGCCATAGGACGGGCCGTTGGCTGAAGAATGAAATGCTCAAGTATAGTCTAACACCATGAAGCAGAGAAAAGGGCTGGCAATAAGTTATAGGAACAGAGATGGGGATGGCCCTACAGAGAGCCTGAAGGAGAGGGAAAACTTGTGGATTTTTTAGTGATGTTAAAAACAAGCGAGGAAAAAAATTTATAACACTAGAATAGAAAATGCAACCTAAAAAAAGATAGCTACAATATCAGATTCCCATTTGCAAATGTGCCAAGTGTCAAGCAGTCTTCTGTGCAGAAGTGGACAGCATGGTAAGTCACTAAATGGTATCTCAAAGATCCAATGCATTTTTCAAATTTAACTTCATTCTTCAACTTGAACCACCCAAAACCAATATTTCATGTTTTATCAATTTCTCTGCATCTTCTGCAAATAGCAGAAAGTGCCTAACACCACTCTTGAATACATCCACATAAGAGGAGCTACATTACAATACACTACTGATAACGTTGGAATTGGCAATAAAATATAGGAGGGGAAAAAAATTAAAAAAGAACACACAAAAAAGATAAAAATAAACTTGTGCCATATACAGAACATCATCTCCCTTATTCTTCAATCCCTCCATCAAAAACAAATAAACAAGAAATGTGTGCTATTTGTAGAGCACAAAAGAAGAAAAACAAAACCATGAAGAAGGCTTTTCCCCAACTTCTACAGGAGTTTGACAGTCCAATTGAAATATCTGCAGAAAGGGCAGCAAATTCTGTCTGAACTCTCTAGCCACAGGGCCAGGACATTCAGCCTTGTAAAAGGACAATTTGTATGATACCTTGTGAAAAAGCGGGATAGTGGTTGATGTCCCCCTGCAATCCTCAAAATGATAATGTGCTGCTGCTGCAGTACCCTATAGCACTAACTGAAAAGTCATCACTGGGTCCTTTGTAGGATCGCTTTCTGAAAAAGAGGTGGGAAGTGTGTTGAGAAAGGCCAAACCCCTTCAGTGCATCACTAGGACTGGAAGGAAAAGAAACAAAACATTGGGGTTTGTGAGCTATAAAGGAAATATGCCACCAAAATACAGGGAGCAAGATGAAGAAGCAAGCAAAGGGAAGTAAGAAGTTGTGGTGTAGGGTCTTGGGGTAGAAGAAATAAAAGCAGAGGGAAAAAAGAAAGGTGAAATCTGTATTCACTAAGTTACTCCTTGATAGTCACTGTCTCAAAAGTAATAGATTCAAAAATGGTGAAGACATGAAAAGAATTCTGAGTTTAATCAGTCAAATGAAGAAAAAGTAGAAAAACATATCAGAAAGAAAAAGTATGATTTCTAACTGAGTATTCACCATCCACAAAACTCCATGGTTTCCCTACAGTAACTAACCTGTTGCATCTGCACAGATGAATTCCAAACATTTCATTAGATAAATTGGCAAATTTGAGAGTTTTCCTTAATCCTTTTTTATGTCTTACAGCCTTACAAGCTTGCAGTAATGCTGTACCTCTGTGACTCAAAGTTTCAGGAAAAAAAAAAAAAAACTACTTCCATATATTATGGAAGTTCAAAGAGACACTATGAAGTTCAAAGAGGCTTGGGCTTTGATTAGGCTTTGATTTGATTTGTTAATTGCTGTGAGCTATAATTTATATCAAACAAAAGAATTAGTGGCACTGATATCAATACACAAAAGCTCCAATTTCTTACTGCACATCATTCTAACCAGATTTTTCTCATTGAATGCACACATATATAGCAAGCCTTTTGATCTCTTTCCATTTCCAGTACTAGTTATAAGAAAGTTTTGGGGGGAAAGGATGGAGAGTAAACAAACCATGAACAGTTCTCCCTCCACATCTCAAGACAAACATCTTCCTGATTTGCTCAATTTGAAGGAATAAGGACAACCTTTTGAAGGGCATACTTGAAATTTCTGAAAAGCAGCATGCTACAAAAGGCCATCCCTGCAATTCACTTCAAGAGGTGGAAGGAGCTCTCAGTTGTACTAACCCCAAGCAGAAAGCAAGGCAAACACTTTATTTCCTGCACCTGCTCTGAAAGGAAATCAGGGAAATAGATATCTTTGTGATACAGATAATGATGAGGAAGAAATTAAACTGTAGAACTATCTACCATGATCATCTCAATCAATAATGTTCTGTGTTAAGTGAGGCTTCATTAACTACATTCTTTTAGTTTTTAATTAGTAAGTAAAAACTCTGTTCATTACCTACAATTGCTTGCTAATTACCTACCTGATGTTACAACTGAAGAACTAAAAAGTCACAGAACTTCAGTACTGGTGATAAACATTAGTTCTCCATTTATACAATTATAATACTCATGTTTAACTACATTCTAGCAAGCAACATTTGGAGTAGCATTGCAATCTTAAGGGAATATGGACAACTCAAACATAGTTCACCACATTTTAAGAACAAAGTTCACTAACTAACCTTTCAGGACAGTACTGTGTTCCAAGGAAGTTAATTTTATTACAGATGAGCAGAAAGCTACACAGCACAAGGCAGTGAAAGAGAGTTTGCTGCACATTTGTTAAGATCTTCAGGCACTGAAGAACTATTGCCACTGATCTGAGCTTTTACAGATGCTTTCCCTTTGCTGGAAAGGCTTCTCTAAGGCCAAACACATATTTCCATCTCTGTCATCCCTGGAAATCGTTCCAATTTCATGTCACTAGAGCTGGAAGACATTCTTTTATCAGCATTTCGCTACAATCTATCCTCTTTATTTTTATCTGATAAGAAAATATTTAAGTACATCTCATTCCAATAATCTAATTGCAGTGTCTTAAGAAGTAACATTGCTAAGTTATGTAGCTTTGCTGATGCTTTAGAGTGAAAAAAACCCAAACAAACAAAAAATCATACCAAAACTCCCATCATTATGACTTTAGCTAAAAAAAACTAATTAGTACTTCTCCAGAAACAGGGTGAATCCTTCATGAGCTTGCCTTTCCATACACTAAGTAAAATGCAAAGTTTGGGCTTGCTAAGCTGTCTATGCCTTAAAAGAATTAAGGAAAAAATACACTGAAGGGAGTTATTTGTCCTCTTATAAACACTTAACCCTAATCCTCTGAGAGTTCCCAGTTTCCAAAACAACCCAAGTTAATAGCAAAACAGACTAACAAAGCTTCTTTCACCAAGCCCTTAAAGAGCTTTCATCAAACCCTTAAAGGGAGCTAGAGCTCGATTCATAAGGAGGACTTAGCATCAACTTAACTTTCACCCCTCAAATGCCTAGGATTCAGCTTTAGATGTGCTTGTGGTCCAACACTGCATCAGAGTAATGTAGAGGTGAAATGAGATCACTGTTAGACGTTCCTCTCCATGGAAGGAGAATACAGACAGGCTGCCAAAGCTCCAAGGTGGCGACAGTGTTTGCAAAGTGACTCTAGATGCCACGGAAGCTGGAATATTTTTTCCATCTCCTTCCTCTTTCTTCAAGAGGAATTTGCAATATATAGCTCAAGCAGTCTAATCACTACCTGGGGCAATATCTATACACTGGATTTAATTAATTAAAAGTACAGTAGTGAATTCACCCCAAGCCTGCCATTGATGGGCTACGTCTTTTTGTTGGTGGTGGTGGATTTTTTTGCATGCACACTCATTTTTCATGCTGAAGTACATGGATAGCCTTGGAGTCTGCAAAACAGGAAATGAGGAAGCACATTTCCCCTTGTTGTCCCGCTTTTTTTCATCCATGACTTGGACTGATCATCTGAACAAAGTGGTGGTTAATATCTGTGCTATTTAGTCCTCATCAGCTTTCAAGGCCAAGAATCATAACAGTTACATAAACAGCTAGCCACTAGCAGCTAAATAGAAACTATCATCTGCTTTGACAGAGATTTAGAAAAAATAACTTATAAACCAAGGCCAAAAAAGAGTGGTGTAATCTTCAGAGGCTCCATATTCCAGTGATGTTCAGAGTCATTCTTGACCAATAAAGCATTAGCCTAAAACTCATTCCTGAGGGAATACTATGAAATTATAGCAGGTCTGAGTTTGATACAGTGTTCTAAATAGTTAATCTCTTACTGGTTTCTTTATTAAGAGAGAAGACTTCCACAAAGATATAAGCGAACACTTTTTCCACCTCACAGACTCATCTCCTTGTGCCACTTGAGAATCGGAGCTCTGTTGTTCACTTTCTAGATCTTTTAATTAGTCTTGGCTTTTGGAAAAACCAAATAACCCTGGTGATAATGGAAAAACTAACAGGGTGAGGAGAAAATGAGGCTCAGCACCTCTATAGTGAGAGCCAAAGCTTAACAAATTAATGGCACAGAGGGCTTATCCCTCCCTATTTTCTGTAAGAGAACACACACTCCCAGCCTCTTCCCATGTGCTGACCCCTCTCCCACTCTGGTGCACCCATGCAAGGAGACATAACATGTAGGTCTGACTAGATGATATTCTTTCAAAAAAGACAGACTGCTGAAGTCTCAAAGGACAACAACTGTTCTGGGGATCTTGATGTCCCTAGTGTCTGAGTGCTGCAGATCCAGGTGGATTCTGAATCCATTCTGAATACAAATCATGTGCAGAAATTAAACTAGCAGGGGTACCAGCTGCAAACTTTGACTGCTGGTGAGTTTAGTGACTTGAATCAGCTTGGCTCTGCTCCTTTACTCATCCTTTATCAGTTTCTTGGTGAAATCCAAAATACATATCATTCAGACTTTGCACTGCAGCATAGCAAAAGTGACTAGCAAGTATTTTTGAATCATCTCTACTACCACATTACAGTAATGAACTCTACTATATTAACACACACATGAGGACTTACAGAGTTGTCTTTCACCAGAAGAGCACAGCACTGGATTCCTGCCATCAGCATTTTATGGGGATTCCAGGCAACAGAATCAGCCCTATGATATTTATAAAAAGAGAAGAGACAGGAGGAGGAAAGGAGACAGTACATGTAATTGAGAGTACAAGAGGGTGAAAAATCCCCAAGCTCACTGCAAGCAGATATATCAGATTTCTCAATTTGTTTTCCACAACCCCTTAAATTCCACAAACCCCCAAGTTCTCCAATTAAAAATAATAGGTATTTGCAAAATGTAGCTCCCATGGAGGGCATTAGGATACATACTTTTTCCATCTCGGTCCCTGGTAAGCGTCCTCATTAACTTAGTTGACTTACCTGTGGATGCCATGAAGAAGCTTGCAATGCTTCTTTGATATCAAAGCTGAGCCACCCCAAGATGCCTGTTGGAAGAGTGGAAAGCCAAGACAATATTATTTGTGTGAAGTTCTTTGGATGGTTTCATAAGGCTTCACTTAAGGACTTCCGGAGATGTTTTTCCCCTATTTAAAATTAGTTTACTACATGGTCAGTGGGCTAAATTTGCCTGTAGTTTCATCAGTACAATCCTATTGAAGTAAAGGCAGCTTCCTAGAGCTATGCCTAACAGAGGAGCTGGTGTCGTGTGCCAGTAAGTGAGCCTCAAACTCGGTTGTCCTCCCTATGAGAGCAAGCACAGGAATTGAAGGGATTCTGTGTAAGCATGTTTCTGATATTGAATAGGAAGAACTTCCCTAGTCTAAACCTAGGCAGTGAGAGCAGGAAATGCTGCTTTGCAAATCTCCCTCATGCAGCTCGCTTAGTGAGAAATTCACACAGGAAATTGAAGAGTGAATGATAACATCTGCCAATTCCAGTGTCCAGGCTCAAATATACCATGGAGTTTTGATATGAAAATTTAAGTCAGTAAGCAGGCAACAGCAGCTTTTCTGCCACCAGTGATTCAACTGAAGCTAAAATGGAGTAGGACTCACCACATATACCCTGAGAATTGCCTGAGAACTAGGTGTGTGGCCTTCTCTGTAGTCAGTTGCTCTCCATAAAATATCTTTTCAAGAATCATCTATTCTACACACCTATATTTAGATAATACCTTTTGCAGTCTCTTCTTCAGAGAAGCCCAGACAATCACAGTGTATTACAAGTTTAACTACCCGGGCAACTCAAGTTATATAAGGTGATTCTTATCCATGAATTCAGCTAGGCCCAGATTTTAACCACCAGCTGCAATGAATCTCTAGTTCTCAAAAACAACATTTGCCGGAGGTGGGGGGAAAAAACAAAAACAGCAAACATGTCATAGAATACAGAATAGAATAAATTATTATAAAATACATTTAAAAAGTATTTCTAGTATGGAGTAATCTGAGTAATCTCAGTATGGAGAGTAATCTCAGTATGGAAACCATATGTTTGGGTTTTTTTTAATTTTTACTTGGTTTTATTTCAAAGAAACAGCTGCAAGAGCTGGTCTAAAATTTAGCAACAGTATTTGCTTCACAGGTCATACATTGGGAATAAGATCTCTGGGAGAATGAAATGGTGTAAGTTCGCAAGGGAAATGAAAGGTTAATAACTTTTCTTAAAATATATCTTTCTCATTAATGCAGGACATAAACATCCCATCATATTTTATTTTGTCATGCTCAAAACACTGTTGGCAAGAAAAAAGGAGCTGCTCTACAGATAGGCTCTGAGAAAAATTTTTCCCAAACTGCACAGTTAGTCTGTGGCAGCACTTGAAACTGGTTTTCCTCAGATATTCCCATTACATGAGGACAAACCAAACTGGCCTTCCTATTTATACCCAGATTTTTTGCTTCTCATTCTACAATTCAGTAAATTCAAAACAGCACTGCTGGAGATCTAGAGGAGAGGAATGATACTGCTGCATGTCTATGCACCTTCACGTTTTCTATCCTCCCTTGATCCACAAGACCATGAGATGAATTTATGTTCTGAGCTTCTTTTCCCTGTTCACAAACCAAGTCCTAGGTCTGAGCATGAACAAAAGTGAAAACTCATCCAAGAAGATTGAGACTCTCTGGCTTAGAGTGTTTTTAAAGAGCTCTCACAACAGAAGCTGCACAACTTGGCCATTTCACTCATGTTTTAGAATACCAACTCTATGGATTTATATTTCAGTCCTATGGATTTAAGATGTCAGTCCTAAACATTGTTATATCTTTTAATAGCTGCTATGGTCACAGGAAACAGATTATGCCTTATCTCTTTGCAGCAGATTTTAATTATCTATAGACTATTGTATGTTGTCTCTTTGTCTTTTCTAGTCTAAGTAACTTCAGTACTTTCAGTCTTCCCCCATTAGTCACTAATTCTAGCATGGTTCTATTTATTCTCCCTGCTCTACTCTAATCCTTCTCTTGGAGACTCTTAATCTTCTCGAAATTCAGGTTTTATTTGGTCACAGTCTTGATAAAGCAGATGGAGCTAAAAGTAGAAGGAAATAATTTATTTACTTTCTTTATTCTGTCCTGTAAGATGTTTACTCCTCTTTGCAAATGCTGAGGATGTGTTGCATATTACAACCCCTCAATCTTTTTCTGCAGATCTGCTATCTAGCCAACATTCCCCAGTCTGTGTTTGTGCAGCTGATCATTACAGCTTAAACCTAGAGCACTATCCATATTGAGCCACAGCTTTTTCTTTTAACCAATCTCTTTTCTCCAAGTTGTCAAGATCACTTTGATTTCTAACCCTATCCTCCAATTGTCTCTTGCAGTTTCATACCACCTTCATGTCACCTCCAGATAATAAAAATACTCTTCCACCCAACTTATTAGTGAAAATATTGTATAGAACCTAATCTAGGCCAGACCTCTGTGGAATCCTGCTCAATATATACTCCCCTTTCAGCAACAAACCGCTAATAACCACTCTGGGTATGATTTTCCAGCCACATTTTTCACTATCACAGTTGCGAGGCTTTCCTGGCTTTCTGATGAGAAATTTCGATGACATAATGCCAACACATAGTAAAGTTAAATGCTTCTCCTCCATACGTGAGGCTAGAGAAAGCAGGTAGATGACTAATCAGGATTGATGCAATTTGTTCGTGAAAAATCTGGCTGGGAGCTATACAAAACACTTGAAGATTAATATTATGAGTTGTTCCCTAGTGCAGTGTAATTGGTAACTACGTGTGAGAAAATACTGTGTTTTGTATGTAACAAACCGCTTACAGCTGAATGACGTGACGGACAGAGTTTTTCAATGTGATTAAACTAACCACCTAAGCCCGGGCTAATAGGTCAAATCTGATTTTCTGGTCCTGCCTAATCATGTGAAAAAATGTCACAAAGAGAGGCCCAGCAGGGAGGAAATGCCCATAAAGCTCCATGAACACAGTGCATGAGATATGTAATTGCTGGAGCTTGAGTATTTACTGCTGATGCAGAACAAGAGAGGCCTTACAGACACACCACAGAATACAATAATCAACAGGCATGTGTGACAGCACCGTAACATTCACAACATGAGCTTGGTTATGGTCCCTGCATAGGGTCC
Source organism: Crypturellus tataupa (assembly GCA_034781795.1). NCBI lineage: Eukaryota > Metazoa > Chordata > Aves > Tinamiformes > Tinamidae > Crypturellus > Crypturellus tataupa. The sequence goes on along the minus strand of JAWLRI010000441.1, from coordinate 61,490 downwards.
TGACAGCAGAATGGCTTGACTGCTAGGATAATGCTATAAGGACCTAAGCCCAAACTATCTTTAAATTGTTTTTCTTAACTTCTTTTTTCACCATTCTACGTTGGTCTCCACATGAGAACTTATCTGCAATTTTTCAAAGTTTATTTTGCTGAAGGCCACCAATCTTATGTTGATGTTCTCCCTTTTGGCTTTCCTAAGGATCGTGAGTTTTATTGTTTCAGGTTTAATTAGGAGTTTCTCCTAGAGCAAACATAAATTTCTGGCAATGGAGGCTATTCTGAAATTAGCTACATGAGTGTAAGACTAGAAAAAGACACTGGCACATAAGACATCATCAGCTCTTGAAATCATCTACAGTAGATAAAATCATGATCCGCATCAATGATACAATAAATTCAAAGCTACAGCAGATTAAAAAAGCAGTACTTACTTGCTATAAATGAGACTGCACAATGTATACGTAAATCATCCAACATGAAACCAGGAAAAAACCCTGGCTTCCCTTCAAATGAATGCTGAATCTCAAATCTTTCAAATATTATTTCTGATATCTATGACTCTAGAAGGAGACAGGGTGCTTAAAAAAAACAAAGTAACTCACCAACTCTGTTTTATTCTTATATACTATTTCTGAATGGCTGATGCTTGGGCTCACTGCTCCTTTTCACACATTCTATCACATTATGAATTACAGTCTGCCCATTTTAGTATAGATATGCATATACCTGCACACCTTATGCTGAACAAAAATAGCACTGAAAGCTACCAGTCTATTTCCAAGACCCTAATTCCCATATAAATATTTGTGAGAAGCTTTAAAGAAAAACAAACAAACAATCGTCCTACAGGGCAAAAAGAAAGAAGCAAAAATCTAAAAGTATTCCCAAGAATCATTCAAGACTCATAACATGAATCTCATTTTAATAGAAAAATTAATCTTCTAGACCATAGACTATCCAGTTTACGGGATACATTTCTCCTACTGGGAATCAGTTAACATACCGTCCCTGTTAAAACAGTGTATCTTTTAGATTTGGTAACATTTTTATCTTAGTTTAACATATGGCTGAAGATGGATGAGCTAACTCTTTGCCGAACAGTTGAGATTATGGCCCAGGCTCAATTCCTCTCTTTTTAGCTTGTCAGCTACAGCAAGTAGGGTAGGAAAGTGCTCCCCATCTTCCTTCAGCTACAGAAGATATGGGCAGCACTGGCTTTTCAACTCACTCATGGCTGTACACAGACATGCTGGAGACCAGCCTCTAGTATGAAGGCTGTACTTTGGCTGAAAAGACAGCTAGGTCACTCCAAGCCACACACATACAACAGGAGGCTTTGCAGACACTTTAAATACTAGGGCTGAATTCTGAAGCTTTTTTCCTCCAAATCAGTAAGGAAAAAAAAAATCTCTGTATGCAAATCAGAAGTTATTTATTAATGTCTCTTAGTCATTTCTATTTGAAATGCACATTATCTGTGTCATTTTCTTTAAATACTCAACATTAAATAAACACTTTAAAAATTTAAAGGACATCTAAAAATCTCCATTAATGCTGCTCCAGATTCTCTTATTGCTCTATCCATAAAAATCCAGATTCAATTCCATGGACTTTGGTCAAGGCATGACTGGATTTGTGCTACTTTAATTACAATGAGGTAATTACAAGGGCTCAATGATTATTCTAAGTAGTTTCCAGAATGGAATTAAATTCCCAAAACTAAAGCAATAAAGAAGTAAGAAGAAAACATTTGTAGCAACTTAGGAAGACATAAGGGAATTACAGGAGAACCAAACTTGTAAATATGAAGCAGAATAATTTAGGGAGAGATAAGTCAAAAACACACCTTTATTTTAACCCATATGAACCATACACTATAGTTCTAATGTTTCCATTCTTTGAAATAATGAAAGAATCTGAAGCTTTATTTGTACATAACCATCCTTTTTGGAGGTAGCCAAAAGAAATTAGAAACTGATCTTAAACACATTTTTAAATATAACAGGAAAATAACAAAATAACATTGTCTACACAAGGTATTTGGTGTTTTCAGAACATGGGACAGAGAAATCAGAATGTATCTCTATTCTCTATGCAAAAAAAATTACTAAATCCCAACTTGCTACTATATAGAAATATTGACAATGAGAAAGACAGCAGATATATGAAAACAATGCTAAATAAACTGTAGAGTATATAAACTCACATCAACGTGAAGCCAGAGACCATACTTTTCACAGATATTGGCTATTTTATCCAGAGGATCAAATGCTCCCAGCACTGTTGTGCCTGCTGTAGCACAGACAAGAAATGGTGCTGACCCCTGCAAAAGGATTCAAAACAAAGAACTGTCACTTGCACGCTCATTTCGTCCAATACATTTGGAAAGCTCAAGTGTAACAAGGTCTAAAAAAAGTATGACAGAGATGTGACAAACTACATTTTAGTTTCTCAGTAGCAAGAGCCTCATGCGGGAGGAACTGTGAAAGTGCTGACTCTTACAGGAAAAGCATTTTCCACTAACACTATCATAGGGCAGACTTCACCAGCTTCGGACTGCTTGACAGATGCTAGTTTTGTCAAAATAGAAGTGTGTTGGGTATTTGACATTTCTCCTTATACATAGATTTTCATTGCTCAATCTCTTTAAAATCTTACTACTGTATTTGCTGCCATCCTGCCTAATACAAATAAAGCCCTTGGTTCAGCCAGCAAGCTGCCTATGCATGGGAAATGATTCATCCCTCTTGGGCTGCCACCTGCATTTCTTCTGCAACACCTGTATTCTTTGCCTGCTTAGTGAGCAAGCATCTTTAGTTGGGGGGCAGGATTTGCCTTCGGCAGCACCAGGGTATCCTACAACTGGGACAGTCATCACTGCCTGATCCCAATTCCTGGTCTACAGAAAATTCTTGTTCTTGCTTCTCCCCTTTTCTAAAAAAAAGATAGGAAAGGCTGCAGGCGGTAACAACATCAGCAGGAAGACAGCTGGAAGTCTCCAAGAGCTTTAAGATTATGCTGGCAAGATAAGGAAGCTTTGGTCAGGCATGCAGCCTCCGACAACCATCACAAGCCACCCATTCTGGTTCCAGTGACCTTGGCCACTGCTTTTGCATTTCACTTACACCAGTAGTGCAAATGACAGCAGCAGACAGGGGCAGATGTGTTCATCTCACCTACCATAGTGAGTGCATTTGCTTGTGCAAATGGGCAGAAATTGGAGAAGGATCAGCAGAGTTTGCATCAACTTCATAAAATTGAAGGTCTTGGCCCCAGGAATGACTGTGTGGTTTCATTTGCTGATAAATACATGCTGAAATAATTTTCCTGTGTGTTTCAGTGCCTGGCCCAAGCATGGCAATATAGTTACTGAACAGGCATTGAAGTTGTTACTAAACTGTATAATCTGCAATCCCTGGAGTGTATTAAACATCTCGTATGAGGCAAGCCTACGCTGATGTAACACAGTGTAATTTCACTGAAATTGGGCATCAGCTAAAGATCCAGCTCTACGTGCAGATCATTTCAGAAAGGTAGCTTCACTTCAGCTGAAATCTAATCCCTCTCTTTAAAAGAAAAAAAAGTCACCACATCTACTGCAGGGACACACAGGTTTAATTCACATTTACACTGACAGTTTTATACATCTTTAACAGTGCAGGGACTGTTAGAAGAGTACATAAATAAGATTTACTTGAATTTTAAATTTCTTTACAAACCGTTAAAGCAGTGAAAAGCAGCTTTGGAATAAATTTAAATGAGTCCCATAGATCCACAATAATTATCAGCCGGTAATTCCCTTCTTGGTCATTCATTCTTAGTACAACCCAGAACAAAAGTCAGTCAAATCTTTGAAAAACAGCCTGAAGCTGTTTTGAAGCCTGAAGTGTAAAGAGTGCCTTGCAAGCAAGGCACAGATATCTGCTGTACTTAACAGCTTCCATAAATGTTCTCACCAATTTGTTTCTGCAGCTACATCACAAAGACAAAGGTTCCCCAGCAGCCAGCAGGTAACATGACTAAAAAAGGGAACATGTGCACAATTTCTACAAATTCAAAAGACTATTAATGTTACTATTACATTTTTCCCCAAAGAATGGAATTATATTTTTATTCTGCTGGTCATTATAGTTAAATAAATCTCCTTGACTAAATCCTCTAGGAAGAGGCCTAGGACTCTTGATATTCATAGTCCATGATAATTTTGTGCTACTGTCACTAGAGGATACATCCTCTGTTGTCTAAAAGTCATTAGAATACTTGCTGAAATTCACCAACATGCCTTCCATAAAGTTAGAAGTTTACCAAGGAAAGACCCACTTACTGAAGCTTCGATGAAATGAAACTTTCAATCTGCTAGTGACTTCTACTTAAATCACTTAAAGGCAAATGAAATAGTAAGTGTATTTCAAGTGTAACAATTCTGCAAGTAGAGTATTTTAATACTGAACATTTGTTTTTAAATTGCAGAGCACTGCACTGAGACTTTTTTTTTTTTTAAGATCATAAAGGTCAGATTTTTTTTTTTAATCTCAAAATTTATCAGACCAGGAATCCTCTGTTTTTGCAAGCACAAATCGCTCATTTCCCTGTTAACCTGCCTGCTCTCACTGCAATGTATGTCAGTCCCCTTTTCCCTGCTGGTTTGCTCAAAATGAGTGAAGTACCTGTCTTGCACTGATTATGTATGGTATAAAAAGGGGTAAGCAAAAAAGCTTACCAGATAATTAGGTCTGTCATATATTAGCAGTTATTCTATCTGCAATAACCATGAACTAACAGACTGTGGAAACATATATTACCATTGCACAAATACATATGTATTGCCCTTCAACTTTCTTTTTGACAAAGTCCCTGTGGAAAGAAAGGTATAGAACAGTATCTCTTCACTCTGTTACAGCACTAGATAGGGCCAAGTTTAGCATTCACGGTACGTACAGCACTTCTAGAGACTAAGCCATATCTTTCAGCTCTTGCTCACTGCCGAGGATAGAACAATGATTGCTGTAATAACTAAAAAAAAAAAAAAAAAGACACCCTAGAATTTTCATTTTCTTTGGAAGGGAAAACAGATACTGTGTACATTAAGAAAAAAAGAGCAAAATTAAAAATAGATACATAAGAGTGTTAAATACTAAATGCTTCTGAGCAATGCTGTAACTTGGGACTTTTTTTTCAGCAGCAAGTGCCCTGTGGAATTTTACTCCTCTGTAGAGTAACATCTGAGTGTCTTGGCTTCCGCCACAACTTTGTGGCAAATAGACTGCATCCTCTCATAAAAACACTGGCACATTATCTTCCCTATTTTTAATCTTTCACTCATTCTTAGTTTCTCTTTCACACAGACAAGCACACAATCCACATGCACTCCTCCTTCATGCTCTCTTTCTCTCTCTCTCCCCCTCTCACCTCTTTCCTGGCCCGTTGAACTTGTTTCTCCAGTTCCTCAGGTATCATCTTACCTCTAAGGGACACAGATTTAAAACTTTTCAGTTACATTCAAATAGGTTTTTCATGTACAGCACTACTGCATTTTAAAAGTGCTCAGACTGCAGCCATGGCTTTTCCTTCCTTACCTTTCATCTGTTTTGATGAAGCAAATATTTTCTGTACCAATACCCAGGAAAGAGGCTGCCTTCTTCATGGAGTAATGACACTGTAAATTAAAGAGACATGGAAAAGAAAGTAAGTACATAATCAAGGGGAAAGAAAATCATTAGCAGAGAATACAGTGACATCAGAGTTAATTTAATATAGTCACAATAACAACATATGCTAGCACAAAAAGCAAATTGACAAAACTATGCTGCAAGATATCTTATACCTAACGATTAATGACACATACTAAAGAATGGAGAAAATATGGGGAAAATAAAAAAGTGCGTATTCACCATATTTAAAATACGGATTTTAAAAATAGAAACCTCTATTCTGGAGCAATATTTAAGTTCATTTAGATTAGAATGAAAAATAGAAATTCTGAAGTGTCATCCAGAAAGAAATTTTCATTGTTTCAAAATTGAAATACTGCACTGCAGAAAACTGTTTTAAGAGAACTGAGTTGAAAGTATCAATAATGGTAAAAATAGGCAAACACAGGTTTAAGTTGCAAAACTCAGTTTGGATGCAACCCCGAGCTCTGAATGTTCATAAGCATCACTTTCTGGAAAAAGAGACAGGATGGCTAATGACATGCCTAGAGCCACTACCACTACCTACTTACATTTTCTTCCTCTGCTTTCTGCAAATATCAGCTGTTGGCTACTGCCTGAGATGGGGCACAGCGCTAAACTAACCCCTGGTCCAGACCAGCAGCTCAGCCCAGCAGACCAAGGAGATTCAAGCACCAAGCTCCAGAGGCAGGGGCCTTGAGGGGCCTAGACAATGGGAACCTGCAAAGCTCCCTGACTACCACCTCAGCAAAAGGACTTAGTGTTTAGATACCTTAGTGTTTAGATACCAAAGTCACTCACATGAATTTGGATCTTGGAAGCCACTATGAAAGCAAGCGGACTTGAGACAAGACTTGGCAGCACATCTTTGAAATGCTTTAAGTTAATAATAATTTTGTAAGATATTCTAGTTTAGGCCAGCCTGCATTTTCCAAGAAGTAGTTATTACTTCAGCAAAGAATTTTAGCTGGCTCTGATCACAGAGATCATCCTAAAGAAACATCCTTTAATGATTACATACTCTACAACCCACTCCTCACTTTGCAATGAGTAAAGGGGTTTTGTGGAAGAAGCCTGTAAAGTGGTTCTACAGCTCAACTGCCTGCCCAAAGGGATGCAAAGCATGTGCCTACTCAACTAGATTGTAGTAAAAAATAGCTCTTACAAGGACAACCAAGCCCACATGTCCCCTCTATACTTTGTATGTCCTTTTTTTTCTCCATTAAAGTAATATTCAAGGTCTTACATGTCACCATACTTCCAACATTCACTTCTGTAAATTACAACCTGCTCCATAATTCATGGATATTCTTATTCTAGATTAAGAATATCATTATTTTTATTCCAGAATAAGAGCATCCTGATCTCATACTGCTTAATCCACCTTTAAGATTAGGCTGAGAATTCAAGATGTGATACCATACTAATCTGAATTCATCTTTACATACTAAAGCCACCATGAAAAATTAGCAGAATGAGAATGCAACAGAGTCAGTTCTGAGTGTTTAGCACCTCACAGGACTACACAGATTTCCTCAGAACCAAGGTCTTCCGAGCCTGAGTTATCACTTCTCTTTTCAAAGAGAGGGGAAAAAAAAAAAACAGGAAAAAAAAAGTCCCCCCACCCCATTACTGAAGGGTTAAAATAACTCATATTCCAGCAACCTTGAAAACATCTAGAATTCTTTCTTTTCATACAGAAGGTGAAGCCAGATGGTTAATTAATTTCAGTTTCTTCCAGAGAATTCACACAAATGCAGTTACAGAGGAACATAATTATGAAAAATGTACAACATTTTAATGTGTGGGTATGAATATATTACAGGTATTCAAGCCTGTCATGCTTATTTTGATGAGATGGATCATCTCACAGGGCTCTTTCTTTTTAACAAAAAGGTTTTCCCCACCATCACCCACTTCTTAAATAAATGCATACAAAGATACTACCTGATAGTATCAGGTAGTCTTAAGAATGCTTAATATTCTAACATGACACATTCACAAAGCCTTTACGACTCATTATTCTTGCAACAATCTAAATGAATAATATACATAGATGAATCATTAGTCTTACATTAAGTCAAATTATATAAATAAGTGAGAATATTGTTTGTAGAATGGCTGTTTTGTTCAGTTTAATTTTGAAAATTATTTTCACTGATATGTGAAGAGTTTAAAATGCAGGCAGCCTCTACCACTGATTTCTATCTATTAAGTTCAGATGAAAGATATTATATTGAATCACTTGCATTAAAAAAAGTACACTAGTAGGCAATAAATCATACATTTTAATTACGAAACATGGTACAGGAAAATGTGAGAAAATGAGGCTTGAGCATTTATGAGATAATAACAAGAAGCAAAAGGAGCAAGAGAAATAAAAATTACTGAATGGTTAAGGTTGGAAGCGGTCTTTGGAGACTCTGCACAAGCAGGGTCGTCTAGAGCACATTGCACAAGGTGACATCCAAGAGAGTTTTGAATATCTCCAAAGAAGGAGCCTCTACAACCCCTCTAGGCAGCCTGTTCCAGTGCTCCATCACCCTCACACTAAAAAATTCAGATTGAACTTCCTGTGCTTTAATTTGTGACTGTTGCCCCCTGTTCTATTGATGGCCACCACTGAAAAGAGCCTGGTTCCATCCTCTTGACAACCTGCTATAAGATACTAGTACACACTGATAAGATCCTCTCTCAGCCTTCTCTTCTTTAGGCTGCACAAGCCCAGCTCTCTCAGCCTCTCCTCATAGGAGAGAGGCCTCAGTCCCCTGATCATCTTTGTAGCCCTGTGCTGGGCTCTCTCCAGTAGTTCCATGTCCCTCTTGTCCTGGGAAGCCCAGACAGGACACAGAGCTCCAGAGGGGGCCTCACTAGGGCTGAGCCCTAGCAAGAGCAGGTGGAGGAGGTCCTCCCTCGAGGGGAGGACCTACTGGCAATGTTCTTCCCAACGCGCCCGAGAGAACCAGCAGCACATTTTGCTGCCTTACAGTCACTCTGTAGTCCATCAGGACCTCCAGGTCCTTCTCTACAGAGCTGCTCTCCAGCAACAGAATACCAAACAAAACAGGTTGTAAGATGCATCATTTCTCAATTTTACAAGTGCATCTACTCCCTTTGAAAAGATTTTCAGGTCTTCAGTAGGACAGAAAGGGGACAAGAGTTACACCTTAACATCGACTTGGAGCATGTCTATGCTCATGAAAAATCTAATCTTCTGATTTTATTAGAAACAAAAGATTTTTTTTTATTATTGCTATCATTACTGGAAGCCCTGTTATGCTAAATTACACCATTCTAAGGACACTATTCTAAGCAAAAGTATACCTGAGACTATGTAACAGCTCCAATCAGAGCTTAAATTAATTCACTTCTTCCTAGTTCCTTTCTAGAAAAAGGAGAACAGAATACCCTGAGGGAAAAAAATAAAATGATCATCTCAATCATAGAAATATTTTTAGCATCAAGAGGTCAAGTTACTCTTGCCATGTCTTTATGGCGCTTACTTATTTGGACCCATTATTTGTAGTGAAAAATGAGTGCCTTTAAGCACAAGATCAAATTGAAACAGTGTATTTAAGGTGTGCTGCTGTAATATTAATTATAGTTGGACAGTTTTCTTTTCCTAACAGCCTCGAAAAGGCAAGGTAATATTCCTTGTGCTCATTTTCCTGATTTTGAAAAGTTTCCTAGAAGCCTGATTGCACAGAGCAATTACATTATCATGAGATTGCCTTATTACTCCCTTTGCCTGTTATAATTTAAATATAGACAAGGGTGACTTAATATTGTGTTCTTCTACTTTATTACTTTCCCGATCAAGTTTCACTAGGGAGAAATTCAACTTTTTTTGCATCTAAAAAAAACTTGCTCAGCACTACCATGTACTATCCAACTGTTTCCACAGCCTCTTTGATACTCAGTTATATCAGACTGAGTAATTCCTACTTTTCAGATCAATATGATATATTCTTGAGTCAAGATAAAGTTCAGATGAGACAAAGGTGGTAAGGTATCCTGACATCTGCAGGTGAATTCAGGTGTTAGAGAAACACTAATCATGCTTCAGGAAGGCAAAGTACAACAATTTGTCTAATATGACTGTCACTATCTCAAGGGAAATCATGCAGGAACAGTCCAGTAAGAGAACTATTCAGCAGAAGCATAGTTCTCATTGTATATAGGTATAATATTAAGTAGCTGGACATTTTATTTGCATTAAAATATGGCACCACTTACGATTTCATTATTAGAGGAACAAGGACCCTTTTACTTGCTGAAGGCCAAAGAACATGCAAGGACCTGAGTTTTTCCACATTAAACAAACATACTTGGGCTACCTAAGAGCTTTGTAATCTGAGCCATGTGTTTTGTATGTTCAGTAACTGACCAGCCCATACCTTCCTCTGTCATACATTGCCTCCTCACAGCAAGGCAACAGTTCTTGCAAAGGAAGAGCTAGTTTTACGTCAAGAGCCACTCTGGACTTTTGGGAGCTGACATCAAGGCAAAATTAGTTTCACATAAAACTTAGTGTTGAAGGCAAGCCCTAAAATGAGATGAGGGCCTTGAGGAGTCAGTGTGTTTTGATCTTTCTTATCAATGTTTTCAGATGACTATAACTTCATGGTTTCTTCATGCAAACACTGTTTGCCTCATCCACTTTGAAGATAAGCACAGGATGCAAATTTCCAAGACCACATTTTTATTGTTGCCTGCTTAGTGCAAAGAAGGCCTTTGTCCTCCATGTACTTCTTTAATATAAAGAAAAATGCTAAATAAAAGAAGGCTCAATTAAAAAGCAAATGTAAAGACGGTGTCACAAGAGAACTTACGTGCTTATTTCTACTGCAGGCTGTTTTTAAAATATATTCTCCATAATAAAATATATCAGAACTACTCCAGCTTCCGAAAGGTAATAAAATTTGGACTCAGTACAAGGAGATTTCAAATAAGAATCATGAAGATGGGCATCTACTTTCTCATAACTGTGAGTAAACCCTAGACAATATTCACCATACCTGCTTACTAGGGGCAGAAGCTGTACAGTAAGTGATTATTGAATACCAAAGACAAAAAGGTTTTGAAAGTCAAACAAAATATTGCAGATGAAAAGTACTACCCTTACAAGTAATTTATTGACTTATTTTTCCTCATCAGTTCTATATTTTATGGTTTTGGTTCTTCTGGCAAAGCAAAGATGCCAGAATAAATTCATTCAGAGGGGCAAATAAAATTTTTGTCCTGAATTTTTTTTTTTAAGTTAAACCTTGCAATGAAATCATGTATTACTATTTCATGATGAAAAAATATATTATTCATTTCAAAATATGAATGTATTAGAACTTTTCAATCTCATTTTTCCCCTTAGCTTTTTGGAAGATGAAATAATGTGATAGATTGAGCATACACTTTCATGTCATTACATATACACACCTTTCAGAAAGAAAAAATGTTTTACATGAAAAAAATCACTTTTATTGATTTAAAAAAAAAAAAAATCACCAGTATTCAGTTACAAAAAAATGTATGTGCTATCTTGGGCAACTCACACAATGCTTATATCCCTCAGGCTCCATGAGAATAAACCTTTCTCTCCATTTAAACTGCAAACTGTTCAGGGCATAAATTTAAGAGCTAAGATTACATTAGCAACTATAAACTTCCTAGTACAATAAGATTCTGATCTCCATTGGGATGTTTAGATGATAGAGTCAGAACTAACAACACCTCTGTGCTAATCCAATCTTAAACTCTTAAAGTTGAATGGACAGCTGAACAAAAAGAGCCCCTAAAAAGATTAATGCATAAACATAACTGTTTCCCTTAGGCAGCTTGGATAGATTTTATTCAAAGACTTTAAATCTATCCAGTTATTTTCAATTATTTAAAGAGCTGCCTAAAGATCCATCAGGTTTTGCCCAAGTGCTTGGTTTGGTTTGCTACCCCAGTCAATCTGCATTCAGATATAAGGCAAAACTTCATATCATACACAGAAGACAAATTTATCGTACTTGAATCCCATGACATACACCAATTATTTTTCCATGGATGCAAAGTTGCAGAAAATTAGAAGTTCTAAAAGGAAAACAAAAGGGGTTTTTATGGTTTTTTTTTGTTTTGTTTTGTTTTGTTTTTTTACCTCTTCCGAAGCAAACAGGACCAGTCTTGGCAAGCCTGAAAGCCCTTTTTCCTTTATTTCAGGACAAAATTTGTATCTCGCTAAGTTCAGAGCATAAATATTAGAAACAGAGCCACCTGCAGAAAGAGACTTCATGTTAGTTACAGTCCCGGCATCATCCTGTGTCTGACTCCCCATTAAGACAATCAAAATAAATCACAGAATTAGCCTAGAGACACATCTCTCATACCTTACTTTCCTCACAAAAGCCTACACATATGAAAAACTTCAGCCTGTGCAGCATGCACAGCTCCCTTTGGGGATGCCCTCCAAAGAGGGAAGAACTGTGACCCCACAGTCCACCCTGACAGTGAACATCTTTGAGAGTTCCTTCTGATTTATACAGCCACCTGTGCTGAGCTCAACTGGGGCTGCACCTCATGGGCAGAAGAAATCTCTTGCGCAACCAGGTTTCAGGGTATTAAGATATGTCTGTCAGAGAAGAGGAGGTGGGAAAAAAAAGGTTCTGCAAGATAAAGGGAAGCCAAAGGACCTGGAGGGTCCAAACCAAAGGGTATCTTTCTCTTAAAAGAAGAAAATAATAATAAAAAGCTTATACAGAACTAGCATAATAAAAAGCACATCTTCTGACAGGATCCTGATAAACTTGAGTTAAGCAATTGTGCTTAACTTGTGCAGTAAAACTAAAGACTAAGGAGTCTACTGAAAATCAAAATCTGAGCCAAAAAATAATTCATGGTCTTAAATTTTAAGACAGAAGCTTTCCAGGGTATTCTATTTTTTTCTACTACTGGAATTAGATAGCAAAATTAGATACGAAAGCTTCACATATAAGCTAATAATTTGGTAGAGGAATAATCTGGAAATGCTTCTTTATAGAAAGAAGCTTAAGAAATATTTGTTTGGCTTACACATTCATAACATTTCAAAACACAGGTACATTCTAAGGAGTTAAGCTCCTGGTGCTCCCACTTTGATAAACTCTGACACCCACAACTGACAGACAGGATATAGAGACTCCTCACACACCACTGTGACATCTGGTACTTAAATCAGATTTGTGTCTGTCAATTGATGACTCAGTCCAGTAAAGATGTTGCTAATATTGTTAATAAGATCAGGAGGGGCCTCAGTTGCAAATAATTAATTTTCACATAATTATTTTTCAGTGAAGACATGTTTTCACTCGGTTGCTGATCAGATTTTTAGAATCTAGAATCACCTTACAAGAGCCTGGATGAAACAGTTTTACCTGTGCATCATTGGATTTTGCATGCTGTTTCAGATATTCTATAAGAATCAAGTGTTTGTAGAATTACTGATGACTTATAAATCAGGTTGAAAATATAAGTAGTTCTTACCTGGGTTAAATATGCCATCACCTTCTTTCCAGCCTATAAATTCAATCATTTTCTTGATGACTGCTTCTTCCACCAACAGAAATACAGGAGATACTTCATATGTATATCTGAACAAACAAAAGCATCACAATTGATATTAAGTCTACAGAAACGCTGTCACAAAATTGATAAAATATAGTAAAGAGTATCCTTACACATTTCTTTGATGTATCAGAAGCTTACAACCATCAGCAGTAAAGCTCTAAACTAAATACACCATGGATATTATGCAGTACAGCTCAGTTCCCCAAAGTATCACACTGATTTATTTCTCTAACAGGAGAAGAGTCAGATTTTGATTTAATGTAGGTCACACGCTTAAATTTCAACTTTATTAACCTATTGCAAGCAAAAGTTACATTTTTGTATAATCTTTGTATCTGCAAGGAAACTGTAGAGAGGTAACCATCTCACTTAACTCTGCACAGAGAGCTTCCAAAAAAAAAAAAAAAACACTTAAATAAGTTTGATGAATTCATTTTTATTCACCAAGTTAGAAAAAAAGCTTAGGTTTAAAAAAGAGAGAAAGGAAGTGAGGGAGAGAGGAAGAGAGGGAGGGAGGTGGAAGAGAGAGAGAGAGAGGACAAAAGAGTGAGTGAAAGAATGAGCAAAAGAAAGAACAAGTGAAAGAAAGAACACACACATAAAAAATAAATAAAAAACACACAGATCTTTCCTCTTAAAACCCACCTTATGAACTAGAAAAAAAAGGCGTCATCTGCTTTGCCAAGTTTCTGGTGAACTATTCAGCCAACTGCGACCATTCTCTTTCCTGCAAAACCCTTACCTCCTCAATAACACTGAAAACAGAAATTAGGAGAAGGGGGAAAAAGCATGCAAAAAGCATGCTTGATGCATCACCAAGAGGTCAAAGAAGTAAACTTACACACTTGGGTTCAGTGCTTCTGTAATGAAACGAGCCACTAACGAGTAATAATCCATTCCAGCGTATAGCTGATTGAAAAATCTTGGATGATCTGAAAAGATAAGCATGAAAAGCATTGATAGAATATATATGAAAAGAGAACATGTCACAAGCCTTCTCAGCTGAACAGAGATCCCTGCAAAGGGATTCATTCCACTATTCCCTGTGTTTTCTGGATTTGCTTTTCTTTTCTTTGGTTAAATAGTCTTTTGAAAGTAAAATTCAAATATTTTGTGGTCCCAGAACAAGCAGAAATTATGTTAGTTCACAGAACAAATGACATTTGTTCATAAATTTTACAAATTAATAAAAATGTGATCGACATCTGAGAACACACAATGGCTTCTAACTCTGGTCTATAGAGGGTATCTATGATGGATATTTAGGTTTTGCCCATATCTGTGATCTGTGATTCTGCCTGTGATCTCCACAAATATCTGAATATTAAGAGTTACGCAGTATAGGAGTTTTGAAAACCTTGCTGTAGACTTAACATGAAAAGTTCGTAGAAAGTGCCCAATTACCTCAAAACATAAATAAGCTATGAGGGAATTCTCATCTATTACCAACTGCTGAAGCAAATCAGTTGAGCAATAGGGTCACTAATTAAATTTTAACCCTCTGTATAGTACTTTACATGCAGAAAAAGGTAAACTGTATGCCTTAACGCATATTAAACCCAGGGCTTTCATAAATGTTTCTACTTATTAAAACACTATATGCAAAGCATTTTTTTTTAATTTTTAATACCCTTTCTAAGGTGACACAATGTAAGAAATTAAAATTTGAAGGAAATTTACAAAAGAAACAGAACATTTTCCAGTAACTCAGTAATACTATATCTGTATAAAATTAGTGAACTGAACCTTTAGATTAGTGCTATTTTTCAGTAGTTTTTAAAGATGTCAATTTACTCTCAAAAATATTTAATTTTGCAGTGACTGTGGCTGGGAACAAACCCAGGAAATGGGTCAGTAATTATATCAACTTTCCTTCACACTTTCCGAAATATCACCAAGCTATGCATCTGAAATCCTGATCCCGATACACTCCACTATTTCCTGAACACATTATTCATCTCTTTTTGCTAAGATCTAATTATGCAGTACATGCAGCAGAAAGGTTGGCTGTAGTGCTAATCCTGCGAAGATGTCATGTACAGTCTCTGAAACACTGCATACTCTTCTAACACTGTCTGGAACAGGAATTGCTGCCTATCAGTGCCCTCCAAGACGAGCAATACAAAGCAATAGTAAATGTAGAGTAATCACTGCTCTTACACAAGTAAGGATGCACTGATGGTAAATTTATTCCTCATTAATCAGACAGCAGCAAGTCACACACAATGCTCCTCCTGCCTGTTTTTCTAAACTGAAACATCATTCCATACAAGACTTCAGAGTGAAGCACAACCAAATGTTTGCATACATGTTCACACATACAGAAAACAGACACACACATCTCCGTTTTCCTGAAAGGTAACAAAACTTTGTATAAGTTATGCTGTCTTCTTACATTACTGTACAACAGAAATATCTAGATCATTATAAAAAAAAATCACTAGAAATCAGATTCCTACTGGTTTTGACGCTGTATTGTATAACATCTTGGCAGAGTTGCAAGAGCTTCTGATGAGATTCTCCAGTGTCCCTCATTTCCAGGTCAAGAATCGCTTTCAGAGTTTCAGGGGCCCGCCACTCACAAACCTAATGGTGGGGAGAAGACACCAGCAATGACTAGTTATCCAGGAAGAAGAGAGTTAAAGGTACTACCCAAGCACCACAGTCAGCACTGGTTTCAGAAGACTGGCCATTGGAGTGCAGTGAACCCTGAAGCTTGAATAAGAACTGGGCTGGAAGGAGAAGGTGTGCCTGTTAGCATGTTGGGATAACAGACATCACCTTGGAGCCTGAAAATCAACTACTGTGTTCATGGTTTGTATGTCCAGCTAGAAGCAGACCTTGCAGCCAAATTCCATCCTTAGCTAAAGGTCCAGCAGTCTGGACCTGGATGCTGTTCTGCATCTGCAGGGGGTGGGACAAAGCAACGCACTCCCCTAGGGAAGCGGGCGTCATGTCAGCCCCTCTCCCAGTACACCCTCCTAAGCAGGGCTTCCATGATGCACAGAGGAAGTTCATGAAGTAGCCCTTGCACAGTGGTGTCACATCCACTGCTCATTCTTCTCAAATACAATTTACTCCTAAGCAATGAAGAAAAAAAAAAAAAACACAAAAAAATACCCCTTCTCCCTATCATCAAAACACACAAAAAAAGCATCCATTTTTCAGCTCAAAGTGACTGCTGTGCTTTGAGGTTTAAAAAAAAAAATCTTGCAAATATGCCTGCTAATTACGTTATTAGATGGTTCTCATGATCTTTGTTGATTTGGAAGGTATCTTTTCATTTCAGACCCAGAAACACATTAAGCAATTCTGATGCCTGTTAAATGCAATAACATATAGGTTAGAAAAATAAGATTTACTGGTCATTAGATTTGTTACAAATTTTCAAAATCAAATACTTTACCTTCTCAGTTATATCATTAGCTTTCTGGATTACTTCTTCCATTATAAGCTTACAGGCCTCTTCCACAAACTTCTCTCCTGCTTTTGAGTCCATTATTGGACCATTTAGGACAACCCCATCCACTAAGACAGCATTCTTCTTTTGGAGCATCTCGGGTTTGTAAGTACCAACTGGAAGATAAATAATTCTCCATTAGATGAAGGCTTGGGTGACTAAATCATAAACCAGAAAATATTCTCGTTGATGATGATTTACTAGAGGAAAGAATTTGAACTTTTCACCTGTATGAGAATCCTGCATTTTGGTGGAAGCATCTTTATGGACAGAAAAGCTATTTCAATTGCTTTAAATCTAGGCTGTTATTGCATAGGCAACAATAGCCTACTGCATGCTCCCGAACCTTCCAAACACAGAAGGAAATACAATTCTGGCCTAGAACACAGTACAGGTGAATAAACAGAGAGTGCCAGGTAAGAGGCATTCTTCTAAGCTGAAAATGCTTCCTTTCACATGTCATCCCTTCCATTACTCTTTTTTCAATGAAATAATTACAAACTTCTTCCATATCCTTATGTGGCTCCCTCCTACCAGCCAGTTCTATTGAGCTGAACTGCCTGTACCCATTTCAGATTGTTTCCCTGACTCCTTTTTCACTCCACAGAGATAAAATTTCTCCAGACTGCTGTCAATATCCCGTACCTGTATTCCACTTCTTTCTACCTTTATCCTATTAATCGATCCCATTCACCTCCCAAAGCAATTTGGTGCACAGATGAACATTTCTCCGATTATGATGTTTTTCTTTCCCCTCACCTCCATCCATGGATGTACTCTGCTGATGTGTTCCCTAAACACGTTGCTACTTCCTCCTTTGTGTTACTTCTGGAAGGACACTTCATCTAAGGTGCCTGTAAGACACTAGTCAACTATGGCAACCATGGATCTATTTCATGTATTGATTTCATAAGGCAAGATCAGGACTCCGATTTTAATCAACTTGAGGATAAAGAGGAACGTGAGACATTCAAAGATATCAAAGGAAGAGGCTGAGACATCTGAAACAGAATAGCACTGAAAGGAGAAGTGATAACTTCCATATCAATATTAAGTTGGTGACAGAGAGCACCTGTCCACTGATCTCTCCCCAGCTTAGCTACAGTATAAGCAGTCAGGCAGCTTTATCTTTTTTGATAAAGTCTCTTTTTCCTTTTCTTGAGCCTCTGCAGTGAAGATGGTGGAAGGGCAAGAGTGTCTGAAGATCTTTCATCTTTTTCTTTGCTTTTTGCTCCAGTTAAGAGTGCAGGAGAAAGGAGAACCTTTTTTTTTCCCTCTTGGTCTATACAAACAACTGAATTTCCAAAAGACTACTGGATAGCATGAAACACATCCCTAGTGCTTACCATAATTACAGTTCCCCATGTGGAAGAGGCTACATAAGAAGGACAATACTGCCTAGAAAGGCTGATACCTTTAGAGAGTCCAATGACTTAAAGAAACCCTGTCAAATCCATCAGCATGTATTTACACAACTCAGTAATTCTTTAGTTAACTATTAGGACACTTATTAGGACAATATAACAAACAAGATCAAACTACAACATAAGAAGGAAACTCAGGCTTCCCATAATCTTGCTGAGAAAGATGCTCAACCTCTTCCTTTTTGAAACTACTTCTAGCTTTAAGCCCAAAGGCAAATATGCTAAGTTTTGATGAACAGAAAACAGCCTTCTGCACCTTGTTATAGAAGGAGCATATGTGTTCACATGGGACAGATACAGAAGTGACAGGTAAGGAGCACTCCATCTTCAACAAGCAAAGAAGGAAAATCCTGCGCATCAAAGAAGTCACTTCCCACCACGCTTCCCAGCAGGGGCACCTTATAAAAATAGTTGCTTTGAAAAGGTCTTGGAGATTTCTTTCTGAAAACACAAGCTAGGAGGTTGACCTTAGAAGACTTAAAACGTCAAGTATTAACAAAGACAAGGAAGACACTAGTACTTTGGGCAGACAGAACAGGGACTATTTTTGGATTAAGAGTCAGTTTTCCCATTGCTGCATGTACATCTCCCTCGAGTGCTAACCAGAGTTTAACATACTCCCAGGAAAACTCAGTCTCACCATCCCCTGGAGATGATGGTATCTCCAAGTACAGCATAGGTATTTTGTCTCTACAGGACTGGGGACAAGATCTGGGAAAAAGTTGTATGGGGGAAGTGAGTCCCTCTCACAGCACAGCATTAATGCTTCCCTCAGTTACAGGAATGTCCCTAAGAGGAAGAACCTCCCTCTTCCTCTTTGCTCTATCCTGGGGTCTCTACCAGAATCAGAGTTGTGCGAATGCTTTCCCTGGATAACAGCATCAGTCCGACTTTTAATACCTGGATGTGAAACTAGTACTTCCTTGGCTTTACAATAATCTCTTCGGGGATTCTGTGGAAAGCATAACTTTTCTTCTACCAGTTCTTTGGAGGACTAGGTGATAGGCATAACAATAGCTGATGCTGTTGCTTTAAAGCAAGGCCGATTCATCTCTAAATAGAGTTTCACGGTCTGCAGCAGACATTTTGCAGAGCCAGAGGACAAAAGCGTCAGAAAAATGGCTGATAGCCAAACCCTACACCCCACACATCTGTTTGAGACCTCAGGGAAAGTTTAAGAGAGAGACAAACCTGAGCTGTCAGAGG
This sequence comes from Crypturellus tataupa, assembly GCA_034781795.1. NCBI lineage: Eukaryota > Metazoa > Chordata > Aves > Tinamiformes > Tinamidae > Crypturellus > Crypturellus tataupa. The sequence goes on along the minus strand of JAWLRI010000441.1, from coordinate 42,145 downwards.
GAAGGGAGGGAAAAGAGCCTTCACATCCAGGCAATACACCTGTTTAAGGCCTCAGAACATATTTCTAGAAGTAACATGCCTTGCAATTATTTAATCTGTAACTTTTTGGTTATCATTTACCATTTCCATCTGAACTTGATCAATTAAGTTCTACCCAGGGACATATCAAAAGACTATTAACGTAAGCTAAGGGCAACAACTATTTCACAGTCAACAGCTCAATCTGGCACTGAAAAGGTACTGTCTCTGAGGTAAAGGTCATCAGATTTTGCATACCACAGTTACATGTATATGCATCATTCCCCACTCATTATATTACTATAAGCCTTAAAAATAACTAATGGTCTACTTATTCCTGGAGTTCTTATGACAGTCCCACAGTCTTCTTTACTTAAAAATGCATTGCATTTGTTGCAGCAAAACCTTGAATAGGAAAAAAAAATAGTAGTAAAAAATATGGATTTCTAAACAGGATCTATTGTTTACATTGTTTTTAATCTCTTCTTAAACAAAACCTATGACAAAGCTATTGTTTTAGATGTGAACCTCCAGAAACATTGAAGTTTCTCTTTTAGTATCCCACTACTCATTAAATGCTTTTTAATGGTTTCTTGAATGTCAACATCTAAGCTATGAAACATACACAGTATGTAATTGTTTGCAAGTCCTGTCCCTCAGCAAAACAACCTCAATTTCTCAAGCACTCAGAAACATTTGTCAAGCACTTTAGGCCCTTTACAAACCTGTCTCAGACACACCTCATTGCATTAGGGAACCCCTTTCTGATCCACATGTAACCTGAAAGGGTTAGAAGGATATCTTTTTACAAACAGCTCTTGTTCTTCAAAAATATGGCAGGAAAACAATCTAGAGATGCAACAGCAACAAATATATTCTTTCGCATTTAAGAATATAAAAGCAAAGTTTAAGCAGGCTCAAAAAACGGGCATCTAGGAAGTGAATCAAATTCAGTTTCAGCTAAATGGCTCCAACCTGGAAACAGAACTAAAACTTTACCAAATGAAAGTGCTTCACGTCAAAGATTAAGGACTGTTCGAGATGATAGTCTTCTCCAAAAGAGAAGAGTTGATCTTGGCTCCAGTTGAAGATAATTAGGGATTTAACCACTGGCTTCAGCAGAAGCCAGATCAAACCCATAATTCTGACCCTTCATTCTGAGTGAAATGTTCTGTTGCAGCAGCTGGAGGATTTTGAGCTAGCACTCCAATTTCAAGATCAATATTATTTTCCCAAAAGAAAACAAAAATTAGTTGGAGCTGAACCAACATACAGAAAAATAAACATTTTTCAGATGTTTCTATATCTTTATGTAAGCACGATCAGCTATTTAAACACCTGCATCTGGGTTTGCGTAAATACATGGAAACTTTCACTGATGAATTCTCACACTGCAGTAAGAAACTCTAGCCTTGTATTCAGCACTTTGTGATGACATTTGGAAAAGTATAATAAAATGCCCAGAAAGATTTACAGCCTTCCAGTAAGAGACAGAAATAGAAGGAGGTTGTTGTGAATGAGTAGCTTGTGCTTGAATGTCAGAGCCAAATCCTGCTCAGTTTACACTGTAGTAGCACCCCTGACTGATGACTTGAGTGAATGAGGAAGGCTGGCTTCAACCAAGGCCTGACTGCTGCTTTGTAACAAGGGTAATAATAATTGTAAGCAGTAACAAAAAACAGATTTTAAATGTCTCATTAGGTGTGATCTAGTCATGGTTCTTACAAAAACAGAATATTTTACTTGTGTGTATAAAGCAAAGCCAAATGAGTGAACATCAGTCTCAAACTCTCCACACCACCATGCTTAATGGATTACTGTCAGTGCCATACTGTATATTGAAACATGCAATTGCTTGAATTCCTTGGCATACATAATCTTTACAAGTTTTTTTAAATTACTTTGTGTAGCAAGAAAAAAAGAATCACTCTTAAAATAAAACATATTGTTTCTTAGCAAATCAATCATGTTATGACATAAAACACATGCTGTTTTGTTAGAACCCAGTATTCAGGTAAACATGGTGTACTGAGAACACCACCTAAGTGAAAAGTATGCACAGGTATCATAGGGCTCACAGGATTGCTCTCATTTCCTAGGTTGTGGACAAGACCTGTGGACATGCAATAAAACCAAGGGCCTTATTTCCAAAGATATGCCACAGGTCCCTTCACATAGGATCCCTCTGACTACAAAAATGCAGAAGTGACCTTATGAAGCGGGACTCGAGACAGCGGGGAAGCCTGATGCAGACAGCCCCTCTGCAGGCTTCTCCAGCCAAAAGGGCAACAAGTAGCACTAAGGGGCACCAGTGCAGCAAGTGAGTCCTTTCCTCTGCCCCACACCTGAGCTTCCATTTCTGAATGGAAAGGAGGATCTTGGAGGAGATTCACAATGAGTAATATCTTAGCACGGACCTTCCCCACCACAGCAAGGTCCTGCCTTTGGTGATATTCCCAGAAGCCTGGATGAGTGCTGTATCAGCCTGATACTCCTAACATGTGCCTAGACACAGCCTCATGAGGGTTTTCCATGCAGGAGTTTTTATTAAAAAAAAAAAAAAAAAAGAAAGTGCCAAAGCTCAGGAATAGATGTTAATATTTAATAATGACATTTTGATGCCCCAAACCAAGTAATCGAAGGAGTGATTCATGCTGTAGTATTTCCAATTATGAAAACAGGCTGTGGAAAATTGGAATTCATCTTGATATGAAACTGAGAAATGGCAGTTGCCAGCTATGAAATGGAAATCCTAACTCCCTGACCCCAGTGAGATTCTGCTGGCTCACATGTTCTAACTTTAACGTCTGCCAGCAGTGTAGGGAGCATCTTAGATATAAAATGGTTTTTATTTTAATTAAAAGTTTCCATATTAACACTGGATACTTTTTGCCTCCTTTTGCTGTGAGAAAGTGAGCATACTTGCACCATACAAGTCAATCTCAGGCACAGTCCATGGGGTATCAAGGTCTGTAACTTGAGGGGCTTGAGATGCAATGGAAATGAACAAAACACAAAACCTATGTGTGGCCCACATAAGATATAGAATCCTTCAAATTTCTGTGCTTGCTACAGAGGAGAAAACAAAAATTCCAAGAGGGAAGTCCTGCAATTTGATTTTAAAAGCAATGCATGAGAGCTTGCAATTTCATGCAGGAACTATATTTTTAGCCTTAATATAAAAACAATTTTTAACTCCAGTCCTTGAAATTTCAACTAAGAAAGCAGCAATTTAATAAAATAGAGTTTCGGCAATAAGAACAAATTAAAAAAAAAAAAAACAACTTCACCCCACACGCTTTCCTTTGAGCATCATAAACACTTCTATATTTCCTTTAAAACATTTTTGATTATTTTTTCACTAATTTATGTCTACAACATGGCTTACTTACTCATATAGGGAAATTAATGCATATAAATTGGGGATGTACCTTTCCAGTCTACCAGGTTCTCTAAGCTAGCTCCTGTGCAAGTATTCCTACTATAATATGCCACCTACTTTTACACTGGACAGGTCACGTAACCTCTGTAGCTTGGTTATGCTCATGCAAGCTAAGGATAAAATTACTTTCTCTTCAATTTTCCATTGCATGCATACACTGACACTGCCCTAAGGCAGAAGCCAAACACAGTGCCTAGCACTGTGTGCAGATGAGCACAGTCCACACTGGAGCTCACCAAGGAAGCCACGTGAGCCCTGCCAAAACAGGGGCATCTGCAGCCATGGCACCAGGCCAGCTGCACCTGTGGCCCATATTTCATTTCTCTCCAAGCGACGCTAGGCAGAGAGCGCGTAACTTCTTTCTGGTCATGCCAACACCTTCCATCAGTCACTACAGATGGATATCAACTGCAACCAAATACCGAGTTTGCACTTGTTGCTCGCTTTCCTATTCACCAAGTTACATAGCTTCTTAACGTGTTAAATTGCAAAGGGGGATCAATAATCCTCAAGCAAGAGAAAAGGTCTGCATGAGAAAAACAAGTTTAAGCAGCTCTATGAAACACAGGCTGCCTTGCCAGGGTAAGTAGGGAAAGGAAGCCAAGCAGCTTATGATACTACCTTTCTTGCTGAGACCCTGACATTTGCCAATGGATAGGATCATATTTCTGACGCTTTTTGGATCGCATATGGTGAGATGGGACAAAGGGCAGGGACATTCAAGCCTTACAGCCAGAAGCTGCTCCAATCATCCAGATTTAACCAGCTCCTTTTCAGGGTTATTGCTGCTTCACTCATAAAAGACCTTGGTCATCAAGAACTATTTTCTTCATCGTATTTTTGACACTAATAAACCCCAGTCCACTAAATTTTTCTTTTAAACACACTTCCAGTTGCCTACATTTGGCAAATTTATTTTTGTATGGTGGGGAGGGAAGGAGAGGGAAGAAAAAAAAAAAAAAAAAAAGTCAAGATCACATGTACTGAACAAACAATAATACAGACAGACATTAGAACCAGGCCAAATTCACCATTTATTACCTTTATACAGACCCTGATTCATTCTATGCTTTTAACAATACCCATCAAAAATAACCACCAACAACATACCTTAAACAACTGTCTATATCTTTACATTTATTATTCCCTCATTGCACATGCATAAACTCCATTAATGCTTCAAAACGATAACCTGCATGCATGCATTGAAGAATAAAAATAAAAGGGGGGGTGGGGCAGGGAAGATGTGGCCTCAATTTGACCATGTCTAATCAAGTCCCCCTGAGCTGCTAATGCTTTGCAAACAGTTGTTTCCAACATCCTCTAGAGTTGTGACAAAAAGATACAAAACATAAAAGAAAGAAATTTAACCTTTTTTTGCAAAGCCTGAAGTAGTTCTGTAAATATTTTCAGTAAACATTGGAATTATTTATTTCAAATCTGACCATGGTGGTGAGGGAAGGGGGAAGGAAGAGAGAGAAGAAGGATTAAAAATTAAAATAAAATCAGAAGAATACAAATCCATATATGGATTATGCATACCCATATTCAGTGCCTAGAATATATGGTAAATGTTTATGGAAATGCAGATGCTCCTTAGAGAAGCAGACAGCTTTAAATACTTAAGGCCAGGGGAATTAAGGCATATGAAAACTAAGCTGTCTAATAATCAAAAACAACAGAACTGGAAACTTCCTAATACACTCAAAGTGACGATTTTAAACACAACATAACTCCTCAGACATACCGCACGTGTGCATAGAGGCTGGTAATTCATAAGGCAGCACACTGCCTGAATGCTCACTGCTCCCTTCCCCTTTTCCCAGCTCCGATTCTATTTGTTGTACTAGATGAGCCAGTGAGGTCTTGCTTGAGACTCTGCTTAATAAACTCAGCCTTTATGCCCCACAAGGGAATCTCTCTTCTCCTCCAGGCTTTTTCCTTGCTTGAACAGCCTCAGAAAGCTGTATTGATGCCAAATGACAGGTAGGATTGAAAGACATATGCAGTCTGAACGGGCTTCTGGAGCTGGCAGTGGGAATCGTAGTCTGGTCCCTATCCATATAGGAGGGTTTGTTACTGTTTTTTTTAGTAGTGGCACAGCCCAAAGAGTCCTCATTCCCATCCCTGGGCAGTCAGCAAGGCTATCCTTGTGGATAGCAGTGAACTGCCGAGAAAAGTTAGCCTAAATCAGCAACAAGAAAGATACACTTCACAAGTGTATGATTTTAGACATACAAACCCCGCCTTTTTTTAAAAAAAAAGGAAAAAATAATTTAGCATTCCTCAGGAGTGCTCCTACTGCTTTCCAGATCACAGTAGCCCTTGCACTAGGCAACACATTTGCTTCCACTTCGGCAGCTGTTACAGTTGGGTAAAACAAAGCTAGGCCTGCTGCTGCTCTTCAGCCTCTATCTCAACACAGCTTTAACAAGATCCAGCTAAGAGCAGGTAAAACTTGCACAAAAACAGGAACAACAGTATAATGGCCCCAAAAGATCCCTTTAAAAAAATAAAAAAATAAAAAAAAAAAAGGAGAGAGAGAGAGAGGGAGGAGTGAAAGAAAACTTTCAGCCCAGAGCAAAGGCTAATTTACCAACTCAGGAACTAAATAGGCCTGTTTTTACAGCTACTCAGCATGTCACCTGCAAAAGTGTGAGCTGCTACTCACATGACAAAATGGCTAATGTGCACAGTTGTGCACACTAGAACATCCTTTAAAGCATCATGTACCTCTACTAAAGCTCATTTAATTTATAGCAAACCAAACAAGAGGGAGCCATCATTCTCACAGTGCCTAGCATTTCTCCCAGTCCTTTTATTAGGAGATTTTGCCCTCCACTCAGTAGAGTCCCAACTAAACAACCTGGACCCTGAGAGTGCAAGACACAAGATAAGCTAGAAGACTTTCTCAAACTGGGAGAAACAACTAAGAAGTCTACTAGAATATTTTTCTTTAGTCTTACAGCAACCCTAGATGAAAAGATCCCACTTTGGAAAAAATGGGGAAAGAGATACTAAGAAGAATCAGGAGACAGGACTGCCATCTACAACACTTTGTGTATTTTTTTTTGACTACCAGTAGGCTTCCCTCTCCCAAGGCCAAAGAGGTTCCAATTACTGAGCCTTACAATTAACGGCATATCTGAAACTTAAGCCTACTACAATTTGTTATCTGCCATCTCCTGAGCTTTTCCAGAAGCCTCATTATTAATCATCAGCGCATCATGTCACCAAGCTTCACAGACATAGCAGGTTTTTATTTTTCCTTATGCAATGATGAAAAATTCTCCTGTTAAGAAAAGTAAGTTAACTAGATACTACATTTACAGAAAAGGATTAATAATTTCTCCCTTCCCAGGGCATTTTGCCCCATAGCAAGTCACTGAAATGCCACACCCTTTTCATCCTGGTTCCTGGGAGAGGAGGAAAAAAAAAAAAAAAAAAAAAGGAAGAAAAATTGCACCACACTTTAATGATCATTTATTTCATTTTTGGTGTTTTTCGGTGACCGTAGCAAGCGCTATATCTTACTAGAGCGTTCTGGACACAATGCGGCTGCAGAGAGCCACAGGGAGGGGATTCAAGGGGCGGCCTCCCCGCGCGGGGCTGCGGGTCCCGCCAGCCCTCCCGTCCCGCCGCCTCCCTTCGCCGGGAGGAGGAGCGGGGAGCAGAGACGAGCCCCGACCGGGCACGGGGCGGCCAGGGCTTCTACTCCTCCTTCCTGCCTTCCCTCCCTCCCTCTCTCTCTCCATCTGCGGCCCCTCGGCCCGGCGCGCGGCTCTGCCCCCCTCGCGGCGCTTCCGCGGGGAAGGGAAGAGAAGAGCGGGCGGCCGTGCGCGGCACCGGTTACCCTCCATCTCGCCTCCGCAGGCGCAGCCGCCGCCGCTCGCCAAGGGCGCCCGGTGCCGAAGGGCGAAGCGCCTCCCCGCCGTGGCCTCTCCCGCGCCGCGCTCGTCCTGCGCTGGAGGCGGCAGCGAGCCGAGCCCAGAGCTGCCCTGCCCCGCGCCGTGCTGCCCGCGGGGCCGTGCCGCCCCAAGGCCGCCTATTAATACCGTGCGCGGCGCTGGCCTGCCGCCAGCCGTGCCCTGCCGGGGGGGGGGGGTTGGCGGGCACCGCCGGGCGGCAGCGGCGCCGCGGCGAGGACGAAAGGGGGGGTTCGGTGCCCGGGTCCGCGTGTCTGGAAAAAGAACGGTCGCGCGGGCAGCAGCCGGCAGCGCTGACAGGAACCGGCGGCGGGGGACAGAGGTTGCCTCGTACGTCCCTCCGCAGGGCAGCAGCCCCCACCTCCGCAGGGGAGCGGCGGCCGTTACCAATGACCGTTACGGGCCACCACGTGCCGCGCCCGGCGTGGCGCTTCCAGGAGCGAAGACCCCCGCCCCCAAGCCCGTGCTTCCCACTGAAATCCTGGCCGGGCTAAAGCTGCGTGAAGACTTTTGTAAACTGATGAAATATTGGGATAACTGAAACATTTATTCACCCAACTTTCATTTCCCTTGTTTGCTGTAAAGCAATTGTCCCCCTTGTCTAGCCTCAGTTACCCACTAAGGGCTGTCATTAAGGGCTCCTGCCTGCTGCAGGAAGTAATTTTGTAGCCCAGTGGATACCCCAGCCTGTAACAGAGATAAATACTGGAACCTCGTTATGATAGATAAAATGGCAGATATTGTTAAATTAAAAGTTACCAGTTGCCTGGAAACAAGTGATCATGGGCCAATTGTATTCGCCGTGGGTACCCCAAGGGAGAGTGCCAGGGAAAGCTGCTTATTCCTGGTGCTTCGAAAAGGCTCCTTGCCTCAAGCTGAAAAAAAAACCGTAAGTGAAGCTTAACAGGACAAAAAGCATTCAGCAAGAACGCGAAAAGGGGACCTTTTAACTTTATTAATTTGCCAAATGACTGTTATTTTGCAGAAGGCACTGACTTTCCTTTGGAAGTTCAAAGGTATTAGAAGTGAAAAAAAGATTGATACAAACTGCAAGTTATAAAATACAGAAAACGAATACATTAGTAGGCAGGAAGACCCTGTGGTTGCAAGAGCTGAAGACAAGACATTTTAAGTTTGTTAAGATTAAAAAGAAAATCTGGTGGTAATATTGGTCCATCAATAAATGGATTTCATGGGGTTTTTTTTTGCTGATGCAGAAAATGCAAATATGTTCATTAGATACTTCTGTGCTACAAAAGAAACAGACAGATCTCATGAGGACTATAGACAACTGTTCCAGCCTGTTGGTAATTAAGAAAGATAGAAATCATGACAACCTAGCAGGAAACTTGCACAACTTTTACTCCAAGCTATAGAACAGATATTTGAGATATTTCACTTGTTGGCATTTCAGTAAACTGTGGAATACTTTAAAAAATCCAAGGGTATGCTCAAGTTATACCATTACTCAAAAAATGGTAAGTGGAGTGACAGGTAACTGTAAGCCAGCATCAGAACCCTGTAAAATAGTGGAAATAATGGTTTTAAGTTAGAAAGATTTCAATGAAAGAAAAAAAAAATATTCTAGACATTTTTTTTTTTTTTGATGAATACTTGTTGTAATCAAACTTTCTTCTTTGACAAGATTGCATGTTTGGTTGATTGAAGTGTATATTGTTGGGTTTAGATCTTCCAGACTGTGTGAAAGAAAATGTAGTACCCAACAATATCAGCAAGGCACATTCTAAATTGACAAAGAACTGTTTGACAGTAACATTTGTCAAGGGGTATGTTTCTGTGAAGAAGAAGTCATTTCAGAAAATGACACAAAATTGGAGGAATGGTAAAAGAAATAACGGCCAAGCAGTCAGGTGAATAATCTGAACTGAGTAACAAAATTGAGCTTAGTAAAACAAAAAATATTTACTAGAACTAAATCTCTGCAACTAGCGTGAAAAAACGTAGATGCTGCATAGAAAGGGAGACAGCGCTGGCTGAAACGGATTTAGTCAACAACTCATCATAATGTCTCAGTGTGACACTCGTAACAAGGATGAATGTGCATCAAGATGTAGGCAGTAGGGAGGATTTGTATCTCTGGATATTTTGTGAATGCACCCAATCCTCTAAACTGTATTCCTGTCCATATTCTGAAAAAAGAAAATGCAGAAAAATTAGAGAGAGGGAAGATCAAGAGCTGAAAATATGATTTGAGAATTGAAGAAAAATGCTGCTAAGTGAGACTTAAAGAGTTCAATCTGTTTATCGTATCAAAAAGATTGACTTGATTACAGCATATAAGTATCTCTGTGGAGAAAAATACCAAATTCTGAAAGGCTCTTTAACAGGAAAAAGCATAACAAGAAGCCGTGCTAAAAACTGTAGTCAGAGAAATTAAAATGAAGTGCATGATTTTTCTTCTTAAAGTGATGATTCATCACAGAACAAACTAACAAGAGTACAAAGACATTTTTAATGCTCTTCCATCCAGAACAACTTGTCTTTTTGGATGCCACATTTTATCCAAATGCACGTTATTGCCCTCGATGGTGGAACCTACATGAAAATTAATGACTTAAGATACAGGGGACGTCAGACCACATGGTTAAATGGTCCTCTGTGGTCTTCCTTCATTATTTATCATTATACCAAGTAAATATAAGAAGAGGTAGCTACTGGTGAGCATTTGCTCAAGATTATGTTCTTTATCAACAGATTGCAGTCGGTCTCTATGGAAAATATGACTATGCCGTGTAGGATTTTACATGATCACAGTACAAGAGACATTCTTGGTAAGCAGGGAATGAAACATCAAGAGATGAGCAACATCAGTCGCCTATTTTCATTTGTCAGTGCAGTAAGCTGACAAGTTTTCAATTCTCCCAGGTCACAAAACAGCTCTGAAGAGCTTAAGGAGCATCTGAAAGAAAGGGCAGAAACATAGATCTGGTGGGAGCCCAGCCCACGAGACCTAGATAATGCGATAATGAAAGCGCAAGCCTTGAAACTCTGACAGACAAACTGGACAACTAGTTGGATATGCAATATTACACTAGTAAATATGCATCAGTTTGAAATATTTATGTGTTTCATGCTTAACTTGTGCATAAATAGATCAACTTACCTCACCTGAAGCTATGATTCCCCAATAATGAACTCCAGTATGCAATGAAGACTAAAAGGTTTGACACTGACAAGTAATACCTCACTTTCTAAAAGCAGCCAGGACCACACAAGTAAATTATGTTGCACATAAACTATTGAAAACTACCTTTAAACATTAATAAACCAACATTCTTCGTAAATTGCCATATTTGGAAGGATGCAAACCTGCATCTTGTCTCTTCATCTCACTAATCTGATATGGTAATGTTTACATCGATGCCCTCTCTATTCTCTTTACCTGTCCTGCTTCCTGACGTTTGTTACACAAAGATACAACCTTTACATCAAATAAGGAACCTTTAAACAATGCAAAAAACAATGGCCTTAAACACACAGTTAAAAGAAAACAGTGGAATAACTACATCCTTTACTGAAGGAATAAAGAGAGAAGAAAAGAGAGGGAAAAGGAGAGTTTGGGAGTTAACAAAAAGTCTCTTTTAAGTACACTATCCCAAAATTTGAAAAGGATTTTCCAAACAAGAAAACAAGATGGAAAAAGGTGGTTTCATATGGAACTAGAAATTCTGCTTTTTTTTTGGTGTGAAAACCTCAAAACCTTGTGCACAATTCTGACTTTTAGAAATTATTTATAAAAGTGCTAAGGCCTTTAGAAGAGTCTTAGAAACAGAAGTTTTCAGAATCACCAGATAGTTCTGCAAATCTAACCTGGAAGCTGTATAAATTAGGGTCTTGGCTTTTTCTCTGTCTGTTCCCCAAGAAAAGCTATGGGCTCCACTTTTAGAAATACCAAGAATTCCCAGCTCCATTTGAAGTAAACAAAAACTGCAGGATCCCTGTGCTTGTGCAGATCAGATCGTGGGGCATTAATAATTGAGGTGTCATGCTTACCTCTGTCGGTATCAACATCTCCCGTGGAACTCAAACATTAGTAGTCTGGAGCAGGTAACTGAGCCAGGGAAGGAGCGGTATTAGCAGGTTGAAGGGCATTCATTACCTTTTTGATGCCTAGAGGAGTTATGTTGCTGCACTACTGGAGGCCAACCAAAGGTGAGGACTGATCATTTTACCCAGTAAAGTGAATAAGTAGTTAGGCTATCAAGTTGCAGCATCTGATGCCTTCAAAGGAACAATATTACATTAGCTGGCTGGCAAAACACCCTGCTAGAACATCAAGGCTCAGAACAACAGAACATCGGGAGGTGAGGCTCAGACCCTAAAGGCATCAGCAAAGTCAGTAGAAGGAGTAATTAATTCAAACACAAAACTACAGCTATAGGAGATGTCCTGGGGATATTTGTATGCGCATCAGAGGTGATCAAATGTCATTGCCTTGAGACACATTGGCCACAGCTTCTTCGGACACCACATTTCCCAGTGTGCAAAAGTCACATACACTATGAAGAGTCCAGGAGGGAGAAAAGCACCAGGAGCAGTTCACAACAGGCAAAAACCTCTGCGCCTTTAGGAGGCCAGGCAAGGAGCTATCAAACATATGAACCCGCTGCTGTCCCTGCCCTTGGTCCTCCCCAGAAGGAAGAACAGGAGGCAACAAAAACAACCAAAAGAGGAGGGGCATGGAAAGGATATTTCCCTGTCCCACTGCAGGCTGGTTCCCCCTTCAGCCAGTTCAGGTTGTCAGCTTTATCCCCACCTTGTGCTCAGGTGGGAGCACATCTGAATTGCCTGCAGGTCTCCCATGATCTCAGATACCCAGTTTAGATATTCTTGTGTATATTAATCAAGCAAATCACATCTATATTTTCTTGTAAAAAGATGGAGGGAACTCCAGGTAAGGCTATTTCTAACCTTTGAGCATACAACCTCTCAAGACTGATTTTTGTTAATTTGATAATTAGAGATCTGGCTGCTATTCCCATATTTAATAAAACCTTGTAACATACATTATTAAAGGGAAGATACCAAAGGTGCCTGATCTTGAAATTCTAATACTCTTTCCGAATAATTGATTTATGTCTTGTACATTCTCCTTCAATCAGTGCCGGCAAACCAGGTCTTCCCATAGCCCTTCTCCCATTCTGACTTTGGCAGGAAGTAAAGGAATTTAAAACTTCATCGGAGAAGGAACCTTGCAGGATTTTGCTGGGAAGCAGCCTACTGCTTCACCCATTATACTTCAATTAAGTATTTTCCTGAGTGGATATGTTCTCTAGGGAAGATTCTCATGGTAAAATAATACTTAACAAATCTCATTACTCAGGTTTATGAGGTTACTTGCTCCTTCTGTAATGCAAAGGGCTTAAATCGCTTCCAAAAATTAAAAATAGGATGATAACTGATTAGAGCAGAACTTCTGTGTGCTATTTTTGTGTAGCAGACAAAAGAGTGAGCAGAAGCAATGAAGAAATCCCATTCGAGTACTGTAACAAAAGGATATTTTAAATTTCAGGCTTTAATCTCATCTCAAGATCTTGTTGATTACAAAGAAAAAGACTGCACAAGCTTCATTCTAATGTTTTATGACATTACCAAAATATTTTGATAGCCATATAATTTGCAATCGCCTCTTTCATTGTGTTCTAGTCAGAGAAGCCTAGGGAAAAATGGCTAATAAAAGGAAAGTGTTTCTGTCCTTGTTACACATCTATACTTGATGATTTTTAATAAACAAAAAAAAATACTAGGAGTGCATATAATGATCCTACCTATATTTTTTTTCTACTTCAGGTATAGAAATAGAAACAGGAGGAAAGAGCAGAGATAGCAAAAAATGAGAGGGGCATGATATACTGCCCTTCTGCAGTCACTGCAGCTCATGTGGGCAAGTATCAGCTATCTTAAAACTACCAAGCTTAAATATTGTTAGAGAAGCAACAAAAGCAACACAAACTGCAAGGCAAGCTGCAAACTATTCCTAAAAGCTGGGTGCATATTTGACCGCTGGCCACACTGCTGCAACCGAAGGGCTCTAATAAATCCTATGTGCTGGCAGATTAAAGATCAGTTTTTGCTTTATCTTATAAGCTAGGATGAAAAATCCATTTATAAAATCTACCAAAAAAAAAAAAGAAAAAAGATATAGTTAATAAAAAGAATGCAGTTAATAAAAAGACAGGGTTTCACTCAGCTGCATCAGCATCAGTTAGACTCTCCCATTATGGTTCTTTTTCAAAATCTTTTGGAGATACTTTTGTATCAGGCTTTACTCTTGAGAGAACTTTGCATTGCACATCAGTAGGGGTTAAGCAAAAGAGAGAAGGGGCAAACTTCCCATGCTTACATATTGTAGAGTCAGAAAACTTAAGAGGCATATATGCTTTTTTTTTTCCATATAAAGTAGCTTGCATATTTGTTATACCAACTAAAAAAAAGGATCTGTTATGATTTCCTGGAAAAACATAAATTAGGAAATTTAGAGAAGGTTTACTATACCCTATCCTGAACTGCTTATCTGGCCAAAGCTGTAATTTTCACTCTCACAAACCATAAAATGGAAGATGTGTATAGTGTTCCTAGAATCAAGATTCACATCATTTGCAACCTGCAGCCACCAGAGCGTAACCTGACCCAAGTCAGGCACCTGAGCAGGTTTCATGCTGCATCCAGCACTAGGTGTTGTGTGGTAACACCTGGAAGCAGTTACACATACTGCAAGGCTGAGTGGAGCACATCTGTATTACCTTCCAGAATATGTAACTAACTGTATTAAGGAAGGAAGGCTAATGCGTAGGAGTCCTGGTTTTGTAAATTTTAAGAAAAGAATGAGGTTTATATCAGTTCAAGACAGATATTGTATGAATTCTGTTGTTGTTGCAAAGCAAGAGTTCTGGATCATGAACACTTTGAAGGACTCAAAGTGAGGGGCAATTTTAGAACCATATTGAGAAATTTCACAATGGCAGAGGCAGAAATGAAATACTCCTAAGGCTCCTTCGTCTCTCTGCACTCTGTTGGTTAAGAAATGGGACTACATCAAGCCCTATTATTATAATAACTGAAAATAGTTTTAATCCTTTTAGGCCCCCATGCAGAAAGCAAAGTGGCCGGTTAATTCCAATGGACACAAATTTAACTGCAACTGGAATCTCGTTTGATCCATCTGGGTTTCACACAGCTTTCAGAGCACTGAACTAGATCATCAGGTACAAACAGGCAACATATGCTACAAGCTGGTCCTAAAAATTTGAGTGTAAGACCAAGAAACAGATGACAGTGACACAAAGTGGTCAATCTCTGTAACGTAACTTTTTTTTTTTAGTTATTTGCTCAGCCACTCACTTCTAGTAGGAAATTTAGTTTGTGACAAAGCATCTTGTTTGAGATCAGAAGTGATCAACAAATATAAGCACCACTCAGGACAAGAATTATACTAAGTAGCTCACTTCCTTTGGCATGTTCAGCTTTTATGTAACTTTCAAAAGTCCTTATTGTTAGGTTAAACCAAACAGCTTGTATCTAGACAATATAACGTACAGTAAGGTCAAGTCACTGCCAAAGCCTTGCTGAAAGCTCCTTTCAGCAGCACATTGGCAGTGAAAGGATCTGCACTCCTGTCTTTTGCAGCCAGGGCACATGGAGCATATTTCATGCTTTGAGATTGAGAACAAGACAATGATTGAAAATTGTTACACCAGAAGAAAAAAAAAAAAAACAAATGGAAGTTCCAGCATTTTGCAAGGAGAAAAGCCTGTCTGTTACTGAAGCATTATAACCTCTGCATCTTAAGAGCTAGAAAGAAACACATTAAAAATCCCAGTTGCTTCTGCTAGGACAGGACTGCTTGCAA
The DNA here is from genome assembly GCA_034781795.1 of Crypturellus tataupa. Taxonomy (NCBI): domain Eukaryota; kingdom Metazoa; phylum Chordata; class Aves; order Tinamiformes; family Tinamidae; genus Crypturellus; species Crypturellus tataupa. Next base: position 26,889 of record JAWLRI010000441.1, on the reverse strand, counting down.
GAGGCTCTCAGAGAATGTGGTATTAGTAAGTATTGCTCAACCTTTATTCTGGAGCAGACTTTTGACAGGAATACCTACAGAACTTCTGCAATGTGACCGGTATGTTAATGAAATAAGAAATTAGAGTTGCCAGTGTAGATATGGCAGTGTGTAGACAAATGACAGAACAGGAGAACTTCCAATCAGCGGAGCCCTCACCTCATTTCAGACACATTTTTACCCTGCCACAGATACTCATAATTGAACAGCCGACCTGGACCCCATATGCTGCTGTTCCCTTTCCCTATCAAGCTACATTAGATATTAGGACCATGTGAATTGCTCTTTGGCAGTCAGCAATTTACACAGTATTTTTAAGACTTTAAGTATTTTTGATTCTTTCTAGAATCAAAATCAAACAGTGGTTTATAGTCAGTTGGGTACTAACAATTACAACCAGAAAGAAATGGTTCAAAATCCTGCATCCTTCAGCCATGTAGATTCTTTTTGATAAGGTGTATGAGAATCAGGCTTCCTTCCCAGAAGGAAAAGGGATTGATTATTTCCAGGAATACATTCAGGCCTTTAAGGCATCCCTTTTTTTTTCCTTGAGGTTTCTTTGGATTTCACAGTTAGAGAAGTACAGACTGGAGTTGCTCATTCAACCAGTCATGTTCAAATGGTTGAGATGATGCTGCATGGTTGAGTGGGAAGGGGCTACAGCAGAATACAGACACCGGGCTTAGTCCACAGTCACATCAGGAGGAAAGGAGCCCAAAATCCACCAAATAAAAAGCTGGTCAGCAATGCAACAGAAATAAATCAAAATGAACTTTCACCTTTGTTTTAGAAAAGATGCCACTACCATTTTACAAGTAAGCTGAAGTATATGGAAGATCTGACCGGTATATAATGCTAAAATGTATCAACATGCAAACAGGTAAAAATTAAACAACGAGCAAATGCATCATTTTAACTTGTTCTTTTAGTGCTTGCTTTTGTAAACCAATATGTAATGGTATATAGCAAATTTAGACATAAGGATGTCATAAAATTATATACATCACAACCAACTCTGGTCCTTTGAGGCCAGTTTCATTCCATCTTAAATCGTAACTGACTTAAAGCATTTAATGCCAGGAGCAACAGAAAAAAAACAAAATTTGCAAGTTTGTATCACCTGTGTTGCATCCTACATTGATTTCTACAAGTCTGCCCGCACAGAATATTAGTGTCAGTTTAGCAGATACAACAACTAACACAATCACTGAAACAGATTCTGTTACCACTGGGTTTACAGGGCTTGAATTGGTAGCCGAAACTTGTGTTTTATTTCCTTTTAAAATGGGACTACTTACACTGATATAGACAATTCTTCTTAATCATGTATCTATCTTATTCCTCCTCAAAGGTCACACTCTGTAGTTCAGAGCTTTTCCATTAACAGAATCCCCTAATATAAACGGACCCACTGCAGAGAATCAGGTATCTTGGATTACTTCTGATTTTTCAAGATCATGTTTCAAGACCAGATGCCTCATTAATGTATTTGAACATCAGAAGACAACACTACTGTTACTTTTGACCTTTCTCTATAAACCCATTAATATATTTTTAATTCCAACTCCTTGCTATTCATTTTGTTTACAGTAACAGAGTGGTAATAAGTCTTTTTTTCTTCTTTATTTTCTTTGTCTTTGTTTTCCTTTCAGATGTCAAACAAAAATTCCTGAGCATTCTCAGTACTAGACAGAAGGTCATAAATATTGTGCCACTAGCTTTGAAGCATAAACCTTTATTAATATCAAACACTTTTGTTTTACTTGTCTAGTCCTGTATCTCTTCCACGCTTTACTGCTCCCATTTTCTGAAAGGTTACTTTTAAGAATCCAGTGCAATAGTGGAACTTCAGGTATCCAAAATGGTGCTCTCTTATCTTTTTCAAAGAAAATGGAAGTTTGTTAGAAGAAATACATACATTTCTGATACAGCACAGAATTATTAGAAAAATCTCACTTTTTAAATTTTCTTACTCTGAAGCTTTTGTTTCAATATTCCAATTCTTACAACAATAAAAGTTGGATACTAATTAGTTTTGTAATAAGGCAGGCTATCCAAAAAGGAAAGAACTAATTAATATTTTCTCCCTTAGCAGTCCAAAAAAAAAATCAAAAAAGATTACCACAAAATGATAAACAGGGCTGCACTCAGAGTTTTTCCAGAGTCTGCTCAGCACTACAAAAAGAACTTATATTTATTTTACACTAAGGAAAGTAAAATAGTCCCACCCTTTTGCAACAAGAGATCTACTTGTAGATGAGATTTTCAAAGTCTTTGCAATACAGAGTTCAGCTCTTCTGCTTGGAAAGTACTTGGTGATTTGTATGCTGAAATGCCATAGTTTCTGCCCAAGGACAATGTATCCTCAGGGGATAATTTTAACAGAAATTGTCTATGACACAGAGTCTGAAAGTTAATCTATTTGTAGCAGTTCCACCTGGATGGGTTTTGATTTATAAACTTACATAAGAAATGACAGATTTTCCACATGATCCATATTCAATAATAATGGGAACTTCATTTGTTCCCATGGAAGATACAGGTGAACTGAATGCACATAGAAGACAAGAAGGTGCTCAGGAGTAGTCAGCATAGATTCACGAAAGGGAAATCATGCTTGACTAACCTGATAGCTTTCTATGATGGGATGACCAGCTGGATAGATGAGGGGAGAGCAGTAGATGTCACCTATCTTGACTTCACAAAGGCTTTTGACATCGTCCCTCACAACATCCTCCTGGACAAGCTCTGGAGGTGTGGGATGGATGTGGGAATTGGCTGGATGGCAGAGCTCAGAGGGTGATAATCAGCAGTGCGGAGTCTACTTGGAGGCCTGTGGTGAGCAGTGTCTCCCAGGGGTCAGTCCTTGGTCCAGTCCTGTTCAATTTATTCATCAATGACCTGGATGAAGGCACAGAGTGCTCCCTC
>JAWLRI010000441.1:0-20231 GCA_034781795.1 Crypturellus tataupa | reverse complement strand
AGGAAAGGAAAGGAAAAGAAAAGAAAAGAAAAGAAAAGAAAAGAAAAGAAAAGAAAAGAAAAGAAAAGAAAAGAAAAAAACACTATTTTGGTGCAAGCTGACATTACTGTGAATTGGAAATGGGGCAAAGGCACCATGTGGTCACTCCTGCAGAAGCAAGGATTTTCCAAAGTTACCTAAAGTTAACCCACTTAGATATTCATAGTCACAGAATATGAGACCAATCCAAAGCCACTGGAGCAAGGGGCGAGGGAGCACATTTACAGCAGCTGTTTGCTAAATTTTTCTATTGCTGCATATCGTTAGGCATTGATAGGAAGGGTTCTTTTCCTTGCTGTTCAGTACTGCTGGTAATTACCATCACAGTAATGACCACTATAATGTGTAAAGTGGAAATTAATGACTACATCTATCCTGTAGCATAAGCAGGACCAGGATACTCACCTGCGTTCTGGGCTGCAGCCATGCCCTTTAGGAGTTAGCGCAGTTCCTGCTCATGCTAACTCTCACTCTTCTTGATTCCCCCTGGACTCAGGTTTGTGGGGTGGAACAATCTTGACAGCTACTTACTATCCTACTGGGGCACAACCATAATGTTTTAAGTGGGAAGGAGAATTTAAACATGCGACTATGAGCTAGGCTACATCACTTGCCCAAAGGACAGGGAACATTGCCTGGCCCACTATATTTAGTAGTAAAGACGCAGCCACTGTCTCTGCAGAGTCTTTACTGTGCTGTGCAGCAGAGGCACCAAAGCCTTAAGGACAGTTTCACACATCTACACTAATTGCCCTCTGGAAGGCCCTCAGAATGGGTTGTGTTGAATTCATTGGTGATCAGAGGGGAAAGCAGACGTTGGTGCATCTCAAGCTTTCAAGAACACTTGGAAGGGTATGCATCTACCAGATGAAGAGCTCTGATATCTCACCTGCTTGAAACTCAAGGCATTTTAGTAATTTAAAATTGGTCAAGAAGAATTATTTTTGAAAGTTCTCTAAAAGAGAATAGACATATGTTCAGGAGTGATAGAACCATTTTTTTCCTATAATGAAAATCATCTTACACTACTCAGAAAATCTATAAAAGTTCTACTGAAAGACTTCATAATATCACTATTTGGATCACCAAAATGACTATTTTTTTGGAGAGGAAGATAAAGAAGATCAACTCTTATGGCTTTGAAATCATCAATGAACCTCAGGTCAACCTTTTCCACATTGTTTACTCTAGCATGGACATTTTCTGTTCCAGCAGTCTATCACCACTGCAATGGATGTTTTTTTGTTTTGCTTAGACAGAACCTACATTTTTTGTTTGATTCCTCAAAAATTTCTTCAGGAATTGTTTCCTGTAGAGATGTTTTCATAATGTTATAACTGAGTCAGGGACCTGCAAAGTGTTTTATTTTGGTTTAACATCACCAGATAAATGTAATGCTGTGAAGTGGACAAAGTTGAAAGTTGTGTGAAATATTAAAACAAAGCCAAGTGAAAAGCAAAGGTGCTAAGATGGGTATTTTGAAATGGAAATGGAAAAAAAAATGATCATCAGAAATGATTCATTCACAGAAATGGCATTTTCTGCAATATCAGTGACCTGTGCAGGTCAGGGTCTCTGCACAACCAGAGGGCAAATGATGAGAAAAGTCACAGACAGTTTTCCCAGACAGCTGAGCTGAAGACAGGTCTCAGGAAAGAAGAACGTATCTCTGCAAAGGCTAAAGGCCAAAGGAAACAGGCAAAAGACCAAGTTCAAGTCTGTCTGCCAAGGGAATCCAAAAGAGCAAATTCCAAGTTCCAGAAGTACCAAGAAGGAGAAGCAATACCAAGCAATACCCCTAAACAGCGATACCAGATGAGGGCATATAAGGACATAATCATCTGCTATGCGCACATAGATGGAGGGGCCAAGCTTGTTAAGTTCAGAATCGAATTCCCAGAATCCAATGTTTAGGGTATCAGTGCTCAGGCATAATGGTAAAGAGACCAGGTCATGAATCAGAGAGCCTGGGTTTAAGTTCTGGCAGCTAACTGGAGGAACTCAGGGTGTCAGCAAATGTAACCACAGCCTCTGGACTCGAAAAAAGTAAATCAGAAAAAGATTTTTGAAAGTTCATATGTCAGACAAGTGGTTACAAGCTCAATCTGATGGAAGGAAATAAAAGTTATATCCTCTACAGCACAGATAAATAACAGTGATGTGCACAGGGACATTGGCAATACTCCCAATTCTGTGATTTTTGTGCAACTGAATCACTTGTTTGCTGCGTAATGTGCATTCAGACTCAGACTGGTTTGTTTGCTTATTTTCTTCCTAATAGGAGTGTTTGCAATTTTCTTCTCTCCTTGTATGCAAGTCCCCTCACCTTCAGCAGGCAACAGTGGGTCTCGCACGCCTATGACAAGGAGGGAGTTCCTCAGCAGAAGACTCCTGCTGAGGAACTTCTGGAAGTTGTTTCAAACATGAGGAGCCCCATCCTGCGCTTTGCAGAAGCACCATGGCCTTTCCCCTCCACAAACCCATGCACCAGGCGCAACTGCTGGCAGATTGGCCGTGAGTATCCATCACCAGCTTTCACCAAGCAGGAGAATGGGCCAGGGGTTACCCTGTGAAAGGCTAAGACAAGGCACAGGCAGTTGAAGAAAACAAGATGACTCCACAGTACAAACCTCATGATCAGTCATGAGATTTAGCATTTTTGTGATTGCCTTAATCTCAAGTAAAAAGAACATGTTATCCTTTCAACAGGAAAAGAGCTTGTGGCCCTTAATCCTAATAACAATAATCCTAATAGCAATAATCCTAATAACATCCTGAAAATAATCATAGTAACAATACACAATAAATGGAAGGTCAAAGAATTATTACCAGGTTTAGCTAAGAAAGCTCATTTAGGATTTCAATTAATGATATCCAACTCCTGAAACACTTTGGGCTTTCCTGAACCTGTTTCAGAAAGTGTTCATTGTACTTCCCCATCCTAACCTGCGGGGAGGAAAGTGGTGACAGTCATCGCAGAGCCAGTTACGCAGACCCCAATATAAACAGCCGGAGCTGCCTTGATTGCACCCCTCATGTTTGCGGATATGAGTACTTTGGGGATTAGTTCTTAGCTTTTCAGACCACTTGCCAAGCAGGACACACTCAGAATTAGGCATACAAAGGGGAAAAAGTAGGACAAGAAGCTTCCTAATGGAAAATATCTGATCAGATTTCTCTGGTAACAAAAGCATTATACAAACAGGGCTTTCCATATTCATCCTGTCAATAATTTACAATAAGATTAGCATGTACCTATAATCGCTTACACACTGCTGACTAGAAAACTTTTGTGAAGCATTACAGGATCGAGAGGGCAAAGAGGTGCAAGATGCAAGAGAGAAGGGATCAGCGATCAAGAGCAGGAGCTGGAACCAGTACAGACGAAGGAAGGGCCTAATAACCAACACGAAGCGACATTTGCTGAAGCTTCAGCTAGCAGCAGAGAGCAGCACGAAGCCACCTCTGAATGGAACTTGCCTTCCAATGTCCAACTGAAAAAGGAGACACCCGATAGGACTGAAATGAACTCTGTCACAGTTTAGGGACCAAGTTTACTCTCTCACTAGTGCTATAAATATTCTCTTGAGTTAACTGGTTTCCAGGAGTAAGTGCACAGATATGTCAGGAGAGAGATACTGCCTTTTTTAGTAGGGTTTCAGAATTACAGTTTCAATAACTCGTTTTTAGAGGGTCATGTAAGTGCCAATCCATTTTGAAAAATTATGTTTTCACACAGCCTCCTTTGAAGCTCCTCACTCTTAGGTAGGAGATCATGACAAGTAGAAGAGAATTATGGTATTTACCAATGTGCAAAATGCACTGTTGCCTAGAAATACGTATACTAACATTTTTGCTTTACAGTGTGTTGATATAAAATGAAAAATATTACCAAGTGTTCAGTGAGCCCTATACGCTGGGAAGCACACTGGGCTCTGTTCTGCTTTCTTTTGTGTGGTGAGATCCCAGCTCCCCTGGTAAAGCACATGCAGGTTGTGTGTGACATTCTCAGCTATGTTCTATATTTGAATATACATTGCACTAAAGGTCATGGAGAGGCTTTCTATAGAGGCAAATACTAAAGTAAAACTATATGAAAGTATAAGTCAAATGTAGAATTCTCCGGCCCACAACAAAATAGGTTTTAATATCCAAAGCAATGTGCTGGGGCTGCCTAAGCAAGCACTGCTGGATTTTTCAACAGCCTCACTTATTACAGTATCCCATACAAAGCAACTTTCTAAGTGCAATCCAACACATTTTCACCCGCCACCCTGTTGCAATCCAGAGTCCTACTAATTAAGTCTTGCATGTGAAGGGGGAAAACATCCCAAATATCCCTGTAGAAATTGTTCTGCTTTGCTCAATTTTCTCTCAACTAGTTTTCTTCCTGAAATTTTTATAGCTGGCACCAGACATACACTGCTGTGTTTTTCTTGGTATGAGGTTGTAATGACAGTAGGCGTGCTGTTCAAGTGACAAAGCTGCTAAGGACCAGATGCACAAAAAGGCTAAGGCATCTACATTTCACTTGTCTCTGTATTTACCACCCAGCCCTGAAGCTGAGATATATAAGGTCTCTGCTGGCTGCCACCATCTCCAGTAAGCATGTAAATCCTTAGGGACTCCAGCATCAACGTTCCCCAAGTATCTAAGGTCCTTCTGGACATGCACACAGAAAATGTTAAACTTAACAGAGCTTGGCAATGAATACCAAGCCCCTCTGCCTCCCACGAATCCGTGTTCCTGTTGGCAGCTGATCTATGCAGCGCTCTGTCAACAGGCCTAAAGGAGAGGGGCCACCTCTCCAGCCTTTTGGAGCACCCATAGCAGGCAAGATACTGCTAGCTCTTGGTACAACATTCTAGTGCTAAAATTAACATATGAGCTATCAGAAGCACACATTAAAATTTGTCTTCTGCCCAACCAGGTTCAAACTTGCCTCCCCAGAAAGTTCCCCCAGAAGACTGGGGCAGGAGTCCTCTCCTCCTCTCTGACTGAACCTAACTCACTGTCTTTATTGGCTTATTGGGTGAAGGAGAGAGAGAGGCTTGACTCTTTCCCCTAGTCATCAGGATTCTCTTCCGCAGATCACACAGGAGTGACTACACATTTTGCAATGAAGAGGTAAGAGTAAGCAGTGAAATCAACATTGATGAAGGGACCCATACAGGGGAGTCGATGAATACAGAGCACCTCTTCACCCCTCAAATCTTCAGTCATTCCACACAGACCAGACAGAGTGTGAAAAATGCACTTTCTCATTCCTCCATCCCAGATTGAGACAGTTTCATTAAGAAAGACTAATTAAACCCCACCAGAGAGAGTAGGACACTGCACCTCAGGAACACTCCATGCTGGTCCGAAGCTCTGAGCTGCTGTGCCAAGGACCTGCAGGAGTTTAGGCTAGGGAAAAATGCACACTGCAAGACACCAGTCTCACACACAGAATACAGTGATTCGCATTCTCGCACTCCAACCCAGGGAGTTTCTGAATGTGCCAGCCTGCCTCCCAGCAACCATTTTCTAGGTGAGCAGGACACCTGCAGCGTTATTGTGCTGTACTGTTTAGACAACTAATTTCTGCTTGTTTTCTTTTAGAGACAGAAATCTGAGTCATCACCCTCTTTACTGCCTCTTTTTTGCTTGCTTAGCCTCATTAAAAGGATTAGACTCATCAACAAGGGGCAGCAACTGAATTGGTGCATATTTTACACAAAAAGCTTCACCAATTTTCTTGCATTTTAACTCCTTCCTTCTGATATTCTTGCCTCTGCTGCCATTTAAAGAAACACTGTGCCTTGAACTACCCCAACTAGAACTTTTATTCTTGAAGAAGCAGTATGTACTATTTGACATCTCAAAAATGAAACACAAAAACATTTCCATCAATCTAGCATCTCTATCTATAGTAGGTCTAAGATGCTTATCATTATCTTGGCTAAGTAACTGCCTCTTACATGAAATAGAACATTAAATGCTCCTTAAATCCCATTACAGTCAGTGGAGGATGAGTCACCAAGTGGCAAACAGAGTAGTCCTGGCACAGAAGGATTTTTTTGTTATTATTATACAAAACATTGAAAAAGTCAGGAAGAGTGATACTTAGCAAGAGTTTATCAGCAAGGTCTGTTTCTTTTCAAATCAAGATAATAATAGTGGCCAAGAGTGATGCTCTAAATATCCCAAATCATATATATACTTACACAGAAACAAATCACAGTTGTTTCTGAAATGCAAGCAATACCCCTGTGAGCAATGTTATGAAACACAAAGAACTATTCCTCATACCCAGCTGAAGGATAGATTTGGCCAGGCAATATAAAAGACAAGATCTCTTCTACTTCAGAAAAACAAATGCATAGAGCATTTAATGGTTATGGGCAAGGAAAGCTTTTCCTTTAGTAGGGAATTTAGTCTGTTTCTCTTTCCTGCCTTTTTATGGCACTGTTTGGAGCTGCTCTGAAAGGGGGGGTGCCACCTATTGCCCTGAATAGCATTTCTTTATTTCAGAAGAAAATTATTTTCTTGCTCATTTTCTGTGTGAAAGCAGACGCTCTCCCTGGCCTGCCAATCTACCTGTAAGCAGCTTACGAGCCTGAAGCAACACCAGTGTTTTCTAGCAGAGGATATCAGCAGCAAATTCTTTATCTGAGGATTTGACTGTAGCTAGATATTTGTGTCTCTCAGATGAATGCTGAAGTTATTAGTTTCCCCATTGCAGTAGGATCTTTGCCAGAGAAGTATCAAGGCATAAGAATGCTGCTATCAGGATTTCTACTTCCAAAGAGCATCTTAAAATTCTACAGCTATTGTTAAAAGAAAGACTAATGAATAAGATTTGGCACAAAGTAACAGAGCAGGCTTCACATCTTCTGTTTATTGCATTTCATTTAGTGAACTTCCTTGCACGGAATTTAAGATGCTTCTTTCTATAGCAGCAACAAATATTTTGATTTCTAATAAAAAAATCATGTTGATTATTCAGGTCAATGGATCCACATCATCCGTGATATTGCCTATGACAAGTGATGGCAACAGAGGATATATTTCGCTAGAGATAGTGAAATAACAAGAAAGCTGAAAAATGATTTACAAGTGTATCCTCATTTGACTGGGAATTAGATAAATTACTCTAAAAAAAGAACAATGCTCTGCTGAAGCAGAAGAAAAACTCCACAAACATACCAGAAATGGACTTGTGTGGAGGAGGAAAAGGAGAGGGAGAAAGGGAAGAAGGAAACAACAACCTATATTTAAAATGTGCTTAGCAACCCAATGGAAATGGTAACTATTCAAGCAGAAGCTCTTAATGTTGTTTCCTGAGGGTGGTAAGCAGGAAAGGGGAAGCTGCCATGTATCTAAGATGGATGATAGGACAGTTCATAAGTAGGGACATGTTGTATGTGGGAGAGACTTATCATAAGACAACTGGGAGATGCTACCCAAAATGCTAGTAGAAATTTAATTTTATACATAATAGACTTGCAGGATAGAGGAGAATTGTAAATGCTGAGAGTGTAGGCTGAAAAGAGGTAAAAATAGCTTATATTAAATAACATCATTTTAGGGATCTTCTAGAATACATTCCCCTACAAAACAAATGCAAAAGATACACATTTTTTCCTACTTCAGCAAACTTTGATATTCATAGCATCAAAGTATTGATTCTGCATCAAGCAAAGTTGAGGTGTAGTACGAAAAGTAATACTTCTTTCTAGGAACTTGTGAAAGAATTACCAAGTAACAGGAGTTTAACAATGGAAATAGCACAGCTGGATTTCAATAATTATCATCACCAAATCCATTCACAAGCACTGAATTCTATCTTATTATTGCCACAGCACAAAAGAAGCTATAGCTGCACCACAGAATCACTTGTCATTTAGGTATTTAATAGTTCTCCCTCCAGTGTGTTGCTTTAATGACAGAATTTTCACTGAACCTCTAATTGCAGGTAAATTGCTATTCTGTACTTGGTTTATCTTAATTGCTTTAACAGGTCCACCTCTTGGCTTGTTTACTACATCCACGTTCCTGGAAAACTGACACATGCTTCATGTAACGTTTCTACTGGCTAGTCCTATTACTGCCGCAATCCGTTAAGATGATTGAGCTACATCTGCTTAATTGGAAGGCTGTAAGATTTTATACCAGTTCTACCTTTGGTGGGAGTTTGTGGGTGAAATAGCCATGTCTGCATAATAATTTTTATTTAAACTATTGTTTAAACTGTTTAAAGCTTCCTACTCTACCACTTATTACTGCACAGTATAATTATATACATCCTTAAAAGCATATTCTTCTGAAGCTCTTCCCAGACTTGAGTCATAAATAAAAAGAAAACATATCCTCTTTTTTTTTTTTTTATGGTCCAACCACCAAACCAAGAAATGGGAAGAATCAGAATTACTCTTGTCACCTTTCCATTTCTCCTTTTGTTTCCAATCTTTGTTTCAACCAATATTACTTACTGAATTCACCTGGAATTCAAAAAGTGTTCTGACCAGCCTGACATATTGCCTATAAGCAAGCAAGAAAGCAAGAATGATACAGTTCTGTTCCAGGAAGAGGCATTTTAGAGATTTTGTGTGTGTGAAACAGGTTAAGGAATATCATAGGAACATGAGACAGTTGTACCTTCACCGTAACATATAGCCTATCTTAACAGCATACCTATAAGGAGAATAAAATGCATCTCTATGTAGAAAATTGCACTTAGACACTCAAAAAAAAGGCTTAAAAGACATAACTGGTTGTCTACACCTCTTTCTGACTTACCTTTTATATCTCCTTTTTATAGCTTTGCATGAATTGAGCTGAAATTCCTCCCAAGAGGTTTGAATAAATATGGATAGATACTCTTCTAAAGCTGCAGAGATGCAACAGCTAAGCAGAACAATTTGTGTTTTTGAAAAGATTTCTTTCAAATAGAGAAATTCGTCTGGAGCCTGCCCATTACAGCCTCATTTACAGAAGTGCCCTTAGTGTGTAAGATACTTTCTGGTAAGTGTACTCCATACTATGCCCTCTTCATTATTTGGTAGGCACAGACATAAAAGCAATATGCATTTTTGGCATTTGCTCCAGATAATTTTCTTTGTAATTCCATTTGACTGCTTAGTTGGAACAGAACAGACACATAGGAAATAACAAGTATCATGGGCACATGGGTACCTGTGCTACATAAAACAAGCGACATTCATAACCCTTTGATTTGAGAAGGCAGGCTAGTTTTGTCGAAATTTTAATCTTCAGAGATGTAAGGATCATCATTGCTTTCAGCTGGGCATTATTAAAAGGCATACCGATCTTTTAAAACTGAGATCCACTTTTTTGGTCCAATCAACTTGCAGACACATTTTTTTCCAAGGATTTGAAAATAATGTCATGGGAAGCATAAAGTAATGTTTATCAAAGAGTACATAAATCACCAAAAATCCAGTCTTGCTAGATTCTTAGTTACAAATCTGAATTTTTCCTATAAATCTAATGAGGGCAGAGTTATCTCTATGCTTCCACCAAGGTCTCAGCTCTAGTGACAGGATCAGGTAGAAGAAAAGATGATAAGAAGAAAATAATAAGAGAGAGAGAAGAAATACGTTTCCCTTCAATTTTGCCTTAAAGATATTTGCTACCACTGCTAGTAATGTTGCAATGAAATTAAATCTATTCTACAATATTATATTCTCAAAATAAAAAAAAAATCCCAATTGATTTATTTTCTTCATATAAAGAAGTATATGCCTATCTAGTGGAATAGCTGCATTGTAAAAGGAGTAACTTCTGAGACACAGGGAAATTGTTATGTTCTTCTTAGATCTCTGTGAACATACCCAATAACAAAATCACCAGCCTCAGTTGGCAGACAATGAAGGAGCCCTAAAACCTCTGCTCTGATGGCAAAGAAAGGACTGAGCTCAACATGCGAGGGGAGCAGCGCTGCTCCACCTCCCTCTAACGAAGGATGCCCCAAAGGGGGTAAATCAGGTGCCGAATTAATGAAATCTTCAGGCACCCTCCCACAGACACAAAAGGTGCTAACTTTTCCCTTCCCTGGGACAAGTGACAGAGGTGCAGGCAGATTCAGAGGAATTCCAGACATGCATAACATACTTACAACATATATGCTTAACATACCCCTTCTTCTGCAGATAATCTCTGAATTAATGGGTGACACCACCAGAACTTCTAAATATTGCACCACAGGAAAACAGGTGGGTTTTTGGCGGGAAAAGGGGAAGGGTTGCTTTTTTTTTTTTTAACAGAAAAAGGGAAATCAAGAAGAGGAAGGCCCAAGGAAAAATTATTTGAAGTATTTCAGCATGCCACCGTATCCAGTTCATTACGGAGGCCACGAAATAGTACTTGATAGAGCAACCAAATGTGCCAAAGTGTAATAGATTTGCCTTACTATTAAATTTTAAAACTTAATTATAAAAATGTCTGACCAGCTCTAACTGGCACCTTTACTTTTATGATAATGGGAGCAAAGAGCAAGGGGACTTGGAGACTAACCTACTCTTCTTTCCCTTAAATCAGCCCTTCAGATAAAAGCAAAGACATAAGTCAGGCAATTAAGAGAGAGTTTGAACTGCCAGTGCTTGAGCTTGGCAAGTTAGACAAGTTTCTCTTATGCATAAGAAGGGGCTTATAACCTTCATATGATCCTTAGGACACACATTCATTAATGTCTGTCTAGGTCTATAACACAGATTTTTTCTTTATACTTTCATTCTTCACTCACAGGCTTTGAAAAGTAGGGGTTTTTGGCTTGCCTTCTGCCCTCTCATCCATTCAGGAAAACAGCTCACTGTGAACTCAATGCCCGCTTCACACACAGAAGGCTAGCACATGATCTATGGACTATCTGCAGCAGAAAGGAAGAAGATAACACAGTCCTTGCACTAATCTTCCAAATACATACATCACCTCCTTCTTGTGGCTACACCTGAGGGATAAGTAAGAAATATTAAATGTAAGTTGAATTTGGGAATGTAAAAGCAGCCACAGCAGGTCCTTCCAGCCCAGCATCCTATCTCTAAAAAGGATCATGCTTAGCAAAGAGAACAAGAACAAAATCTATACTGATACTTCCCTAAAAGTACCATCCCAGCCAAAAGTAGTTCACAACTTCCTCAAGCAATGATGAATCTTCTTTTTTTCTAGTTTCTAGTTCTCACGATATTTTTCTTTCACTAATTCATCTTACCACTTCTGGAAACCATGTAAACTTCTCAGGTATAGAACTGCACATTCCTCAGGTAGGCTTAACTTTGCCACACTTCAGCTGTCTAAGTCCTGAATGTCTAGTCTAAGCTATTTTTTCTCTATCATCAGCTGGGTGAAGCAGTCTATTCAGAGGAAAATTCCACTCACCCTAAGGAAGGTATCACACATGGATCACAGACGTGAGATAAATTGCCTTCTGGAGGTACCTCTCTCTTCCTTCACTAACATAGGAGAGAGCCTGATGTATATATATTTGATGCCTAACCTCTAACACCCGTAGATAAATGACACAGATTCCTTACCAGAAACATGCTTCTGGATCGCTATAAACAGCTGATGCAAGAATCCCAGAAAAAAAAAAAAAAAAGAATTAAAAGGGACCTTAAGAGGAGTCTTTTAACAACATAGAGATTCCCAAGTCTCTAATATGAGTAATTCCATTGTCCTTTAGGATGGAGCTGGTTACTGGAACGACCTACAAAGAGTATGTAGTTTCTTAATAAAGTTCAGGTCTGTTGCAAAGGAAACTGAAATGAGTACAATATTTGACAGCATACTTGACATTTCTGAGAGAATGCCCTATATAATAATAATAATATGAGTCAGAAAAGCTAAAACCGATTCTGTGATGAGCTGTTAAACTAGAGCCTGGACAGAATTTATAAAGGAGGAGCTTGTTAAACAAATCTTCAAGAAATATAGTCTGGGAAGAACATTTTAAAGTCACAATTAGCCATTAACTTTATAAAACAAGTATTCTGCTGATGAAATTTCATTGCTCTTACTGCTTTCTCCTTTAAAGATTAGAACATCAGAAGCAAGTTTTAAGATGCCAGGTTTATCAGAGTGGGGGAAGGGTGCATGTAGTAGCAGAAGTCCTTGGAAAAATTCAAAGCCACTTTGGACAGCCTCTAACGTGCACGCTCTTTCTCAGGTCTTAGGTTGGCTGTCTGCACTGAAGAGATGTGCAGGGACCTCAGATTAATTTTCATCAGACTTTATTTAGGAAATAGAGCTCCACCTTCCCCGTCGCCTCAATGCAAGCAGTCCCCACTGACTACAGAAGTTGGCTGCTTGTGGTTTCTGCAGAGAGCAGGATAAGGAAGACTTTGCTTATTCTTTGTTTTTCTGTAGAACCAGCGATCACCAACCTCTAAGCAATAGAGCAAATGTCACTAACATTTGTTCTCCAAGCTGATTCACCATGGCATTTTCATCCCAGGGTAACTTTATCATGCGTCAGCAGAAAACTGGAATGACACAGGAGCTATTCCGGCCCTGGCTATTTAGAGCTCCACAGATATAAGCCGTGTGCGTTACAGTAGGTCTACTTACGTAAGCGGGGTGCCTTGTGATTTACAGCTCCTGCCAGCCATCGGAAAGGCCAGCTGGCCAGCTGCTTTCGGCTCGTATTGCACTACTGCTGGCCCCCGCATGAAACCGCCCCCTCCGTTTTAGAAGCCCATTTGGAGTTGCTTCCACAGCACCACGTGTTCACTGCCAGCAGCGCCAGCTACCGCCTCAACCACCAGATCCAGCATGTGGCAGCTCCAGCCTCGTGACCCGCTCGTTCACGGCCGCCGCAGAGCTCTCCCTGCCTGGTGTCCAAGGGGACACGTGCCCTGTGCTCTGCGAGCTTCTCTGCTCGGGCTTTCTGGGGACTCGGAGCGTCTCGAAGCTCACCAATGTGATCCTGCTTCCATCGCTCTCCAGGGCCCAGTCCTGCCTGCTCATTGGTCTCTGATCAGGTAGACAACCTCAGGTTTAGATGAACAGCAAACAATTTGGGGCCTGCTGCCACCTTTCCCGGTTCAGGAGTTGGGCAGGTTAGCGTTTAGGGGCATTTCAGACAACTGCATTTTGCTTCATTACTTCTAAGTAATAAATAAAATGGATTCTGAAAGTTCTCCCAACCTGTTCATTGCCTTTTATTGCTTTGATATACTAATCCACAGCATCCCAACCAAGGCATATTTCTATTATGTTCAGTTTACTTCACCGTGAAATGACTCAATTCAGCAAGTGGGTCTGAGATATACACTGAAGGCAATGTAAAACAGAACCCTTTTCAAGGGTGGAAAAATAAACGCAGTTCATAAACAGAGTAGAAAGTGTATTTAGAACAATTTCTAATAAAATCCAGGGACAGTGGAGCTTGAACCAGGCATTATACCCCTGCCATCAGCATAAGCTTTCAATCACACTGACTACGGGTCATATATTTCACTGAGTCTCCGAAGAAATGTTAAATCAATAAAATACCTAAAGGTTGCCAGGGAATCAGACAGTGTTCTATAAAAAACCAACCATTATTGCTGAGGGGCAACTGAAGAGCTGAAGAAATATTTGCAAGGAAAAGGCCATCCATCCCACTGGAAGCCATTCATACTCTGCCGCCTGGCACCTTCCAGCTGCCGCAGTAGTTGAATCTGCCTGTGCCCTTCGCCTCGACAGCTTTCCTGGATGCACTAAGATATGTCACAGCCTGTCAGCTTGATTTCCAGAGCGCCTTCCGCTCACTGAGTGTGTTTTTAGCATCATGATGAAAAACTAAGCTTGCTTTGGCAACATATTCACCAACTAATGTTTGTGGTACATCAATATCCTTGTTGCACTTTCTATATTCAGCCTTGGAAAAGCCACAGAAGTGTCGGTACCCAGAGTGAGGCACTTTTGCAGACATACCACAGTGGGTCTTTGTTTTATCTGCTTATGGATGTACCACAGGGATGCAATCTTCTCGCTGAGGGAAAATAAAATACTCTGTGAAAGGCAACTTTGGTATTCTTCTGTGAATCTAGAAATTTAGCTTATTGGTGTCATAAAATATGTTTGCTTCTTCTTCCTCCACATGCTGACATCCCTCCTAAATAGACACATTAACATGAGAGGAGTGCTCAGAAAAATCAGACTGCAGTGTTCTCCAGCCTCAGTTTTCACAGATGTAAAAACATATGAAGGTGCCCATTTCCTAAACTCATGCAAAACACTGAGCTTTTGGGGCTGGCAGTGTTAAAGAGGGCAAAGCAGACTGAAAGCCAATTCAGTGTTAGTGAAGAAGCTAAGCACTATTGGAATAAAAACATTTTAAATCCATGGCAAAGGCTGGGATTAGAATGCATCCCATTTGCATCCCATGTTTAGTGTTAACATTTCCTGATGTTAACACTAAACAAAACACTCGCTTTTCAGTCGCAGTAGTGTACGATTCTATAGCAGCTTCAAAAAACAATAATTACTTCCAGAAGAAGCGTGTATATTACGTCTTCCCAGCACAGTTTCCATCCTGCTTTCCAGTTGCTAAAAATACACATTGTTCACGGTGCTTTCAATATCCATTTAATTCTTTTGCAAACAGAGTGTCTTTGGCACACAGGGAGAGGCTTCAGCAAGCCCCATGTCTGGCTCCACAACACTACAGCACTCTCCCACTGTCGCCACCAACATAGATGCAGAAAACAGGGCCTTATTCTCCTCACTGGTTTGAAAAGGACAATTTCACCTACATTTCATTAGTCACTTCAAACAACAAATCAGTTGCAGGGAGATCTGGGCAACTGGAGCACTTTAAAATGTGCTTTAAGTTTTATCTCAAATCTTTATTTCTCTTTCCATAAACACTTCCATAGTGGATATTAAGAAAAGATTTATTGGGTCTTGGTATGTTACTAAATGTTGGAATGACTTCTAATAAGCACATGTGTAAAAACATAGGCACTTAACAGTGCCAAAGACACCGCTTTTGAGCAGATGACTTTGTGGGTTGCCAAATGACTGCCAGCCAAATGCACATCAACATTATTTCCATTAGTTTATAGAAATGCAGTCCAGGAAGATGCTCAGGTTTCAAAATGGTTACTACCATATGTACTTAAACACTGTTCTTGCTCGCAGATGTTTATTAAAGGCTTACTTTGGCATACACAGTTCTCTGGAACTCTACTTATAATGCATCTTTTTTTTTTTCTTTCATTTGATAAACCCATCGACTCTCACAATTTATGCATTTCAAGTCTCATTCCTGTCTACATACCCCTACTAGGTTGGATTTTGAGATACTGAGCAATAAGAAACATTGTCAGACAGCACACCACTCTCTTTCCTTGTAAACACATCAGATGTTTCCATTTTGTTTTGCAGTGATTTTTTTCCCCTTGCAATTACCCTTTCTATCATTTTTTCAGGGGAGAGGATTTATTTTATAATCGTTCTAAGCACAGTTCTGGAAAACAGTCACCCTCTGAGCCATGAAAAAAAAAAACTCTGCAACATGGTACTTGTCATTACACGGTTTCCCTCTTGTACAACACTGATTTCTTCTTCATTTTCAAAGCTGACGTAACGGCATAAGTGAGAGGGATGACAAAGCAAATTCAGTCCACAAATCTTTCAGCTTAAAAGAAAGTAAACCAACCTAACTACGTAAGGCTCTGTTGCAAGAATAGAAAGTAGAGCATCTTGAGTAATGTGTGTGTTGTTTAGGATTGAACATTTACAAAAGATCAACAAATATGGTGACTTACTTTCTATTTTATGGGTTCCAGGAATTCCCAGTAGGCTATTAACAACAGCAGCTCACTATGTTTTATGAAATAGGTGTTCTTGTATAATCCTCTGACCAGTGTGATTAGCATTAATTCAATATCAAAGTTGCAAAAATTGACAGCAAGTTTTGAGGTTTAGTATTTAACAGACTTGAAAGTGAATACAGAGGATGCTCTTAGTGGACTTTTCCCCACAAATTTCTGCAGAGTGCATCTTGGCGTTATCGTTATGAATGAAATGGGGCACATTTCAAATTTGCCAGGCAGGGAGAATCTTGCCACTGATTTCCAAAGCTGCTAGGACAAACCTTAGAAGAGAGGCTTCAGAGATCCCCACTGATTCCTCCTAAGCCCTCAGGCTCTGGGCACAACATAACTCCTCACATTTGAATGTTTAATAAAGGTTGGGAAAAAATGGTAGATCTTCATTCCTGGGATGCTGAGAGTACTACGGGGAAACGACAGTTAAGTATCCGACTAAATCCACAGTCCTGCAATAACAAATTGTGATGGTGGTAAGATATGTGCCACTTTTTACATTATTTGTGTTTCTTCAGGCTTGGGATACAGTATGAGAGTGATATCACCTTTATGCCTGAAGCATGTCAGATCAGAAATGGGTAGAAATCTTTCTGCTTTGAAATAAATTGACAACTGAAAAAGATGAATGAAAGATGAACTCTTTAAACAGCTATTATACATACAAGACCTTTTCATATAAAATATTAAGGCACATATTTCTGTCTTTCCCCATACTAATAAGAAGTTAAAAATGACTCTGTTTGATTATGATTTGAATCTGAGCTGAGAATACTGCTTAGCTACAGATAATTTATCCAGTTGGTTAGTGAGTGTAAAATGATAAAATTCTATGGTATTTCTTAGGGTAAGATTGGTTTTCCCTTCTCTAGAAGAATGCTGGAGGAGGACCAAGGTTAGCTTTGGACCATCCTCCAGGAATAAAGTGCCTAAATTCACTCTGTCCTGATGGGTCACGGAAAGGACTGACTACCACTAGACTCTCATGCGAGGTCTTTCTGAGAAGAGTGTGAAGACTTAAGCGCCCCAATGCATTGTGCCAAGCAAGGTCAGAAAGAGGGAAACTAAGGTCACATTGCAACTGATCTTTTTTGCTAAATCTAGTTCACAGTGTCATTCAGGTTCAGGTTCGGTTGGAGTTAAGTTAGTAGGGTTCAGGTCCCTGAACCACTCTTCTCATCTAATTAACTTTTCTTATTGTTTGACAGCTTTTAGGTGTAGTGCAGTTTTGCTGGAAAGCCTCTGGTCATTGCGGTGTAGAATAATGCATTTTAATTATGCCATTTCATCTTAAATCTCATCTGAAAACAGCTGTTTGCTCCCTATAACTTGCCATGACTGCCTCCTTCTGCTGTTATTTATCTCAGTAGCTGTATTATTTGATTTTGTAAAGCCTTTTGGAATACAGTTTATCTGGAGAACACTATTAAGGGCAAAATGAAGTGGTGCTCTTAAATCACATTTCACTGATTGCTTTGAAAAGCTTCTAAAAATTCTCACCTGATGCCCCCCTTGCAGTCATTCTTTATACTGCTATTCTATAACATGACACAGAAGAAATTTTAGGCTTTAGCCTTTCTACTTTCTGACTCTGGCAGCTTCTGGAAACCTTTTAGATTGAAGAATACAGGACAGTTTGTCATCTTGCTAATGATGCATTTTTAAAAGGTGTAGCTAGTGGAAGAAGAAGTTACATGTACCTTTTCTGCATCAGTGCATCTTTCCAATTAAGCAAGAGTCCCTGTTGTTGCAGGCTCGACTGGTCAGATAATGGACTGCAGTGAGATATGTCCCAAGCTGAATGCTGCAACATGGACAAAATTAATGCCAGGAGAAAAAATGACATGAAAAGTAAAATTAAATGGAATGATTCTAATACAACTACATAATGTGCTTCTAAAATGTGAGAAAAAAATGGGAAAAGCATTCGTCTTTTAATATTTAATAGGCTGAATTCATCCCCAGTTTATATAATGTTAGAATTTAATAGAAAAGTGAAAAAAAGAGAAGGATTATTTCAGCAAGCTGCAGAACTTGTTTGAAGTTATATCCTTGATTCAGAATGCTGTAGGATTTTATTTCTTTAAGGTATGAAAAGGGATATGTTCTATATAGACATTTTATTGCTACAAGGCTTTCACATTTAGGGAATTCAAGCCAATCTGTTCCACCTTGATGAGTACAGAAGCTCTATTTGGTCCCTGACTGCCAAGTAACATACAAGTAATTACATTACTGCACCGTGATTGTTTCATTTCCTATTCTTTAGATACCTGGTCTATTTAAACTGAAAATTTCCTAGGACTGAGATTGTTATTTATTGCATGTATTTTCAGTACCCAGCCTAGTGGTCTGCTCCATGTGACTCAATCTTTATTTTACCTTCTATAGAAAACACAGCAGGGAAGGAGTGTGGAAATGATACTGTGCTTGATTGTCACTTACTTGAGCACTGTATGGGCACAATGAGTACCTAGGCTGATGAGGAGGCCTGGAGCAAGGAGACACTTCTCACACACAGTGTAACCAGTGACCCAAAACAATCTCTTTTCTGGGCAAAGAGCCAAATACAGTATAGTCCAGTGATCTGGTCAAGCAGCGACTAAACCATCAAGGAGTGCTCTGCTTGTGTGACCTCCAAGAGGTTTGTTTCCTATGACGACAGTTCCTTTTAACAAGCAAAAATCCTAGGCAAAAACCATAAGCTTGTTTCCTATCATGACATAAAAAGACAAACTGTCCACCCAGACATAAATAAAAAAAACAAGCTGCCCACAGAGTCTGGTTAGTTTTTAAATTGAAAGTGTTCAAATTGCAATACACATGCCTACCTTCGGATTAAAGCACCTTTTGATAGCCATTGTGATCGGTGACTTCTCTGATATATAGCTCTATAGACACTGATGTCAAGATCTTAAAAGGAGCAAGGGGTCTGATTTAAATATTCTTTGTGGGAAGCAGAAATGCATATGAATGAGTCATAGCTTCTGTTAACATGAGGCTAGCTCTAATGGCCAGCTTCATTCTGTGTGATTCATCATTTAAAGCTACATGCAAAGCTACGTACTCCAGCAATAGTAACTAGGCATTCGCTAGCACAGTCAACCCAGTCACTCCTGTGCTGGCTGAGCCCAGGACAACACTGAGACCCTGGCTGTCCTGACACACACAGATTCAAGATTTCTATACACCAGGCATCACACAGCACCCCCAAAGAAACCTGTCCTAAAAGATGGCACCGGTGGATATTGATGGAACCAGATGCTTTACTTAGAGCATATAAACCTCCTTGCAAGATGCATCCCACAAAAATGTCATAATAGAAAAAAAAGTAGGATCTGCACAGAAAAACTTTCTCACCTCAGAAAATAGTATATAATTCATTAACATAGCTCCGATTTTGCAATTCTGCTAATGTTTCCCACTACAGTTTTGGCATGGAGAAGCAAGGACTGCATGTTGACACTTTTAGTGAACTATTTCCACACATCAATGGACTGATGATTTCAAGCTAGTGGTTAATGAACTTTGAAACATTACAAGCCGTAAATTTCTCTACATTAATTTCTATTTCAAATCCAATGATTGTGTGTAATTGAACTAGAACAAATTCATCAGAAGAAATCATCAAGTACTGTTTTTAAAAATCAGTAATTGTCAAGGGCACCATTTTACTAAATAGTTCCAATGATTAATTAGCTGCTTTGTTACAAATGCGTACCTTATTTCTAATCTAAATTTATCTATTCTCTGAATTCCAGTGTCCATCAGCATAGATAACTGCTGGAAATGATCTTTTCTGATTCCCTCCATAATGTAAACACAAAGCAATAACAAGAAAAGTAACTGATATCTGGTACTGGACAAAATAGATTTCCCTATAGTTTATGCCCTTTACTTATACCCAGAGGCTGAACAGCGGACAAAAGGTTTCACATCATTAAAGATATTAATGGAAATTAGTTGCTGTAATTTTGTTGCATTTTGCTGTCCTAAGCAAGCAAACAGAATACTTGAAAGAAAACAAGTTTTCTGTTTTTATTTTTAAAATAGCAGTTATTTGCCAAATTGGACAAAGTTGAGCACAGTGTTTGAGTACCAGGGAAGCTGGTACTAAGTAAGAATCTGCAGACTCTCAACAAGAAAAGGGCTAGTTTCAACCATAGAGGCATATTTGAATTAATATGGAGGATGCTGCTGCCTTACAGGCTCAAGCACAACACCAAGAAGTAATGTAGGTATGTATTTAATATCACATGACAACAGCTTGTAGAACTCTTCAGCCAGTACTTGAGTCCTAGTGGACAACAGGTTGACCATGAGGCAGCAGTGTGCCCTTGTGGCCAAGAAGGCCAATGGGATCCTGGGGTGCATTAA
>JAWLRI010000440.1:159073-175692 GCA_034781795.1 Crypturellus tataupa | reverse complement strand
GAGCTGGGCCCTCGCCCCGCGCTGCTGCTGGGCTCGGCCGGGCGCCCCGGCCCCGCGCGGCTCCGGGCCCGGCCGCCTCCCTGACGCTCTGTCTCCTCTCGCTCAGGCCCGTGTCATGTTGATCCCCATGAGGATTAAGCGCCGCGGGGAGGTCAGCTCGGTGCCGGCAGAGCTGTGCTCCGTCTCCCCGCAGGACGAGGCTTCTCGGGCTGGATGCGACTGAGCGGCTCCACAGGCAGCGGCTGAGGCTCCTGCTCGAGCTCCACGGCGGAGCTGTGCCGCGAGGGAGACGGCAGCCGCTCGGAGAAATGGCCATGTCTGTCGCCACCAAGACGGCGTGGAAGCTGCGTGAGTGCCCGGGGCTCCTCTCCACTCCTTGGTGAAGCTGAGCAGAGTTTTCTCAGCTGGCAAGGGGAAGAGAGAGACTTTCTGTGCTGTCGCTGAGCTAGGTTATTCGTGGGGTCTGAATGCCCTTCCTGAGTTTCAGAAATCCCTTTTGAAAAGGACTGGAGCAGCATAGCAGAGAAGCATTGGATTTTGTTCTAACTGCTTTCATTGGGTAACAGGCTGCATTTTTTACCTGTTACTCTCTGCAATGCTAAACCATATTCTAGTGAGCAAAACCCTTGTCACTTCAATATCTTATAAGAACAACCGAGGAAGTGACTGACACCCGCAGAGAGCCCAGCCTGCTGCAGAGTTCCCAGGTATCGTGTTAGCTCCCAGGTATCGTGACCACCCTTTGCTGCGCCTGTGTTACAGAAGGTGACCAGATACTTTGCTGCAGGTGGGACAAGGTAATCATTGCACTATCAGGTCTTTACTCATCCTCTTAAAACACTTGAGACAGCAAAAATCTGCTGCTTTTAGTTTCACTTTTTCCCTGGAAAGAGCAGTGAGCAGTTATTAATTCTCCATTTCTGTTTGCCTCTCTGAGCACTGCCTGGTAATTTAATAGTAGCTGCGAAGGAGTTGTTAGAAGCAAAGGGAAGTAATTGGTTGCTTGGAAATGTGTGTTTTAGGCCTATGATTTTAAGCCTCACAGAAAGGTGGTAACATTGATTGGCAGTATATTAGTGGGGCTGTATATTAATTAGTCACCTAGAGTATATATACAATAACTAGTTCTGTATAGTAGCGACCCTTGTGGTATAGCCAAGATTGAGCATTTCATGTGTTTTTGAGCAGAAAGCCAGTTTGCAATGTTACCTTCCCATTCCTGAAACTCCCAAGTTTCAAGAACTGTTGGAATTTGATTGGTCTCAAATCTCTGTTCTATTTAAATGAACAGAAACCCTTGATCTTTCTCTTTTTTGGACTTTTTTGTACTGTCCTCTTCAAAGCAAGAAGCATTCGGTGCATTCGGAAACATTTTGGTGACGTTAATTAGGAGTTTGCTATCGCCGAGCTCGTGGGTGATAGCTAGTGAGGATGCTTCATCAAGAAAGGTTTGTAGGATTAGGTAGGTTAACACTTCAACAGGGAACAGGGTGGTGTTGCCTGGCCAAGGCTGGTGTGGAGTTATAATCTGTTTTTTATAAACATAGGGATTATTGCTTTAGCAATGACTCTTAAACCCCTAATGTGTTATTAAGAATAAAATCAAGAGGAGCAAAAACTGGAGCTGCTGACACACTCACTTTAACATCAATGCTCAGCACAGATTCTTTCAATTTTAAATAGTCAGTTGGTCCATTAATACTAATTGCATCATTTATTACCTTCAGTTTCATCTGTATGTGCATACTTTGCTTTAGCAGTGTCATAGATGCTGCTCTTTTGACACGGTTGAGGTTTATTTTCAGGTTTGCCCTTTGCATTTAATTTACAGTCCTGCTGCCTTTGTAATTTGGCAGGCATCGGTCCAACCGAAGTGAAAGTTGCGCAGTCTTCCTTGCAAAAAAGCATCCTTGAGAACCTCAGAGCAAAATACCTATAATTATTATTGTTGCTATCCTAATGTCCCTTTGGATTAATGTCTTGCACTTAATCATCAAATTGTTCTTCCCACCAAAGCAATCTGAACAAAAGCTGCATTGATTACTACCTATTTTTTTCTCTTGCAAACAAGTTTCATAAATATTATGCATGCAAATCTAGTAAACTTTCAAAGAGGAGAACTGTAAGAGGAAGAAATTGGTAAAGGCATCTGATGGAAAATTCCTGCCAAAAATTCACATCGATGTTTTTTTTTTTTTTTTTTTTTTTTTTTTTTTTTTTAAAGTCCCTTATGAAAGCAGGTAGCTTTGCAAAGATGAACTTGTTGGGCATCTCCATAACCCTAAGTTTGTTTTTTTTATTGTAAGGCTTCCCTCAAGTTCTGTCATTTTCAGGCCTTCTCAATATCAGGTCTTCCCCTCAGCCTCTATCTTTTTAACAGTCTTTTAATGTCAGTCACATTTATTCTTTTCTGTCCTTTAAAAATACATGATAGCTGTTGGAACTGTGAAATTCCACCTGCCTGTGCGGTGGGAATGTAGCAAATCCCTGCCAAAGCTCAGAGCAGGGAGCTCCACCTATCCCCAGTGCTGAGTCTGACTTTTTTCTTCTGCAAGGCAGCAAACTTTACTGCTGTTTGTTGCCAGTTTCTCTCGGGTTGGACAGTCTTCTGGTGCTCACCAGAACGATATCAGAGAGCCTTTTTCTAGATGCTTGTGCTACTTCATATCATTCCAACCTCAGAAACAGCTCGGCACACGGAAACCCACCCAGGTGAGGAGGATAAAGCAGCTTCTCTAAGCGGGTTTCTACATGTGAACATATCTTCCCCAGCTGCTTCAGAGCTGCTGCCAGTGAGGGGATGCTGTTGCGAGCAACACATGAGCTGCAGTCATGAAGACTGGTCAACAAATGTCTTGAAGTGCAGCAGAGTTGAGGAGGACTGTTTAAAACAAGATAATATTATTAACTTCTTATCTGAACTCGGCACTGCTGCAGCTTGTCCAGTGAGAACTGGGAAGTTTTCCTGGAGAAAGGTTTTTGTTGTTGTTTGTTTGCTTGTTTTTTAAGTCCTCTGGGAAGGATGGGATAGCAAATGTTTATTTTAATTTGTAATAACTGTTGGTTCACTTTGGTTTTTATTTGATTTTTGCAGAAGAGATCACAGCTCACAGCAGCAATGTGTCCTCCCTAGTCCTGGGGAAGAGTTCAGGCCGGCTGCTGGCAACTGGAGGAGATGACTGTCGGGTCAACATATGGTCAGTTAACAAGCCCAACTGCATCATGGTAAGGATGGCACAGTTTGCAACTTTGGGGAGACAGGAGTATAAATTCTGAGATGCAGAGAGTGGGAAACGAAGGGAAAGGACATATAGGTTGCAGTGTGTGTGATAAAGAGAGTTTGTCAATTCAAAGCGTGATCTGATTCTAGCCAGAGAAAGGGACAAAATTCAAGTAACTGGTGGGCAGATCTGCTCCAGACACAGTCCAAGAGGCTCCTTGCTTCGGGTAGGCCAGTGTGTGCTCAGATGGTGAATACGGAGCTTTCTTTTACCAGATTACAGATAATTAAATACGGAGTTTTGCACAAGGTCGGCTGCTTTTATAGCAGAAGCTACAGGGACTAGTTTTGTGCCCTGGAGTTTGCCCTTGGAGGAGGAAGCCTCTCAAGCAGGATATGTTCCCGCTCACCCCATACTCACTTTTTGACACCCCAGTGTTTGTCAGAATAGTTTGCTGACTTGTCTGTGGGCTGGGGAAGTGAAATATTGGATGCGGCATGTTAGAAAGAGTAAGGTTACCACACAGGCACAGCTAAAAGGCATTCCAGGTATATTTAACAGTTGCTTATCCTGCATCCTCCACCTTTTCTTGGATATTGTAGAAAAGCATCCTTAGCAAATATCCCTTAGCATTTGTTTTGTAAACAGTATAATTAACATTGCATTATGAGAGTGTCTCTTGCCAGTGTGAACCTTGCAAGGACATGGGAGGGAAATAGGGTCAAAAAAAGTTAGGAGAGAGTTTCTACCTTGTTTTATCTTTTTTTATTTTGTTTTTACTGAGATCAAGACAAAGAGGTTGAAACAGATGCAAAAGGGGCTGCTCGCCCTCAAGTGATGCTGCATTTTTTTTCAGTTTAAACTGTGCTTTCCAGGCCATTTCCAGTGATTTGACAGCTGTTGGAACCCACAGTAATTCCTGTTTTGTAAAGGAGGAAAGACCAAATTTCTCCCTCTCCCTTTTGTGGGAGCAGAAAACCATAGCTCTCCTGTACTTTCTGGGAGCCACAGGTGTCAGGAACTCATATTTCTGCAGGTCAAGGATTGACTGGAGCTGCTGAAATCTCGTGTTTTTGTTATAATATCAAAAGAACCTGGAGGGTTTGAGTTATGTTTTGATTTTCATGGCTGTTCTCTGAAGCTCGTCTTTTGTATTTACGCTGCCAGGATTCAGATATTTGTGTGGGCAAGTGGGAGAAGAACTTTTCAAGGAGCGCTGTAACTTCTAGTTTCAGCTTGAACTTTTTTTCTTCCTAAGTGGTAACAGTCATAACCTTAGAGTGTTGCAGTTACTGATGAAATGCACCAGGACAAGTGGCTTTGAACTGGTGTTCCCAACTCTTTAAATGTGTGGGAGGCACAGAGCTGGCTTAACTGTTTAAAAGACCTTTTGAGGATAAAGACTAGACTATAATATTGCTTAATTGACAACTAAAAGCTCCACAATAGCAGTGTGTTTGATTAGCTTTCTAGAGCTAGTTCTAATATTCTTGTGTTTTAATTAAAATTGGGCCTTTTCAAAATACTTGTAAGCTTTTAGATGCTCATGGATGAAAGAAACTGCAAACTCTCATTACTGTTATTACTCTTACTGCCTCAGGTTAATACTTTAGTAAAGGCACAACGTCATTGCTGCGACGCCCAGCGCTGGCAGCAACACAGGGCTTCTTGCTTGGGTGAAGGTTTCGAAGTAGCCTTGGTTTTGCTCTTGCTTTGGTTTTTGTAACCGGTTTGTGACACTTAGGTGACCCATTTAGAACAAACACAGTGTCATCATGCTTGCGCAGTATAATTTTTATAATGTAAGCGTGTGTCAACCTTGTGTGGGCATCCACACCTGATGTTTAACTGCCCGTGTCTCTCTGTCGATACATTCTTCAAAAATTAGTCAGAGTGTCCCAGAAAGCAGTGGGAACTTAGACGATGTGTGCACAGTGCTCCATGCAGTGATGGTCTCTAGGAGGCCCTGCCACTCTGATAGCTCTTAGGAGAGCAGGACCAGCAGCAGAACCTGGGGTTCCCAAATCATGGGGAAATGATGATCCCAAATGACTACTTACTAGTCAAGTGTAAATGATACGACTGTGGCATCAACTTTGCACGAGACCTTGTAATTTCCTGCCTCTTTTCTTGCAGAGCTTGACAGGCCATACGACTCCCATCGAGAGCCTGCAGATCAACACAAATGAGGAGCTCATAGTCGCAGGGTCCCAGTCAGGCTCCATTCGAGTTTGGGATCTGGAAGCTGCCAAAAGTATGTTCCCATGTGGTGGGGCTT
Source organism: Crypturellus tataupa (assembly GCA_034781795.1). Taxonomy (NCBI): domain Eukaryota; kingdom Metazoa; phylum Chordata; class Aves; order Tinamiformes; family Tinamidae; genus Crypturellus; species Crypturellus tataupa. Next base: position 170,193 of record JAWLRI010000440.1, on the reverse strand, counting down.
CTCTTTGTGTGTTGGTTTTGGAATATCTTTATGCTGAGCATCCTTGCAGGCCTGGAAGGTTCCCAGCTAAGAAGCAACAGCCTGACACTACTTTCATTTTAATTCCCAGTACTGTTATAGGGCTTTTGTGCAGTTTCTGCATAGGCTGTAGAGCTGTGCTTGCCCTTTTGAGCAGAAATACGTACATGTGTTCTGGAGAGTGATCTAAGGAACTAGTTTCTAGGGTTTTGACGTGAGCATGCTGAACTGTATATTCCGGATGATTTTGCACACATCTGTAAGGTAACTAGGCATGGAGAAAATGTATTTGGATTCTCAGCTTAAAACTGGGCCTTAATTAAAAGGACAGTGCAAATTTAAAATCACACAGACTCATGGAGTGGTTGAGGTTAGAGATCATCTAGACCAACCCCCTGCTCCAGTAGGGACACCCAGAGCACGGGGCATAGGGTGGCATCCAGGCGGGTTTGAAGATCTCCAGCGAAGGAGCCTCCACAGCCTCTCTGGGCAGCCTGTGCCAGGGCTCTGGCACCCTCACGGGAAAGAAGTTCACCTCATAGGGACATTAAACTTCCTGTGTTTTAATTTATATCCATTACTCCTTGTCCTGTCACTGTCCACCACTGAGAAGAGTTTGACCCCATCCTCTTTACATGGTTAACTTGTTATCAACCAGAACTCTCAAATTCTTCTCCATGGAGCTGCTTTCCAGCAGCTCAACCCCTAGTTTGTGATAGTATAGATATATAATATCTAATTAATAAGTATATAATAGCTGATATTATACATAATAATATAGTATTAATTAATAATATATAATATAATCACTTTCAAAGTTTTAAGTATTGTAGATTCTATACAGAAATCCCTCTGTCCATTGATCCCTTGTTTTTTAGGTTCCAGTTTAATTTTATTTTTCTTCTCAAGTGTTTTTTCTTGTGCTTGGCCACATAAATAGACAAGGACCCAATTTATAATACATCATAAAAGCTATCAACTCGTTGACCCCTAATCCTTTAAAATACTGTTGAATCCTATTTTGTTGATTGCATTTTTTTCTCAAACCCTAAAGCAGTTTTGAAAAGGGACCATGAATTGCTTGAGTGCACTCCAGGAAAAACACTATAAAATGGATTAATATTTCTTGCAGTTTGCTGCTTGCTCATCGTAAGAACGTGCAACAAAAACTAGACTTGTATTGGCTGAGCTAAAAAAGCAAGGAGCAGATGGCATACATAAGAGAAAAAAAAAAACCTTTTTGTCATTCAAGTGTTTAGAGGCAGTTAGGTTATAAAATAGCTTGGCTGAACCAATGGAGAGTAACAGATCTGGATGACTTTAGTACTAGACATATGAACCGGTGTCTCTACGAATGACCACTCCTGGCCTGGCTCAAGAGCTAATTCCTGCCATGGGAATAAAGAGTGTCCCAGATGACTGATGATGGAGTGAAACTGCTTCTCTCATTATGTGAGCAATTTTTCTTCCTCGAAGTGAGCTCTATATTCATCTCTGCTTTCAGAGTTACAAGGTACCAGTTCTGCTGGTCCGTGCGGGATTCCAGTACTGCCGGGGATGTTGCTTGGTTGGTGACTCAAAACACTGTGATCATTTTCTTTGCCTCCCCTTCCTGAGCGTTCTTTCCATGCACATGCTTTGGGATACTTCTCGTGAGGGACAGTTGGAGGAATCCAATGCAAATACTGGAATATAAGCGGTGGAAATCCAGACTGGTGCCCACGCTGGGGCAAAGAAACCTAGAAAGGGTCTGTCTGATATCTGAAAGATGAACGATGAAGATAGTCCCTTGGGCAAAGGGACCCTTGGGCAAAGTGTCCCTTTCACTTCTTTGCCCCAAAGTGCTACCCCCCTCCCCAAGATGTGCTCTCTCTGCCACAGGATATACTGCCTGACAGCTACCTCAAAAGTGTGGCTTTGCAGTTTCATTTTCATGTTGGAGACCTTGGGAGATTACATACCTAAGGACAAGAATTCTATTAGGATTGCCAAGCCCAGACCCTCTATTGTTGTTTCTTTACATTGGAAGGGTAAACTTGGAAACATTTATATGGATTAATATACACAGATGGTAAACTAGGTCTAGCATGTCTAATATATGTTGTATTGGCATGTGTTTAATGGTGAAGATAGGATGGCCAAACTGCATTCTCTGTGTGGAAGCCAACTGTTAAATATTTACTCCCTGTTCTTTCTCTCTGTCCCACTTCTCCTTTTCCCAGTTCTTCGAACGTTGCTGGGTCACAAGGCAAATATCTGCAGCCTTGATTTCCATCCTTTTGGAAGCTTTGTGGCATCTGGTTCACTGGACACAAACATTAAGGTAAAGGCCAGTTTCTCCTAGAGATTATCCTCTTCCCTTACAGCATCTTTGCTGGGAAGAGGGACAGAATGTGTTTTGTGCCAAGTGGTTGGCAGATGTTGTATATCATCATTTGCATGTGTGTGGGCAGGTGTATTTAGGAACACTTGTGAAATTTGTTCATATGTTTTTACAAGTGTAACGCAACAAATGTGATTCATCTGTTAGGGAATGCGGCGCATTGCACAGGACTCTCTGAGCTTGGTGCCACATGAGCCCTGACATGAGTGACTGTCAAAGTGGTGGCTTCTGTGGCTTGTGTCTGCTTTTATCAGACTGGTGTTCGACTCTAGGAACTAAGCTTCTGTAGTATGAAATACCTTACAAAAATGGTTCTCACTGAGAAGGTTGCGTCAGGAGAAGGCTCAAGAGCAGACAACTTTAACAGTCCCTGTATATCGTTCTAAGCTTATGGTTTGTTTGCTTTTCTTCCCTGTAGCTCTGGGATGTAAGAAGAAAAGGCTGTGTCTTCAGATATAAGGTAAACTCCTTCACTGGTTTTGGGAATAAGAGTGGAAAAAGGTTCCTACCTAGGGTTGTGTGCAAGCCTTTAAGTGCTTATTTGATTAACCTCCTATATAAAAATAACATCTGCATGACTTCTGAAGTGTTGTGATAAACCTCTATAAACCTCTTTGAACTGTATGGGTACAGGAGCAGTTATCCTGTGAGTTGCTATAGGCTGATAGACGTCATTGCGGGGTGCAGAGCATCCATGAGTGTTTCTTCAAGCTGTGGCTGGTAATACAAGACAGCACTCCTCTGCACTGGGGTATTTCTATTGTGGCTTTTTCTATGCAAAGAACTTGCTGAATATTAATTTCACTATAGAAACCAACTCAATGGCACAGTAATCCTAGTCACATTTCTACTTACAGCTGTTATCGTAATGCGAAGGAAAAAAAAAAGAAGTCTAGATGAGTTTATGCCCATTTCGTATGGATAGCTTTGGAGAGTAGTTTGTAAGTGTTCTGTGAGCTATGAAGTCTGTCACGCAGATAGTTGATTTGATTGTATAAAATAGAAAGGTAGAAGCTAGAATACCCTTTAAAGGAAAATAACCACAGTGCTGCTTATGTTTCTCATTTCAGGGTCACACACAAGCTGTTCGGTGTCTCCGGTTTAGTCCTGATGGGAAATGGTTAGCCTCTGCTGCTGATGATCACACTGTAAAGGTAACTTATCCATCAGCGATTACCATGACGTGCTCCTGACCTGCTCATGGTACAGCTGTCATAGGACAGCCAGGGGCATCTTTTCACCAGCTCTCTCATAGCTCCCTTTGGTTCATTAGGCAGCAGCATGAGCCCTGTGGCTTTGGAGGGGAAGTTGGTTTAGGGGGATCTTGTTTGGTGACATCCAGACATGAGTTGCATCTGATGAAATGCCCTTATCCAGCTGATGTCTGGGCACTATGAGCGAGAAAGTTTCAGTGATGGGTAGAATTGTGATACCTGAACGTTGGCCTCTGCCTTGGGGAGTGTTGCGGGATGAGTTGTCCACAGCACGTTGGTTCACAATATTTTTGGGCTCTGCTGAGATAACTCGGTAGGGATGTGTTGCACTGAATTCTGCTTGCAGGAAAAAATGTTAAAGGATTCAGAGCTTCAGGGTTTGTGTTTGTTTTTGAATAAATACTTGAGTGTGTGCTTGGAGAGGGAGAAGGATTAGCTTGCTACTAGAAGGAAACTCAAAGTAGGAGTCTCTAATGTTAAATCTTTTCGAGAGTCTCTCTGTTCTTTCTTTCTTTCAGCTGTGGGATCTGGCTGCTGGGAAGATAATGTTTGAATTTACAGGACATACTGGCCCAGTAAATGTTGTTGAATTCCATCCCAACGAATACCTTTTGGCTTCTGGCAGCTCTGACAGGTACGTGAGGGGAAGGAGAAAGCAGGTAGTTGTGTATGTCACAAATAGTTGAGGCTGAAAGAAACCTCTGGAGATCGTCTAGTCCAACCTCCCTGCTCAAGCAGGGTCACCTGGAGAACATTTCCCAGGTGGCTTTGAGTATCTCCAAGGATGGAGACTCTACAACCTCTGTGGGTAACGTGTTCCTGGGCTCTATTTCCCACCCAGTAAAGCTTTTTTTCCTTGTGTTCAGACAGAGCTTTTTGTACTTGCTGCCTATTGTCCTATTGCCGGACACTACTGGAAGGAACCTGTCCCCATCCTGCCTACACTCTCCCCTTATACACATTGATTAGATGCTCCTCAGCCTGCTCTTCTCCAAGCTGAGCTGCCCCAGCTCTCTCAGCCTTTCCTCATAAGAGAAATGCTCCAGTCCCTCCATCACCTGAGTAACCCTCCACTCCAGGTCTCTCTTGTACTGGGGAGCACAATATGTTAATCCCTCTTCCTTTTGGGAATATAACATGTGGGTTTGAGTTTTGAGGCAATCCTGTCAGTACGAGTGGTTGCCACTTTGCAAACATTTCCCATCTATGATGTGCAGAGTAAGCATCTGTGGCTGGAGCAATGGATCTTACCTAGACCAGCTTTCACTGTAGGTTCATCATATTTGCATGGCAGTGAAAGTCATTTGAGCTATTAATATGTTACTTTAATACTAAACCCTACGGCAGATTCCATGAGCAATGATGTTTCTGCTGTTGTATTACAGGACTGTCCGATTCTGGGACTTGGAGAAGTTTCAAGTTGTGAGCTGTATTGAAGAGGAGGCCACACCAGTCAGGTATATTAAGTTCCTACCACAACTAGGCAGACTAAAGTGAGGGTGAAGGGAGGATATTTTCCTGTGCAGAAGCTTGGGCTGCTGGAGATGTTGCACAAGATCACTGGATCTGGGTACTGGGTGTTTAAAAACCTGGTTGGAGGTGTTTGGTGAAGTCAGGGATACAGTCCTGGGGTCCTTGAGGGCTTCAGCAAGTTTGGAAAGGTGTATTTAAATCTCTCTTCCCTGCCTTCTCCCAGGTGTGTGCTCTTCAACCCAGATGGCTGCTGCTTGTATAGTGGCTTCCAGGATTCACTGCGTGTGTATGGCTGGGAGCCAGAACGCTGTTTTGATGTGGTCTTGGTGAACTGGGGAAAAGTAGCTGACTTATCTATCTGCAACAACCAGCTGGTGAGCCACAGTTCCCGAGGAGTGGGGGGAGGCAGCTGCAAAATGCAAGATAACATCCTGCTGCATGCTTGCAGACCTTGGAAGTTGAAGCCTTGTGACAACCTAAGTGACCCGGGCTAGCAGTGTGGCCCGCGGTGGGGCAAAACCTGTGTACTTCTGTGTTCAGCTGCCTTGTGCTCCATTTCGTTTCTCTTCAACCTCTGGATGGAGGAACTGGGGCTTGGTTGGACCAGTAATTAGAAACCATGCTCAGCAAAAGCTTCATCAAAATTCATAGACTTTCCTAAAACAGGGACAGTTCCAAAGTGGAAAAAATCAAGGTGCTGAGTTGAGAAATTCTCAAACACTGCTGCTCAGGGTCGCTATCTTGTGTCTAAGGCTCTCCTGCACCTCACTTCTTGGTGAATTACCTGGATCTTTTCCCTCTACAGATAGGAGTTTCCTTTGCACAAAGCACAGTCTCCTCTTTTGTTGTGGATCTCAACAGAGTCACAAAATCAGGTTCCATTCTTCATGGGTTGATCAGGGACGACAAGCCTCTTGTTCAGCCTACCCCTGCAGGGTCCTCCCTTCGCCGCATCTATGACAGACCATCAACTAGCTGTAGCAAGCCACAGAGGTAAGGGAGTCTGCTTGTTGGCCCTGATTCCAAGGTTTTTAGGGAATCTACAAGGAGCTTAGTACTTTTCCCCTAAGAGGGCCTGTGTGACTGATCCTGCCAACATCCCTTTTCTTTGCAGCAGGGTGAAGCACAACTCGGAGAGTGAGAGACGCAGTCCCAGCAGTGAGGATGACCGGGACGAGAAGGAATCGAAGGCTGAAATCCAGAACCCGGAAGACTACAAAGAGATCTTCCAGCCCAAGAACTCCATCTGTTAGTACTGCAGTTTACTGTGGTTTTGAATGGTGATTAGATGAGAACTGTAGGTGCTAAACCAGCGTGGAAGTGAACTTTGGCATACTGTTCTAGTTCAAAAAAAAAAAAAAAAACACACACCTTTATTTAATAGTTTATGTTCTGAAACGTAGTTCATGTTGCTGGGCTGCTGGAAGGCTGTACCTTAACTCGGGTGTCTAGTTGAAGTCTGGCCCGTGCGTGCATGTAGTTTCCTGTCCTGATTAGGAAGGACCATTGTGTTACAAGGTCTCTTTATTTGCTTAGGATTCTGGTATATACAAAATCAGAAATTTCCAGCAGCTCCCCCTCCTCGTTAAAGAAGAAAAGATGAAATGTTTTGTTAAAGCAGCTCTTAATTGTTTGGGAGGCACAACACAGTACCCTTATTGTTTTGTATGTGTTAGAATTTAGTTCGATGTGAGCTAAATTTGATGTAAACTAAATTTAATCTTTTCTTGCATTTTGTTGCCTTCAACAATGAAATGTGGGGTAATTTTATCCCTCCCAGTCACCATGGCTAAAAACCTTCGCCTAAACTCAACAATAACGCTCAGTTCCGGAAGAGATAACTCTGCTTGCTGTATCACTAACTGCCTGATCTGGGGAGATGGAATTGCTGGTGATCTTCCAGCTCCAAGGCTGACCTGTAGCTAATCTATAGCCTTGGATGCTTCATCAGTTTTTTTTTTTTTTTTTTTCCCCCCTCTTTTTCTGTAGCTCGAACTCCTCCACGAAACAATGAGCCCTTCCCAGCCCCTCCTGAGGACGGTGAGTAGAAAAATGACCGCTTGATGTTAAGAGCTCTTAGAAAATTTGTGTCTCCACAGAAATGATAGCTTGTAGTCTAGCTCTGCAGACCCTTTACTATGAGCATCTTCTGAAAGGAGCAATTGCTTTCTGCTTATTCACTTCCTTCCTTCTTGGCAGAGCCTGCAGCTGTAAAGGAAACAGCAAAGCCCAGCCAAACTGCGGATGTCCAGACCCCATTGCCAAAGCAGGAACATGTATGTATGGAATAAACCCTTGGGAACTGTTCATTCATATGCTTGCTGTGAAACATAAGTGAGTGCCTGAGGCTTTACTGTTCTTATCAAGCTGATGCCCTTATTGAAGATCAGTAAAGGTGCAGCTCTGATCAGTGGCAGGCCATGTGCCCCACCAGAGCAGTGGGCTCGGAGATCAGGCCTCCAGCAGAGGTTGATTCTGCTGCTTTTGATCTTCTTGCATCATTTCAGTCCACTTGGCTCCGTCCACCTCAGAAGTGGGGTACTCTGAGGAGACTTAAAGGGCAAATATCTAAGGATGCTCAAACTGAGACTACTTTATAGCCAAAATTCGAGTCAGTACGTGACAGGAGAGGTTATACATTGCATATATGTCTAACTCTGTGCCCTAATTTCAGGTGCCAGCAACAGTGACAGCACTCAGCACTTTTGCTGGCGCATCTCCATGTTCTTCTTAAACCTTAATTAAGTCTGACTCTATACCTAACCTCCATTGCCTCTTAAGCCATACTAGCAAATTGGAGACTCCTCTTGCATTAGTTGGCTGCCTCGAGATGGAAGTGGCTCATGAAAGAGGGCCTCTGCCTGGGGACAGATTGTTGATGTTACAGCTTTTATTCCACTCTTCTGCAGTCTGACCCAATTCAGAGGCCACCAATTGCCTCCTCAACTCCTGTCACAAGAACAGAGCCATCGGTGATTCCTGCAGCAAGGAATGAGCCCATTGGCCTGAAGGCCTCTGACTTTCTACCAGTAAGTTTCTCTGCACAAAGATGTCCAGGCGCGTTCTGTGTTAGGGAGCATCACAAATGGGGTCCTCGGAAATGTAGGAGAGTTTTTTCAGGTATTTTCTGCAGCCTGTGGTCCCCGTTACTGAAGGAAGCAGCCAAGAAGATGCTGTATTCTGCTCTCCCTCTGCTCGCTGGGTTCTGCCCCTGCCAGCCGCCTCTGCTGCCTCCCAGCTGTCTTGACTTGCAGTTCCTGTTGAATGAGTAGCTCAGGATTGCTGGAGTGGGCACTCGTTGTGCTTGGCAAACGCAACAGTGTTGGTCCATGCTGACTGAGAATATGTGATTAAAGTGGAGAACAAGGACACTGATCCATTCCATGTGCTAGACAGTGATTCACTTCACAAACTGATGTCTGCCATTACCCGTATGCAATTATTCCACAAGAATCTTTGCCTCTTGCATCTCAGGTGCTTCTTTGCCCCTCTAAGGAGGATGTGCCTTGATCCTGTAAGGGAGAAGGACCAGAGCACCCTTGTGATCCCAGAGTTTACATGTGAACTGAGGAAGCAGAGCTTTCAGCATGACCTTGGCAGAAATCAAACTTAGCATCTAATAAATTGCAGAAGACTTATACGTTTTTAGTAGCATTTGTTGATTTCAGATAAACATTTTGCCTTGAATAATAGGGCTTGTATGAAATGAAACTTAAATTTTCTGTGCTTTCTTTTCTTACTTTTGAAGGTTTTTCCAAGGCTTCAAACTTCTGTTTGTGATTAACCTAGTAGAAAGGGTGGAAGTGAGTAGTTGAGGTTGGAACAAATTGACCCTTTTCAATTCAAAATATTTTTAAAACAATCCACATGGAAGTCGGTGTCTCCTGGCCAAACCCTGCTCTTGCTTAGGCCATATGAAATCTCCCACCTTTTCTGCACTATCCTGTTGCTCTGTTATTGCTTCTGCATTGGTGTCTGTATTTGCAGGCTGTGAAAAATCAAAGCCAGGCCGAGCTGGTGGATGAGGAGGCCATGTCCCAGATCAGGAAAGGCCATGAGACCATGTGCGTGGTGCTCACCAGCCGCCACAAGAACCTGGACACTGTGCGGGCTGTGTGGAGCACTGGTGACATTAAGGTAAGGATATGGAATTGCTTGAGGTTCAGCGAGGGAGCAGCTGAGCAGCTTTTTTGCTCGGGTTGGAAGCAATTCTGTCTCTGCTTAGGCAAAATGTGGGTTTTCACCACTTCTCCCTGCAGTGGTGCACCACAGAGTGCTGCTGTGTCCAAATTGTAGTTGAATAGCCCCATAGAAATGAGGAGAGGATTTTTTCATGCAAGAATTGTCTTCTCTTCCCTAATGAAATCTCCACACTTCCTCTACCTTCTGTTTGTAAACCAGCACTTGCTAATTGCAGTTAGTCTAGCCAGTTTCAACTTTGCAGTAAATCTCTTCTACTTCCCCTTCTCTCTCAGACCTCTGTAGACTCCGCTGTGGCCATCAACGATCTCTCTGTTGTTGTCGACCTCTTGAATATTGTCAACCAGAAAGCGTAAGTCTTGCACTTGCACTTGCAGAGTGGTTGGGGTGTGCAAGAACCCTCTGCCTGGGTGTCAGGAGTACTTCTTTGTACTGGTGTCTTGGCCAGTGTGCTGAGACAACGTGAAATGCATTTGGTTTTAGTCAGACTTTGAGTCCTGCAGTGCCAGTAAGGGCTGGAATCACCCAGGGCCTCTTCTGGAGGCAAATGATGTCTCACGAGGAAAAGCAAAATCTTAGAGGTGTGTGAACTGATTCTTCAAGAAGGCAGTAAAAAAATAAATAAAGACAGAACCTGCCCCTTGCTATCACCAGTCAGTGAACTTGTTCTGTAAACTGGAGTGCAGCTGCCTGGGATTTTGGAGAAAAAGAGTAGTTTGTGTTGAATATGCCTCATAAGGCCTGTGTCCAGTCTCAGAATGTGTCCTTTTCTTTCCAGGTCTCTCTGGAAGTTGGATCTGTGCACTATAGTCCTGCCACAGATAGAAAAACTACTCCAAAGTAAATATGAAAGGTGAGGCCACTAGAATATGAATTGGGTTAGGGGGACAAGAACTTCTCTGCCCTTTAACAGAAAAATTCCACTTCGCAAGAGCCTTTTCAAAGGGCTCATCTTGTCAGTCTTGACTTGAATGAAGGCCACCTTGGTCCTTGCAGTTGTTTTCATCTCCTGGTGACAAGTGATGGAGGGGGATTGTTTAAGGAAATTATTCCCAGTGCCTGGATGTGTATGAGGACTGTCCATGTGCTGGGAGCAAAGCAGTTAAATTTGAGTGGGACCTGGTTTTCTGCTTGTTTCAGTTATGTACAGACTGGCTGTACATCCTTAAAGCTCATTCTGCAGCGATTCCTGCCACTGATCACAGACATCCTTGCTGCACCACCCTCCGTCGGGGTGGACATCACCAGAGAGGAAAGGTGAGGCACTTCTTCACCTCTACTCCCTCCCTCCTGATCAGCCTTTCCCTTGGGTGAGCTTTACTCCTTCATGTGAAGGTTTTGGTGCTGGGCTGGGCATGCCTTCCCTTTGGTTTCCAAACACTGTGGTGCATGTCTTCTGAGGGAAGGATAAAGGGCTGCTTTTCCCTCTGCTCCACATTCTGGGTCATACCTAGCCAAAGTGAGTGAGTGTAATAAAACCAGCCTGGGGTGCACCCCTTACCTCCCAAGGCCCTGGGGTGTCAGCCAGGCCCTGGATTCCCAGCTCTCTCTCACAGCAGGGTATCTTTACTCTGAGAACAGACTCTGGAAAAAGCACCTCCCTCCTCTCCAGGCTTTCCTGCTGAAGGGAAAACTAGGAGAGCCCATTGCCGTTCTCCCACAGGATGTGGGTTGAGGGCATGTTGTTTTTGTGCAGCCACACTCAAATTCCAGTTTATTCCAGGCCCTTGGCTGGGCCTGGATTTGCTCTTCTGACTGAGTTGAATCTCAGGCTGTCCAGGAGCAAACTTCTCCATGAAGTAGCTGAGGATTGCTGCTGTCTGCTCTCTGTC
>JAWLRI010000440.1:142480-158973 GCA_034781795.1 Crypturellus tataupa | reverse complement strand
TTTTCCCTCTGCTCCACATTCTGGGTCATACCTAGCCAAAGTGAGTGAGTGTAATAAAACCAGCCTGGGGTGCACCCTTTACCTCCCAAGGCCCTGGGGTGTCAGCCAGGCCCTGGATTCCCAGCTCTCTCTCACAGCAGGGTATCTTTGCTCTGAGAACAGACTCTGGAAAAAGCACCTCCTTCCTCTCCAGGCTTTCCTGCTGAAGGGAAAATTAGGAGAGCCCATTGCTGTTCTCCCACAGGATGTGGGTTGAGGGCATGTTGTTTCTGTGCAGCCACACTCAAATTCCAGTTTATTCCAGGCCCTTGGCTGGGCCTGGATTTCCTCTTCTGGCTGAGTTGAATCTCAGGCTGTCCAGGAGCAAACTTCTCCATGAAGTAGCTGAGGATTGCTGCTGTCTGCTCTCTGTCTTTGCAGGCTCCATAAATGCAAGCTGTGCTACAAGCAGCTCAAAAACATCAGCAACATTGTGAAGAACAAGTCCGGGCTCAGCGGCCGCCACGGTAGTGCCTTCCGGGAGCTACATCTCCTCATGGCTGTCTTGGAGTGACAAATCTCCTCACGTGCAAACACACAGGTGGCCAAATTCCCCCCTGCTCTTGGTCCAGCTGGATTGCACCTGTCTTGCTGTGTATCCATCTCTTTCTCTGGCACAGTAGGGAACTGGAACCTGGCTGACCAACCGGTCACCTGCCCAACCCCTGTGCCTTATGGGCTGGATTAAAAACCTGAGTGGAGATGTCTGCTGTGTGAGGGGTCCTGCCTGGCTGAGAGTGTTGAAAAGTTCTTGTAGGGAAGCTGCTTTATTTCGGCTCTTCATCTCATCATCGTTGGTTGCTCTGTCTCTGTGTGCTGGCCTTTCCGTGACGGGAGAGCTCCAAAACCGCTCTCACCCTTCCTTCACACCTGTGCTGTTGGTTCTTGTTACTTGGCTCAGTGACCAGGGCCAGCTGGGCTAGGTGTCTTTTTTTTTTTTTTTTGTTGAGGACTGCAGTTTCTGCCCCACAAAAGCCTGCTCTTGGATGGAGGGCCTTCTTCCTACGTTCCTACAACATGGACTTGACCTCATCTGCTGGTATCTAGGACTGGCTGCTTTGGATTGCTTCACAACCATGAGCCAGGACACCGTGCCACCTTGCCTGGTGCAGTCTCAAGGACCTCTTTGGAGAACAAGTTGTCTCACAGCTTCTCTGCTGGAAACCCTGGGCTACATAAGTTATCTTCAGCCTGTCATTGGGAACTGAGGTCTACCTGAATCTGTTAAAATAGGTGACTTAAGCAGGACTTGCCATGTGTGTTTGCCTTTGAGGGAAAGGGTTTGAGAGGGTGGAGGGCAGAGGGATATGGACTAATGTCTTTCTTCATCCACTGGACTCTCAGAGATTTCTTTTTCAATAAATGGCTGTCAGAACCTTTCTGTCCCTTTCTTCTTTCCTGTGGGGAAGAGGTTCCTGTTGGTGCTTCCTCTGCTCCTCCTAGCGTGTCTCCCATTATACACTGGAGCCTGTCCTTTGGGAAACTGTAACTTATAATGAATTTTATTAAAAAGATTTGTAACTTTTTTTTTAAATTGTGTTAAACGCTTGAGTCTCTTTAACTGCTCTTCACTCTGGCAGGGCTTCTGGCTGGAAGCTTACAGGGAAAACAGGGCTCTGTGTTTTGGGTGACTGGAAGGGGAACCTGCCCCGTTCTCACCCTGCCTGTTCAGAGGCTGTAGTGACTAAGTGAATACACATGTCCCTTCCCAGTCCTAGAGAGACCAAACTACACGGTGGCTCACTGAACTCCTGGGGGAGGTTTCACTCTGTTCATTAGTTCCTGGCTTTAATAGCAGTGTCATCATTTGTTGCTTATTCTCCCTGGTGTGACACAGATCTCTCCTCCCCAACTCCTATTTCTAGCAGGTCTCAGCATCATGGCACGTAGTTCAGGCTCAGCCTTGGGCTTTGTACAGCGCTTCATCTCTGTGTTTCCCTGTGGAGTTACTAAAGCAGCTTTGGGAATGTAGGAGAACCTATCTCAGGTACAGGTAGTGGAGCCACCAGGAAAGCTGAAACCAAGCCCCTCCTTCCACCCCCACACAGCCAGGATTTGGGGAACAGAGAGGCAGAGGATTTTGTCCACCCTGTGAATATTTTATCCACCTTTTCCAGCTGTGTGGCTTCCCCACATTACCTGTTCTGCTCCTGTTGGAGATTGTGCAACTTACCTCTAGGGAGAGACACGGATGCCCCTGCGGGCTGGCTTGGGCTGACCATGCTGGAGCAGCCTCTGGGAGCAGGGGCCTGCGTCCTGCTTGCGCCTGGCCTTGCCTTCGCGCTCCCTAAAGTGCTGACACACCGTGTGTCAGCGCCTACGTCCCATCTTGTACCTTGCCATCATGTTCGTGCCTGCAAGCCGGGCCCTGCGCAGGGAAGGGTGCTGGGCGGTGCTGCCGCCCAGGACGGTCGCTGCTTCTAGGCCCAGCTCCCCGGGCTTGACGGTCTGGCAGGGTGACGGCAGAGGCTGTGGCTGCTCACGCAGCCTGAGATGCTGGTGCTGGGTGCTCCCAAGAAAGGCTGCGCTTGGCCAGGATGGAGGAAGGTGCGGAGAGCCTCCCCACCTTGGCTCCAGCTGCTTAGTGCCAGGAGCCTTTCTGGAGGTGTTCCCAGGGTTGGAGCCTCACGGAGGTGTCAAAAGGCTCCGCAAGCCTCCTGCCTCCAGCGGTAGCACCCACAGAACCTGGAAAACACCAGAGGGAGCAAGAAGCTGCAGGAACAAATCCTGATGTGCTGTGGCAGAAGGCAGGCCAGGATGGGCAGTAAATGGAAGTCGGGCAGTCTTGCCTGGGAATTTTGCTAGTCTCAGGGAAGCAGGTTTTGGAAGATGTCAGAGTCTAAATCTGTGCAGCACTGAAAGAAAAAGCAGCTCTTTTTTCTGCATATACTTGTGGGACATCCCTGCTTCTCCTGGAGCTACTGCTGGGACTTGGTGCATTTGCTGTGGTTTTTCCTTAATTCTTTTTCTTTCCCAATAGCTTGGGACCCAGGGGCTCTGGATTGCATTGGGCCAACTAATGATGATGTGTGAGGCCGTTAAAAAAACAGGAACCTGACGCACTGGATCTGCGAGCCCGAGCTAATGGGGATTTATCAACACCAGGGATTAGGTAGGGTTTAAAGAGCAAATCTCATGCTAATAAGGGAGCTACATTGCTACAGTCTGGTCCCAGCATCGCTGCCTGCTGTGCTGCAGCTGTGACACTGGCCCCGTGGCCATCTCCAGATGCCCCCAGCTCCATCCCGGCCTGGGGGGACACACGAAAGGGCCAGCACCCCTAGGAGGAGACAAAGAGCAGTGCACGAGAGCTGGCTTCAGGAGTTTATTTAAAATAAGTTTTGTTACAAAACAGGATTTATTATTATTATTAAAATACATAGAAACATTTCATCTTACAAAAGGTTAGATTTATTTTTTCCTTTGCTTTAAATAGAAGCCGCGAGAAAGGGCTGGGGGGAGAAGGACGCATCAGTGTCCTCGGTCACTTACTTGGAGGCCACTTATTTGGTGGCTGGAGAAGGATGTCTCAATGGGTGACGGGCACCTTGCGTGACTTACGGGGCATTTGCACCCCGTGCTCCTACCCTCAGCTTCCTCTCGGTCGTCTACCAGAGTCCTGCTGAGGGCCCGGGTGCTGCCGCGAGTGCCACGCGGGACAGCCTGGGCGGCTGGCGCTTTGCGCGGGCTCTCTGCACTCTCAGACGGGACGGCCACCTCCCTGGCAACCTTTTCTTGTCTTCCATCAGGAAAAGGAGGCTGAGTGTCTCCAGAGCTCGGGCCGATGGCAACAGGGCCTCACAGCAGCCGGACAGCGGTGGGGAGGAGGATGCTGGAGCTGCCGGACGCGTGCAGTCCCTCGGGTGCCACCGAGCCAGGGGACGGATCACGGGCCAGCGCCGGAGCCTTCGGGTCTCTCGAGTGGGTGAGCGGCCAGGGGGACCGGTCACCACGTGTCGTCACACGGGCACTGGCCTCAGCTTCCCTGCAAAGGAGCACAGTTAAGTCCTGGCCAAGCGAGCCGGCCCGCAGGGCCCCCCTGGCGTTCCGGGCAGCTGGAGCATGGCCCCCTCCACCAGCAGCGCTGCCCTCGGCTCCCCTGCACTCACCTGCGGGCCGGGGCTGCCCCTAAGTCACGCTGAAACCAAAGGGGAGAGAGAGGTTCGGTGCCTGCGCGTGGCGGCCCCCCCGAGAGAGCTCAGGGCTGCGGCCGGGCACTGTTTTGCCCCCGCGGCCGCCCCCAGCACTGCGGCTCGGGGCTGCTCCCACTTCACTCGCTGCGCGCGTTGCCACCACAGTCGTGTCGCGCGGAGGCGGCCGCAGCCTGGCCGCAGGGGCCACCGGGGAGCCCGGGATCACGCCCTGCTGCTGCCCACCTGAGCTCTGGAGCTTCCTGCGGATGGAGGCGGCGCGGGCGGAGGGCAGCCCCGGGCTGGGCGCTGTGTGGCCCCGGGCGGCCCCTGGTGAGTCGCCCTGTGTGGAAAGTTGAGGGCCCGGCCCCCATTCAGCCATGGCGGGACAGGCCAAGCTCGGGTGCCAGGGCCCGTTGTGAAACAGGGCTTGGGGAGGCCAAATACCCTGCTGGGAGCCAGGCACACGGTCCCAGTGCTCTGCCCTGGAGGTGTTCCCAGGAGCAAAGCCGTGGTGATGCACCCAGCACCAACGTACCCACCACCAACACACCCAACGGGACAAGGGCCCAGCTAACAGCACCCAGGAGCACCCGTTGCAGCACACCGGGGCCACAAACCCTCCGCCCCACGAGCGGGACTGCACGACGGGTGACTCTGTTACCTCCAGCTGCTCCTGGCTGGGCCAGGAGCCCAGCTCTGCCCTGCGGGACACAGGGCCCAGCTCCACGGAGCGAACCCTCTCGGCAAACTTGAGGGAGCAGAGGGTCTCGCTGCTGTTCTTCTCAGCCGGCGACACCTGCGGCCGGGCGCAGAGGGTCACCGCGCCGCCACATTCAGTCCTGACGCGCCGCTTTGGGGGCTATTTATAACCCACCACTCCCAGGAGAGTGACATCCATTTGCCCGGAGTTCATCATCCGAGTCAAATATGTCCCTTGGGAACAATCCCTCTGCCCAATCCTCCCTCCCTCCCTTAAAGGGAGCATATTTGTCTGGAAAAAGGGGAGCCGAAAAAAGCGACAGCAGGTGCCAACTGCTGAGCGGCTCCCCCCAAAAGGCAGGAGGGCGGATTCAGGCATTCCAGGGATTTAGGGCGAATTCCTGGACGGAAGGGGACGGAGGAGCCTGAAAGGGGATGGAGGTGTGGGAGGGGACGGTGACTTCCCCCTCCCCTGCGCGGGGACACCATGTCCGCCCGGAGGACATGGAGGTGTCCGGGCCATCATCTCGAGGGGATGGTCGGCCGGCTCCGCGGGGCAGCCGGGCGCCGCCAGCTCTACCTGCACCATCATGAGGGTTTTGCTGTCCCCGCTGAGGGAGTCCTGGAGCAGGTAGGTGAGCTTGGAGTTGCGGAAGGGCACGTGGCCCTGACGTGAGCGCAGGGCGTAGATGACGTCGCCCAGTGCCGAGAGCGACTTGTTGATGTACTGTGCCTCGCGGAGCCTGCTGCCCTCGGCGCCCGATCTCCCCACGCGCTCCGAGCCGGCCAGGTCCACCAAGTTCAGCTTCCCTAGGGGCAGAGACCCAAAAGATTAGGAATAAAACACCCACCCTGGGCATGCACCCAGGCTGCAGCACAATCCACAAGCCAGCGTGGGTGCAACTCATGGAGGGTGCTAACCGCGCCGGGTCCAAACCAGACCCGTCTCCTGGCTCTGGGCAAATCCGGGAGTGGCGAGGCCACGCATGCCCACCTGCAGTGTGCAGCCCCGTGCTGCGGTCGAGTCCACGCACGGTGACGATGAGGAGCGCGTGGGAGCGCGAGCTGCGCTCATTGAGGTTGGTGCACTCTGTCGCCCGGTTGACGTGCCCCAGCTCGAAGACCTGCGGGAGGGAGGGAAGGGAACCTGAGGTGGCGACCAGGACAAAGTGAATATGATGCAGGGAAGTCTGGCACGCTGCTAATCCCATGGGAGCCACCCAGGCCCCAAACCTTATTTTTAAACCCCCATGAGCTTGCATCAAGAGTTGGTGCCTTCCAAGCACAGGGCTTGTCACACTATCCCCAGGGCCCTATTTTGGTCGCTGCTGCTCCACAGCCCTTCACGAGTGCTCCCGCGGCTGCTGCAGGGCCCAGCAACTCCCACGTCTCACTCCGTCAAACCCGCTGCCTCCTCCGGTTATTTTTGATTTGGCACAGAGCCACCATCCAGGCACAGAGAATGCAGCCACCCTCACCTTGTTGATGTCCTCCACGCTCTGCACCCTGAACTCGGTCAGCCCAGGCACGTAGAGCTGCCCGCTGCCGTCCGGGCACAGCTTGATCTCAAGCTTCTCCTGAGGCTCCTTCCCCAGCAAGTCCCTGCGCAGAGGGGAGCCCTGAGCCTCTGCAGCCTGGCACCGGGGCTGCCGCGCTCAGCACCCAAAGGGCCTCCTCCAGCAGCGGCTCCGGGGCAGCGAGCCCAGCTGTGACCGCGGCACGGGAGGAGCCGCTTCCTGCCAGGCTGTTCCCAACACTATTTATAGCACTGGCTTCTCGCTTCCCACCGCAAGCTGCGCTCCCGCCAAGCAGATGTGCCGCCTGCTCCCACCTGAACCGTGTGCTCCCCTTTTTTTCCATCTTTCCGTTGTGATCCTGCCTGGCAGGATCCCGCCCTCCTCTCAGCACCACCGTGCAGGCAGGGGAGGCAAATGGGTCTCATTCCTCCGCACAGGGAGACAGGCCAAGAGTCCATGGCCAGAGTGGAGAGGGCGGAAGAGGGAGGAAAAAGGAGGGAAAAAAAAAAGGGAGAAAAAAGGGCAGGAGATGGAGCTATGGCAGGAGATGGAGCAGTTGCAAAGGAGCCGTAGAAGGTAGCCAAGAAATGGGAGACTGGGAGCAATGCCAGTGCTCAGAAAGGGCGTCTGGCAATGGGAATGAAAAAAACAGAACACATCCCTTGCCCAGCCAAATCCACAGCCCAGAGCGCCGGGAACAACATGTACAGCTGAGGAATAGCCTTACAACTGGGCCCCGGCAAGGCCCTGGGAAAGGGCTCCCAGATGGCCACTACCTGAGCGCCTCATTGTAGATCTCGGCCACGCTGACAGTGATGGCGTAGTCCCAGTCGGCCGCCTTGCTCCGCACCTCGGCAAAGAGCAGCTGCAGGGCCCGCTGGTTGATGCCTGGGTTTGCAGCCGTTCCCTAGCGGGCAGTGAGAGAAAAGGAAAAAGCTCAGTTGAGTGTTTTTTTACTTATTCACCTAGGAACTGGGCCACCTGGTCCAGCTGAGATGGCGCTGAGTCCCATCAAGCAGCGTGGGACGGGAAACTGAGGAAGAAGGGAAAGGAGGTGAAGTTTTACCTCCATCGTGTACGTTTTGCCAGCCCCCGTCTGCCCATAGGCAAAGATGCAGACATTGTAGCCGTCAATGCAGGAGGTGACGAGGGCCTGGACCTCTCGAAATACCTGCTGGGCACAGGGAGGTGTCGCTAAGGTTGCCCGCACCTTCCGCACTGCAGCCCATGGTGCCAGCAGCTCCTTTGACAGGTTATGGAGTGGGACACAGCCCTACTTACATCCTCCTGTGTTGCTTTAGGGGGAAAGACCTTGTCCAGCTCAAAGGACACCTGCTTCCCTTTGTGCAAGAGGTGCAGCACAGCATCGTCGTCGGGGTCGAACGTCACTGCGCTGGCTGCCTCTGTGCCCACGCCGTCCTCCTTTGTTATGGGGCGGACTCGCCCAAACACACGGATGTTGCCTTCAGGAGAGAAGGGATCAGCTCAGAGCCCCAGAACATCTTCCACCATGGACAGCCCCACATTTTCCACACCCCCATCTGACACCTCATGCACTTAACACAACCCTCTCACCCTAGACCCTCAGGCACGGACAGTCAGTCTGCACGTGTCCAGAGGCGCCCAAGGAGGCGCTGCCGGTGTCTCCCGCGCACCTTTGAGTCGCACCAGCTCGTTGTGACACTTCTTGCGGAGCTGCAGCTCCCGGCGGTACTTCCTCAGGAGCTCCCGGTTGGCGCTATTCACCTCCTCGATGGCTTGTCCAATCTGAGCGAGACGGGAAGGGGGTCACATTCCGGCCCTGCCAGCTGTGGACCACTCCATCCTCCTGCGGAGATGGCATAGGGGGAGGACATCACCCAAGGACACAGGCAGGGGTAGGCCTCACCTCGGACCTGGCGCTCCGTAGGGTCTCCTGGAGGAGCAGCGGGAAGTCGCGGACCTGCCGCTTCAGGCTGTTGTAGTCATTGGTGAGGGTGCGGAGCGCTGGCTGCAGCGTGAGCAGGTTGGTCCGAACGCCTGAGCACACAAGAGATGCGTCCCCCACAGTGTCACCACAGTGACAAGGGCTCGGAGGGAGCCCGGCCTCTGCATGGGGGTGCTTCCCAGGGGATGCAGGGCTGTCCATGAGCACTGGGTACTCCGTGTGCCCCGCGCAGCTCCTGCCCTTACCTGCCAGGTTCTCGTGCACGGCCTTCATCTCCACTTGCGCACGGGAAAAGGCCTCCTCGATAGCTCGGTTCTTCTCATCCTCCATGGCCTGCATCTCCTCCAGCATCTGCCCGTGTGCCCGTTCCAGCTCAGCCTCGTACAGCATGATCTGGCGAGGGCAGCACGGCTGTGCTCAGGCCGGAGGGAAGCGCCGCGGCAGCGGCACTCAGCAAGGATGTGCGAGCTGCCGCGGGTACCTGCGCGCGGAGCTGGGCCGCTGTCTTCTGCGAGCTCTGCAGCTGCTGCTCCATCTCCTTGAGCACCTGCCGCTGCATCCCCACCTGCTCCTGCAGGTACTGGTTTCGGGACTGGCTCTCACACAGCGCCTGCTTTGCCTTGGACGACTCCACCTCCACCGTTTTGATGATGTACTGGAGGGAAGAGCCGCACATGAGACGGTGGCAGCGAGTGGGACCCGGTGCGCCATTAATCCACAAAGATGCTGCGGTTTCCGTGGGGCCAAAGCCTTGGCCCAGGGGCAGCAGCGCCTCCTGGTCTGTCCCTTGAGGGCCAGAAGAGGACCTGGCCCTCTCACCTTGATCTGTGGGGGCTGCGACTTGAGGCTGGCGATGGTCTCCTGGCTGTCGCGCAGGCGCCGGCTGAGTCGCTCCTCCTCCTGGGCCTTCTCGGCCAGCGAGTCCTTGAGGCGCAGCTCCACCTCGGCCAGGCGGTTGGTCTTCTGCTGCACCTCGAGGTCCAGCTCGCCCAGCTTGGCCCGCGCCTCCTCCACCTCCCGCTGCAGCTGTGCCAGCCGCTCCTGCAGCCGGACGTTCTCCTGCGGCGACGCGAGGCAAAAATGCCGAGGCTGCCGGCACCGCGCCGGCCATCACCACCACCACCGGCCGCCTCACCTGGACATGCTCGCAAGCCAGGCACGGCGCCGGCTGCTGCTGCCGCAGCGCGTGCAGCTCGCCCTCGCGCGCCTTCATCTCCTGCCGCAAGCGCTCGTTCTCGGCCGCCAGCAGGTCGCGGTGCTTCTCCAAGTCGGTGCCGCCCTGCGAGCGAGAACCAAGCTGAAGGGGGGGAGGATGGGGGACACACGCTAAAATCGCAGCAGCCGCAGCTCATGAGACACCCAATCACCCCGTTGTGCCATGAAGCACCGCGCAGCAGCTCCTGAATCGCGCGCACCCAGAGGGCTCCCCGCTGCTCCCGGCCGGGCCGCCTTGCGCCCGTGCCGCGATCTGCCGCCTCGCTGTGGGCGCCTGATTCACCGCGGCCGATTAAAACGCGCTAATGACAGGCTCCGCTGCTCAGCTCTCCCGCGGGTAGAAATTGACCACGTTGAGTAGTAGCACCGACCATTATTAAAGAACTACCATCCACTCCGGAGGAAGAATAAATAAGAAAAGAAAGACCGAGCCACAATTAGAGAGCTGAAAGCACCTCCTCCTGCCCTTGCAACCAAGCCTGTCTTCACCTCGTCCTTCGTTGCTGCTTTCCCCTCCCTAGCAGAGTCGCCTCGGAAGGACACGAGTGAGCAGAAGCGCTTCAAGCAACCCAAGCAGCACGGGAGATGCTCCCAGCCCTGGTGCCACTGTGCACAGGGGACACCTGCCTGCCACCCACGTACTCCTGCTCAAAAGCAGGCAGATTTTAGCAATGCCCTATATAAATATATATTCTTTTTGCAGGCACTGCCCTGGGCTTGCAGCTCCGCTCCTTCCCTGCCCGCTGCAGAAGCGCAGCGAGGCCACTGCAGTTATTCAAATCGGCTGCTGCAGCTCTCGCGCCAGTGGCGTCCCAGGGCACTGGTTTCATCCTGGGCTCCTGCCACCCGAAAAGCCAGTGCTGGCCACCAACGGCCTCCACCCCACAGCCGGGATATTGCCCCATCTGCCTCGTCAAGCCTTTCATAAACAACCCGGCCTCCGTGGACCATAATTTAGGAGCTGCTGACAGATAACGAATACAACCGCGCTCGCATTGTGCTGCAATTAATTCCATGCGGTTATTAAGTTGCTCCTTGCCGGAGCTGCCAGGGCAGCAAGCGCGCGGCACAGCGCGCTCCGCCGGGCCACCCGGCGCTCGGGGCTGCCATCCCGTCTGGAAAATCAAGCCGGGTGTTCCGCGCGCCAGCTGGGAGAGGGAAAGCAAGCAGCGAGCTGACAGGCACTGGTTAAGCTCTCCTCCCATCTGGTTTGGGGGAAAAAAATGCTGTTTCCAAACCCGGCAAGGTGTTACGAGACACAACAGTGCGAACGGCCCCATAGTGTGATTCTTGCTGCAGCGCTCACGTGCCGCCCTCGCTGCAGCTTGGCTCGGGCTTAAAATAGCTCTGGCGAGCGGGGAGCGACTCCGAGCGCTGGAGGAATTTTTCCGGGGAAACAGCCATGCCGGCGGAGCAGGGATCGCGTTGCATTTAGGAGCCAGCCCTGCACGCTGTGTGTCCCGTCAGCGCGCGCTCTGCACGCTTAGAAAGCTCATGGGCAAACGCTCATTGAGATGGATAAATAATTCCCCCCCCCCCCCAAAAAAATATGAGCCTGACGCTAGCAGAAGCAGAAAATCACCCTGGAGATTTGAGGCTCGCCCTCCGCGGCCCTACCTGCGCCTGGCCGGGTGCCTCCGGCCACATCCTGCTCTCCGGAGGGGATGGCGGCTCCTTGGTGGCCCCATGGGGCGCAAGGTGCGGTCCCGCCATGGGGCAGCTCCCGGGCCGGGCGCGCTGGCCCCGCGGAGGGCCAGCTCCTGCGCTCCGGCCGTGTCACGCAGCCTCCGCCGGCCGAATCCGGGGCAGCGAGAGCCACCTTTTTGACACCAGCGGAACAAGCCAAACCTGACTCTAATAGCTCCCACAACATCCACATGCAAATCCATTTATGAGCAGCCTGGATTTCAACCTCCCTGCAAGGAGCAAGGTCCTGGTGCCCGCAGATATGTCTCTATGGGCAGAGCAAACGTGTAGGGGGTTGGCTTGCAGAGGCTGGGAAAGAAAAGGGGGATTTTTGTCCTCAAAGCTTTGCAAGGTCTCGGTACAGGCTCAAACATCTGCTGTTTGCCACTGGACGTGATCCACTCCCTTAACCACCTTGTCCTGTTGAAGCAGGCAATACTTCTCCAGCGTTGCCCTTTCAGCTTCCTGGCTTCTGAACGTCGCTGGAATTAAATCGGCCTGTCGGTTTTGCAAGCTTGTCCTGAGAGCTGCTCTGCTTCCGCCTCTGCTGATGCCCCATCCCAACAGGCCATGTCGCTTCAAAGGGCCTGGCTGCCTTTGCCGGAGCGTCACGATGATATTAGTTAGGAGATGGCAACCACTGCAAGGACGGTTCAATGCCGTGGGGCTGAGTGTGGGCTCAGCCAAAGCCCGACGGGCACCTGCAAGGGCAGCTCCGGTACTGGAGTTCCTCTTCTCTGTGCTAAACTTCCCAGTGGATCGGAACAGGCGGGCAGCGAGGATGCTCCATTGCACACGAGCACAATCGAAATGCAGCACGCAAGTCAGGCCACCATCTGCGCTTGGTAACCTTGACTGTGCCTCTCTTTTCTGCCCTCCATCCTTCCCCTGCCCACATCTTACCTGGCCTTGTAGCTGGATGGCCACATCGATGTCTTCCTTTTCCCGGGCGGAGAGTTTCTCCTGCAGAGCCAGCAGCTCCTGCTGCAGCTGCAGCTTCTCCTCCTGCAGGTGAGCCATGGATTCGACCATCTTCTGGATCACGGGGAACTGCCGGGCTGCGGGCAGGCTGGCGCGTTTGCCGCTGCAAAGCCTCCCCCCTGCAACAGGAAGAGAGCGCAAAGGAAAGGAGGCCCCGGTGCCAGCACAGCATATTCGGCTCAACACGGACTCCCCATGCGGGGATGGATGGGGATGACAGGAAACTGGAGCAGCAGAAATACTGCCTGGACAGGGATGTTCCAGCACCCCTGCAGAAGGATGGTCCATTCAGGGAATATCCACCCGCCCGCCGCAGAAGACTTGCATGTTGGGAATATTGACCACCCATGCATGTAATGCGCAGGCTGTGTTTAAGCATGGGTAGAATTAAAGTAGAGGTGTCCAGATGGAGGAAACCCTGATTCACCCAAATGGTAAAGAATGGTCTAGGCACAATCTCCCATCCAGACCCCCGCCTGACTTCTTGTGCCCAGAGGTGCTGGGCATCACAAAGCAGAGGATCTGCTGAGGGTCTCGGTGGGTTTCTCAGCACATTTTCCAAGGGGAGGAGGCCACATCGCAGCCAGGGGTCTAGAAACATGTCCAGGAAGCCCAACTCTCAGTAGACAGGGATGACCCAACGGAGGTTGGCCAGGCCGCCGCGCACGTCTGTGTTATGACACAGCCCAATTACATGATGAGATGCTCTGTTTTCTGCACCTCACTCAGATAACAACTGCCTTTCCTGCCTCGCTCTGATTCATCCCCAATATCCTTTTTTTTGTTGTCAGAATGAGCAGGTGCTTGCGGAAAGATGGTATATGATCATGTCATTAGAGACTGCATCATAGCACACAAATGTACTGGAAGCCAAATTAAAATTATACAGGCATCCTGAACAGCAACATTGCCTAATCTTGGTGTGTTTGGCCTCCTAACCCACCCAATATCATTCTAAACACCGTTTGCTGTGCGCGTTAGAGCCATCGGGGCTCACTGAAGCCTCCTGGGACCGACATTAAGCCTATAAAATGAATCCTGAAATTACTTGCGCCTTCCCAAGGAAAATAATAATCAAAAAAATGAGCTGGCCCTGACTCAGGATGGAGGCAGGGCCAGCGACGGGCTGTGGAAGCGAAGCACCCCGTTTCCTCTGGCCACCCTACCTGCTTTCTCGATGCTCATGGTGCCGGGGGTTGCCGGCACGTCCCCCGGCGCCGTCCGGCCACGGACTCCCTCGTCCTGCGGCAGCTGCCCCCAGGAGCCGAAAGTTTCCTTTAATACGAGGCAAGGGAAAAAGTTTCCTTTAATATGAGGCAAGGGGGAAAACAGAGCTGCGCTTGGGCACCGGGCCGGCTGGCGAGCGAGCCCGCGCGTGCCCACAGGGCTTGCAGCCACGGAGAGCTGGGCTGAAACCAGTGTGAAAGGGGAAGAAAAAGGAGAGGAGCCAGAATTAAACAGGAGAGAACAAAGCAGAGGAAGTGGGGCATAGAAAAGGGGGCAAAACAAATCTCTTTTTCCCCCCTTTTTTTCCGCCAATGGGAGAAAAGCGCCCATGGCACGCTGCCCACTCCGCGCGCTGCTCATTAGCTACAGCTGCATAATCCCTCCCCACGCCAGCCCAAAGTTGCTTTTCTGCCCTCTGTCTTATCTAGGAGCACGTGGCGTTACTCCTTCTGCGAGCAATGTCAAGGCGGGCGCAGGAGGAGGCGGCGGGCGCGCGCCGCCTGCAAGACCTTCCCGAGCACAACTGGGAAGGAAGCGCCTGCGACCGGAGCGGTCGCATTTCTAGGGCGCCTTTCATCGGAAAGCCCAAAGACTTTTTGCTCACGGCGGGGTACAATTCGCCACGGTATGCTCCAAGGCTGCTGCAAGATAACGAGGTGGTGGCCTCGCTCACAAAGGAGCCGCATTTAATGGCTCGCCTGGAGCCCCGGGTGACCTGGCGGGCGCGTTGATGCGAGCGTGGCAGCCTGGTGGCCTGACACTGTACCCTGCCTTGCGTGCACCAAGCGTCACCCTGCTGCCCCGTCCTAGCTGGGGGTTAAGCTTAGGTGGAGCTGGGGTTAAGCTTAGGCGGCCACCGGCCGTCACCCTTGAGGCCACGCAGCTGGGTAGCCGTGGAGGGCGCAGCATGGCTTTGCTCGCTGGGTTGGATCGGCGCCGCGGGAGTGGCTCTTACCTGCAGGGTGAGGGAGAGCGCACGCTGCCGTGCAGCGGCCGGCCAGCCTGCGCCAAGGGATTTAGGCTGGAGCAGAGCAGGCAAGAGGGGAAGCGGCGTGGAAGGAGCCACTGGGCTGCCGCCGACCGGAGGATCCTGCTCAACACCTGCAAGAGGACGAAAATGCCCGCTATGGCGCTGGGAGAACCATGGCCAGGCTCGGCAAACCGGCCACTCTCACCCTGGCCGCGGAGCAAGGGACCTGGCCGGGCTCCTGCTCCGGAGCTGAGCCATGGCAAGCTCATTGCGTCCTTGCTACATGCTTGGAAGCGCCCGAAAGGAGCCGGCACAATTCGGATGGTGCCAAAAACAGACCCCAACATCGACATCCCCCGCTGCTCCATCCACCTGCCTCCCACATGGGCATTGGGGCCTGTGGTCACGCTCTACCACTCTCCTTCCCAGCCCCATCCTTAGCGCTAGCAACAATTTCCGTCACGCTGGGAAAAAAAACGCAACGTCTGAGCCGCCGAGCCAAGCGTGGGCAATTGATTCACCCTCACGCGAGAGGCCTCGGGGCGGAGGGAAACCGCAGCGGTCGCGTCCTCCAGCCTCGGCCCCGGACGCCTAAGGAGGAAGGAATGTGCCCGGGCCACCGGGCGGAGAGGAAGCAGCTGAGAAGCCCCTTGTTTGCAGCCTCTTTGATGCTGACCAGTCCAACTGTCTCACAGAGGCACCGCTGCGGCCACCAGAGCAGCCTGGGGACCTCGAAGGGACCGGCGCAGGCGGCACTCAAAGCACCCCAACAGCTCCGGGGAATCGGGGTAATGCTGCAAGGCGCCCTCCTGCCTTCCCGGAATCCCCCGGTGACGCCGGGAAGCTGAGACACTACCGCCCGCTGCCTGGCAGCAAGTCCCGACAGGCAGGGCCTGCCGCGGAGCTGGGACAGAGGAAGAGCGCGGGCTGCGCGCAGAGCTGCCGGCCCCAGCTGCTGCCTCCCGCCTTCACTCTCCCCCTTCCCGGGCTGCTGGCAGCAAAGCACTGTGAATCCCATCCCGTTTCGGGACAAAGACGGGGTCCCTCGCCCTGGTGCTCACCTCCGTGCCGTCTTCCCGCTCCGTTTCTCACCACCTCGGCTCCGGCACCTGGAAAAGAAATGCGAAAAATGCGGGCTTGCTGGTTGGCGGCGCAGGGCGGGAGCGAAGGCGGCCGAGCCCGCGGGGAGGGGACGAGCCGCCCCGCGTACTCACCGGCCGAGGGTCCCGGCTCCCAGCTCCGGCGGCGGATGGTGACACGGGCGGCCTGGGCACAGCGGTCATTTGGCACCTATGGGCCAAGGGCAAACAAAGACATTAGCGCTGCCTTTAAGACTGGAGACAGCGAAGAGGCCGGTTTGGCTCTGCAGAGCACCATACTGCTGCAGCGTCCCTAACGCTGTCTAACCCTGCAGGAAGTCGCATCTCCTTTAGGACCAGCAGAAAAAAAACCAAACAAACCCCAAACACTACGCTTGCTAAACACACCCAGCGGACGTTATATAAACTGTGCTGGCAATTAATTCCCTTGTTTCTGCTTCCTCTGCAGGCTCCTCCAAAGGCGGCGCGTGATTTATTTGGTTTTAACTCCAGGGCCGTGCACACCATGCACGGGCACTGCAGTGCCGGGCTGCGCCCACTGCCTCCCCTGGCCCTGGCACCGCTCCTGGCCCGACACGGCTCCCGGTCCCGATCCGGATCGTGGTCCTAGTCCTGGTCCCAATCCCAGTGCCAATAGCGGACCCGATCCTGTTTTAGCCCCGGCCCCGTCCTGATCCTTGCCCTAACTCCAGCCTCGGCACCGATCCCCGTACCGCTCCCGGTTCCAATCCCAGTCCGGGTCCCGATTCTGTCCTAGCCGCAGCCGCAGCCCCAGCCCCGATCCTAGTCCCCGTCCCAGTCCCGGTTCCGATCCCCGCCAAAAGCGGCCGCAGCCGGGGCCGCTCACCGGGCGCGGCGGCGGCGGCGGCGGGGGCGGCCCCGGTCCATCCCCGCCCTCCCGGGCCGCTTGAGCAACGGGAACGAGAAGCTCCTCCCCGCGGTGCCTGTTGCCGTGGAAACCCCGGAAAAAATAAAAAAAAAAAAAAAAAAAAAACGGCG
>JAWLRI010000440.1:107644-142380 GCA_034781795.1 Crypturellus tataupa | reverse complement strand
CCAGCACAAAAAAAAAAAAAAAAAAAAAAAAAACGGCGGGAGGCGGGACCCACCCCCCGAACAACGAGACCGGAGCGCGGCCAGCGCGAGGGGAGAGCAAATCTCAGCCGCCCACTCGCCCCTCTCGCCCCGGCCGTGGGCACGAGACCCTCGTTTCCCGCCGGGGGACACCGTTCCCGTCCCCGCGGTTGGGGAGAGAGTGGCCAAAGCCCTGGTGAAAGGGCCTTGTCTTCCCGAGGAATTCCCTTTCTCACGTGTCTCCCTGCACTGCGGGCCTGGGAGACGCGGGCGCTTCCCACGGCAATCGCTCGCGGCCATGATCCGGCATGGGGGACCGTGGCCACAACGCGCTGGGCAGCTCCTGTTCCGTGCAGAATTCCCAGCCTCTCCAAGCCCACTGTGTGCATACGGCCCCTGGTGCACACAAGCCCTGATGTTTGTATCGCGTGTGACACCAGTGACACCTTCTTGTAGGGCCGCTGGCTTCTTTGGGGGCTGCCCGAGCAAAATCTGGTGCTCAGCATGAGTCATTTTACCCGGAAAGTTGTGTCCCGCGCAAGGTGCCTCGGTCAGACCGAGACCAGCAAACATGCCGGGACTAGGGATGTGTCCAGGCATCTCCTGCAGCTCCATGGAGCAGCTCGGAGACAAGAAGGGCAAAGGGCTGGATATGCTGGACCTGGCAGACAAGTGCTGTCTGGTTTCAGCCCCCAACCTTGCTCATGTGGAGCTGGGGGTGAAGCAGCACCGAGTGGCTGAAATAGAAAATTTTGGAGCGTGAGCAGAGCGGAGCAGCGTGTCCACTCCTTTATTTTATTTTATTTTATTTTATTTTATTTTATTTTAATCTTTTCTCTTTTATTCTTTACTTGTATTAATTTATATCTTTATTTGTGTTAATTTACTATTATTATATATTTATCTATTTTTCTTTTTTTTTGATCTCTCACTTGCCACCTCCCTACTGCAAAAGCATCGCCGCCTGCGCGGCCTACTCAAGCAAAACAGAAATAAAAATAAAGATAGTAAAGCAAATGGATAAAATCACAAAATCATTAAAATAAAATAACATAGTAAAATGAAACGATATAAAAATAAAAATAAAATAAAAAATATAATCAAATTGAATGAAATAATATAACAATAAAAATAATGTGAGAGTGCAACTAAAATAACAATGAAATGAAATGCAAAATAAATAAAATAAAAATATATATAATAAAATTGAATGAAATATTACAACAATAAAGATAACATGGGAATGCACCATCTGCATCAACGTGCCCGGGGACAAGCAGCAGGGAAGCGCACCAAGAGCTGTGAGCCCCGTGCGCTTCGGGGCAGCCGGCGCTCGGAGACCTCTGCGGTGGCG
This sequence comes from Crypturellus tataupa, assembly GCA_034781795.1. NCBI lineage: Eukaryota > Metazoa > Chordata > Aves > Tinamiformes > Tinamidae > Crypturellus > Crypturellus tataupa. Next base: position 141,008 of record JAWLRI010000440.1, on the reverse strand, counting down.
AGAACGGAGGGGGCTGCCAAGCCGGGCGGTTAATGCGCATTTTACTCGCCCCACGGCTCGCGCGGCGCCGGGCCGCTTCTTCCCCCCGCACTATTTAAGCTCTTTAGGGAGGTTTAATTAAGCATTGGCGAGCTCCGGCGGAATCGGGGCTCCTTTGGAAGCTGCCATGGGGAATCTAGGATGCCTGGCAGTGCCAATGGGGCGATGGGAGTCTGGCCAGGGGGGTCGGAGCTGAGAGCCCCGGTGATTTGGGCAATTACCTAGAAAAAAAAGTGCTCTGTTGTAAGGAGAATTGAGTGTTTTTAGCAAACCCCCCCTCCCCAGCTCCTCACCTTTCAATTTTTCCAATTTCCCTGATTCTCCTGGCAGTGAGGTGAAGCAAGGCACCCAGCACCCATCTGTGCCCCTTCTCCTCCCCCAGTGAAGCGGTGTCATTATCCCCCATGGAAACGTTATCCCCCATGGAATATTTATGCGGCTATGTATAATGGATGCCACTCAGCCACAGTCTGCGACGGGGAGGCGGCTGGGGCCGTGTTCTCACTTCGTCTAAGGCTCTGGTGAGATGCAGAAGGGAACTGGCCTCCACTCATAGGAGCGGAGCCCCTTCTCCTTATCTTAAGCGTGGGCTCAGGACAGAAAATGTTTGTCAGGACGCAAATGGTTCCTCGTCCCGTCCATGGCACGGGCTTGGTGCAGGCGCCAAGCTCGCCAACCCCAGGCAGAAACCCATAACCATGTCCCCACGTCTAACCCAAAAGCTACGTTCCCACATCCAACCCCCAAATACTACTTTCCAGTCAGAGTTATGTCAAGTCCAACCCAAAGCTACGTCCCCACATTCAGTCGAAAGCTGTGTCCCCATGTCCAGCACGTAACTGTCTCCACCTCCAACCCAAAGCTACATCCTCCAGGTCCAAACCAAAGCTACGACCTCCAACCCAAAGCTAAGATCCCAAGTCCGAGCCAAAGACATATCCTCATTTCTAGCCTAAAGATATGTCCCCACATACAACCCAAAGATAATTCCCCATGTCCAACCCAAAGTTATAGCCACATCAAAGCTAGGTGCCCTCATCCAATCTAAAGTTACATCCCCACATCCAGCCCACCTCCTGTCCTCAGATGAAGATGAGGTTCCAGTCCCTGCCTGAGAGCTGGGTTCCCTCGCTTATTGCAAGTGTTTCAAAAGACAAGGAAGGCATGAAGGATCACAGGAAGGACCCCAAATCCCTGTGGACACTTCCTGGCAAACACCTCCAAGCTCAGGGTGAGTGTGGCACTATAAGAAAGGGGCATTGGCCTTGATCAAAATAGTCCCTTAATGGGGACCAGCTGGGGAAAACCCTTCTCTCCCACCTGCTGCATCATCGAGGAGAAATACAGAGCCAACATACACATAGGACCTGATAGCCCGTGAAAGCTGCTGGGATGCAGAGATGCTCGGGTTGGCCTAGGCTGCGGATGGTGCCCAAAGCAGAGCTACCCCCTGCCCCTCGCATCCCACCCCTCACCTGCACATCAGGCCGGCCCTTCCCGGCTCACCTTTCCGAGCGGGGGCTCCGGATGCTTCTGCTTGCTGTCGAGCCAGGCGCGCAGGGAGAGCCCCAGCAGCGCACCGAGTGCCTGCATGGCGGAGCAGGGCCCGCTGCCGAGCGCACCAAAACCCAACCGGGGCCTTTTCCCCTGAGCTCCCATCTGGCAAAGACGCATTAAGGAATGGAAAGCTGCTTACAATCCACCCAGCACACTGCTGACGCCGGTGTTTTATGAGCACCGACGGGCAGGTGTGTTTTCTGTACCCCTTCATATGACCCTGTGCCGAACCAGCTCCTGGCCTTGTCCCAGTGCATCGGCTCCTGTAATAACTGCTACTACTGCACTTAAAACAAGCTTTAGGCTCCTGCCCATCACTAGGTCAAGGCCAGGGGTAGCAAGAACTCATCTTAACTCCATTTTATAGCGAAGCAATGGTGGATTTAAGGGAATTGAATTGCAACTGCAACGCAAAGCAGATGCGCAGTGCATAAATGTATACACATGTATATATACATATGTCTGCAGAGCACTCGCAGAATTAGGAGCACATGCTGTGGGTTGAGACCCTCAGATTTCACACTGAGAGAGTTTGATTTTATTTCAAGCTTCCTAATTAGCCATTATCCAGGGCTTTCCGCTCATCCTGCAATTTCTTTCCCGACCCAGGACTAATCCCCAAACCTGCTTATTCGTTTTTACTTTCCTTACAGCCTTATTGGTGATTAACCTGCAGTTGCTCTTAAGCTTTTTAGGAGATTGCAGGGAGGACACCTGCCCTGCTTTGGACTACAACTTTCTATGCTATTAAATACCATTGCAGGGTTACGTCCCTACGGAGCATTAAATCACCCTCGATTTTCAGAAAGGCATCAGAAAATGGTACATCTGACATATGAATAGAGAAAACCATCTGTAAACACACCACTAATGCTTTGCGGGCAAAATCAGATGATTAGGAAAGATCTGACAACAGCACACTTGATTTTTCCATCAATAAAATTACCTCTTTCCCTTATTATACTCCAAAGTCGCAAAGGGTCAAAGACTGCTGCAAGACTTCCTAGTTTCTGTGACTACGGACATCTGAGAAGTCACTTACTAAATATAAATACTGTATATATATATACACACTATATATACTTACATATACTTATATATACTATATATTTACATATATATATATGTAAATATATAATATATTATATAATTATAAATAAATATAAAACATATACCTGGGGAAACAAGACAGCACTGCACAATTTGCAGTGGATGCCAGGTGAGCAATAAACAACCCTCGTGCTGGATAAATATTATATGAGGAGTGGAAACAGCTAAGTCAGATCAGCACTTTGAAAGAGAAGGAGCAAAGAGTATAAAGCCCAAAAATGCACAGAACATTACAGAAAACCAAGTAACATAATTAGGGTGGTAGAAATAATGGACAAAGTACGTGCTGCAAAAATATTTAATAGGGGCCAATGCAAAGGAAATCCATTGCAAATACAGCAAAACTGGAGCGCTCAGTCGAGAGATTTGCAAAAAAAATCATCAGAATCCTGAATTTATGACAGCTCTTGCAATGGCAGAGACCCTAAGTGGGCCCAGAGCTGCCCATCTGCTCCCTTAGGTAGAAGAGATGGGATTTCCCAACAGGGAAATGACCACTGGACCAGGGCTCATATCTCCAAACCTACCTCTGAGTCCAGCCTTAGTTATCACCTGGGCACCAACCTCAAAAGGACGAAAGCCCTTAGCAGATCACTGAGACTTTAAAACAGGAAAAGAAGCGTCATCTAAGTCGGCTTTATTGTAAATGCATGAGATGATAAAAGTTGTTAAAGTGTGCAAGTTATTTAAACTATCTTTGTAAACTACATAAAAATGCAGTGCAAATTCAGCATCCCCGTTTGATTTCAGCATGTTTTCCCATTTTGATAGTTCAAATGTTGATAGAATGAAAAGAAACACTTTATACTGCCCTCCAAATCCTTCCACCAAAAAGGGCATCTGGGAACAAATTGTAAATGATGAAGGATGAGGGATATTTAGAGAGATTTTGATGCTCTCCCTGTAGTTTAAGTTTTCCTCTGCCATCTTAAATATAGGGACAGCTTCAGACCCTCGGGCAACATGGTGGAGTTTCCTGAAGATTTATCTTAAAAAAAAATAAATCATTACTAATTAACATTAATTTATATCCTTATTTTTCCTTCTTTTTCCTCCATGTGTTTTCCAAGAGAGGGGATAAATCTGACAGCTATTGCAACAAAGCATGACACCCGCTATGAGATGAAGAGCAGCCAAAAGGTCCTTTATGAAAAGAAGAATTTTGGCCAAAAAAGAGAAGGGTGGATGGCACCCACATCATGATCCCTTTTATTCAGAGCTCTGCCGCTTTGTAGACTCTCCAGACCTGCAGGGATTTGCTCAGGAGCCAACATTTCCCTCTATCCCAACCCAGTGGCGGTTTGATGCAGCAAACAGTAGACTCTCTTTTCCTCTGAAGGAAACTCTGGGCTGAACGTGAAATACTGGCTTGGAGATGTTGTTTTTTCTTCTTCTGGTCCAGCCAGAAGTCAGCAAGTCTCAATCTCTTCTTAATTCCATCTTGATTCTCCTCTTCTGCCGTGGCAGAACCATGGAAAACCACGTCTGGGCTGCCTCAGCAGAAGCCATCGCCTGGTCCATGATGCGTTCCCTTGGGCTTCCATCATCCACAAAAGATGGTCATCCAACCTGTCCTTAAAAATTGCCAACGATGAGGAGTTGCAGGCTGTTCCCATTCGTTCTTCTTTCCAGTGGCAATGTTGGATTGCTCCCAATGCAACATGACTCTTCCTCTTGCCCACCCCTTCCTCACATGTTGCATCTTCTACAGCTTTGCTCTTTGCATCCTCCGATGAGGCCACCGCTGTGGGGAACGGCATCCTGAGCGGAGCAGTCCGTGCATGCCCGGGCGGGCTTTCTTCCACCACCGACTGATCTGAACTCTTGTGAGACTAACTCGAATCCTTTCCAGATGAATCACTCGGTAACTGCTCGTGACAACCTTGAGGCCAACAGAGGAATCTTTTTTTTTTTTTTTTCCCGTCATGCTCGTCTCTGTCCAAGCAATGACTCAGATTTCAGAGGAGAAAAATTCTCCAAGCTTTACCTGAGCTGACATTCATTAACCACACATAGTGGTAAAAAGTGATTGCAGAGAGTAATGGGCATTATCAGCAGTGGGTGAAGGTCTAAGCAGAAAAGAAAGGCAGAGCCTGTTGATATCAACAGTTAGCAAAGCCTCTAGCCCCACAGAAATGATTAACGACTAAGAACATCTAGTGTTGCATTTCTACCCTGGAATTTGATCATTTTTCATTTCACTTCTTCCTTCTCTGAAATCTCAGCAGAAAGGATCTCCTCGTCCTCTCGTGGGGCAGAAATCATCCGAATAGCGACTAAATTGTCTGAAGATGTTGCGATGACTTCTCCCCCCTTTGGGGTCTCAGTTTTGGGGGAGGCAGTGGGCGATCGCCGATGTACTGGTGATTTGGGTGGAATTGGACTGAAACTGGGATCCTGCAATGCACAAGATGGGAAAACATTAGGAGACCCAGGTCTATAGCTGGGTCCCTTAGCTGGAACCCTCAAGCTACAGCCATTGGGGCTACGACACTTTGTTGTTTGCTTGCCCAAAGCTAGCAAGGCATCTAAGAGGATTCCACTACACCAACCTCATCTTCAGGATTTCATCTTGCTGCAAAAAGAGTGATCACTGAGAGAAGAGAAGCTGGATTACAGAGCACTGGGACAAAGTCTCCTTTGGAGATGTTCAAAACCTGCCTGGGTGCGACCCTGTGCCAAATGCTGTTGGTGACCCTGCTGGAGCAGAGGAGTTGGACTAGGTGTCCCTAGACATCTAGAGGTCCCTACCATTCTGTGGAACCTCCACCATTCTGTGGTTCTGTGATTATAACCTTAATGTCTTGAGATAAGTGTGCTGAGACAAGGACAGTGAAGCTCTCGCACCCCAGGCGCTAGCTCTTTTTCTGATCTCGTAGCACCTAGAGTGTTGGCAGGGGCTTATCTTGGCACTCTCTTCGCAAAAACTTTGGTGATGAAATCAACCCCCGGCTGTCCTGTCTTAAGTTCCATTTTTTTCCCTTTAGAGAGAAGTGGCCGCAGGTCCAGAAACCCCTTCTCCAAACGTGCCCCTGGTGAGGGACAAAGCAATAGGTCCATTTAATGGGCCATCAGTGGGCAGCTGGGGCCTTTAATAAATGCACCCAGTGGGGATGGATCTCGCTATCATCACCATCCGCACAGCTTCTAGCTCACGTTTCACTTGGTTGCACCCTGAGTTGCATGTGGTCTTGACAGGCTTTTTGCACAGGATGCCAGAAACTCGTTCCCAGCTCTCCACGGCTCCCTAGATGTTTACCCTGCTGTCAAGGCCATGGTGCGCTTCATCTCGCCTCTTGTTTTTTTTATGCTTTCAATTGTGGCAGCCTGTGTAACTCTACCCTGAGGAGGCTGGTAGCAAGGTCTGCGTGGAGATGTTTTTTATGAGACTAGTGGAGAGAGGGGGGGGAAAAAATAAACAAGAACAGGTAGGCCATCATTTTTTCAGTCACTTAGGACACAAAACTAAGGGCAATTCTGCTCTGGATCATGCCACGCTGGGAGGACAGTGCATGGCTTTTCCCTAACCACTCTGTAAAAGCTTTGTAGTTCCTGACTATCCCATGGGCACTGGGTGCCATCATCACCATCTGTCCCCCCAGCCCAATGAGGAATCACAAACGGCTCTGCTAGGACTATGTAGGGGACCATGACCCTATTTCAGGACCAGCTCGGGCCAACCCTTTTGCTTTATCCACACTGCTTCAAAGTCAGACCCGTGGTTCAGGTGTTTGAGGTATCTTCAGCAGCTTTTTGACCTATCCCAGTTGGAGAAGAGCAAAAGCAGAGACCAAGCTGATAGGCTCCGTGTTGTCTAGGCTAGATAGCAGCTATACTCAAGAGCCAGCCTCGAGTCCATGGTGGAGAGTGGCTATTTAGTGGTTAATAACGCACCCCAAATCATTGTCCCTTCTAACCTGCATGACCTGCATTGCTTTCAGCTCCTTCAGCTTCCAACGGAGGTGAGCAAGCTTCCCTTTGCCTCCCACCTTCCCCGCAGCAGCCAGGGCAGCCTGGAAGAGTTTAGGCGTGCTGGGTCTCGGGGGGATGATGATGGAGTCCCCGGGCCCCCCTTTGTCATCTTTGGGTTTGTTGTTGTTCCTCAGCATTTTCCTGCAACAAGAAAAACAAGAGACCATTTCTGACTGGGAATATGTTGGATGAGCTTGGCTTTCTAATGCCAGAAGTTCATAATTTTACAGTAAAGGGACCTCTAAAGCCTTAGGCAGGACAGATGAATAAATCTAAGCAATGCTGAAACTAAAGAGGAGATTTTAAGAGCATTTTAAAAGAATAAACTTTGGCCAAGTTTGTCCCCAGGTTGTGTCTGCTTTGTGCTGTGCACAACTATATCATTAAAAATGTCACCCCCTCAGACACCTCTCCTTAGCTCTGACACTGTATCATAAAAACAGCCCATTTGGGGAGCAGAAAGCTGCAAACCAGCGCTTTGGGGATCTCTCATGCTCAGTCCAGAGGCAGTGGTGATGGCAGCCATGGCAGCAGCCAACTGCAAGGGACGGGTGCCCTCTGCTGCCTCCCCACAGCTCCTTTAGGCTTTGCCTTCTTTGCATTTTGTTAGGCTCGAGGATGCTTCCCTTTGGGATCTTTCTGCCCACGACTAAAGGGAAACCCTTGGCAAGTGCAGCCTCTTTAAGGTCCCAGTGGTCTCGAGGGTGGCCTGACACTCACTTCGCTTTCCGCCGCAGCAGCTTTTGTGACTCCGGGTAATGCACCAGAATTTCGTTCAGGTCCTTCTTGTCCAAAATGAACAGATTTGCAAAGCCGTGTGCCACCACGTTGGCTGTGCGACGGTTCCCCCCTCCGGCCGCCAGCAAGCTGTGCGAGACATCGCAAGAGGCAAAAGCAACTCAATATGAGAGTTCTCTCCTAAACTCTCACCCTCCCCACCTTGTGCCCCCATCAGGATATGTGGAGTTGAGCTTTTGCCTGCAGCTTGTGGGTTTTAACTGCAAAGATTCACGTGAGGAGCTGCCTCCCCTGGCCTTGTTCCTCAAGCTCCCTTGTGCCTCCCATCTCACTCTGCCCGTGCCTACCCACTGCCTCTCCCTGCCGACAGGCTCCTCACCTTATTTCTCCAAACACAGAACCAGCTTTCAGTGTGACCAGCACAGTTTTGCCGTCAGCTCCACCAAGCACCTGCACTTGGCCTGCCTGGATGATGTACATCTCGCGTCCAATTTCTCCCTGCAAAGGAGTGAGAAATCCCTGATGCTTCCTCCAAGCAGCCTCATCCAACCCCAAAGGCTGCTCAGGTTCGGTGCACCTCTCCCTGTGCTGCTGCTGTTCAGGGCTGCAGCAGGAGAGGTCACTCTTTGCGCAGGGACATCAGGAGCAACACAACAAATTGCTCCTGGAGAAGCTTTTGCTGGGATTTTGCTCCCCTGCCATGGCTCCATGCCCAGTTTTTGCCCTTCCTTACGGCTCCAGGCACTTTGCAAAGCCCCAGGCAGGTGTGGGAAGAGGCAGCCAAGTTTCAACTTGCCACCTGCCTCCTTCCATGTGTCTTCAGGAGCTGTGCGGCTCTTTGCACTCCTATCCCAGGGCCATAGCACGCAGCGAGGGACATCCACAACCAGACATGTCACTGCTGGGATGCTGGTGAGAAGAGCGGATTGTTGGGGTGGCTCCTTACCTTCTTGCACACGTAGTCGTTTGGTAGGTAGACGACGGAGCGAAGCCGCTTCAGCATGTCAAAGATCATCTGCCTGTCACAGCCCTGGGGCAAAATAAAGCCAGCAGTGGCATTAGCGCGTCCCTGCATTCCGTGCCCGTCCCGTCAGGCACGAGTAGTACCTGGAAAAGTGCCACTTTGCTCACTATGCTATAGTTCACGTCAATGGCAATGTCCAACCTCATCTTGTCCGGTAGCTGCACCAGCAGCTCTGACTCATCTGCAAGAAGCAAAGAGCACAAAACTGGTGACCTGCGGTGTTTGGGACAAAGCACTCGAGCATGTGTGTGAGGGATCAGTGGGAAAGTGCCCCACATCTTGGCAGCTGAATCAGGAGGATCTCCTTGAAGTCCTGTGGACCCGGGAAACTCACAGGTCGAAAGAGCAATGGATGATACTGATCAACCCTTCCATTTTCCCTATCCTCACGGCTCCCAGGAGTAAAACAAGCCCAAACCTATGTATTTATGACCCTGGGGAGTGGGTCCAGGAATACCTAGGGGAATAGGAAGATCAGCAATGCCCTGAACCTGCAACACTTCTAACAGTAGCATTTTAGGTGCTCACCTAGCATGCCTTGCGAGTGCCAGGTGTACTCATACCATGTTTTGACCCGGTTCTGAACAGCTCGGGGGATTTTGTAGAAGTTCATATATTTAATAGTACTGTCCATGCAGCTCCGATAGTAGGTCTGCCCCGCAGTAGCGGCACCAACCACGTCTCTCATCTGTAGCAGAGGAAGAGTTGGAAAAGATGATTTCTTTAGCTACTACACCAGTTAAGCCAGAACATTAATGTGGACCTATATTGAACTCTAAAAGGATTTTTATCCTCTTCCCATTTTTTTCTTGATGTTAATACCAAGAATCAGCAAAACAAAGCTGAGGATACCTGCAGAATGAACCGATCGCACCACAGTTTTTTCCTGTCTGCAGGTAAGACTCCTGCTTGCCAGGCAGCTTTGGGGAGGGATGTGGTACTGTGGTACCTCGTGGGAAAGGGAGCTGCTCACCCACCTGGCCTATCATGACGGAGAAAGCAAAGACGCCCGTGAAATAGTTCAGCAGCTGAAAGACAATCTCAAAGAGTGTCTTGGGATCCGGCAAGCCCCCGATGGTGATGAGGGTTTTGACTGCCCAGTAATAACAGCGGATGTAACTGGGAGGAAAGAAAACAGCGGTTTTGAAGAGGGTTTTGAACAGGATTCCTTAGACCTCAGACTAGCCACAGCCTTGCAGCACCCCAGTGATTTCTCATTCCAGTCTTCTTGTTCCAGTCATTCTCCCTGTGTCCTCTTGCTTCCTCCCAGAGCACCTGCCTTACATCAGGGACCTTTGGGAATCTAGCTGCACCCCAACACCTTCTTCTTTGTTCCTGGCCATCTCCCAAGGCTGCACCAAATGAGGAATCGAGCTCTGAATCGAGCTCTGGTTGTACCTGTTTCCTTCCCCATCGTAGACCCAGGTGGTGGAGCCCAGTCCTTCATATGCCGATGCCCAGTAATAGAGGCAGGAGTTCACATGCAAGCTGTAGAGCAGGTAGGCAGTGGTCCGAATCACTCTGTCAAAAAGAGAGAGGTTGCAGGGGGGATGATGGCACGTTACAATGCTCTCTCCCCACATAAATAACTCACTGGTCCTTTCTCTCACCTGTAGATGTACGCCTTGCTCAGGATAGCCTCAAGACGGTTATTAAACTCGAAGAAGGCCATGTACTGAGAAGAGAAGGAGAGCAGCAAGCTTGAGCTTCCAGCAGCCCCCATGAGAGCTTGTTCTAAGCTACTTCCATGAGAAACTAACTAGTTTCAGTACAGTGTCCTCTTAATAAAAATTGATTTTCACCTTCCCTTTTACTCATACAGTCACTCTGCAGGAGAAGTTATCAAGGATGGATTTTTGACACTCATATTAAAATGTGAGTTGATATTAGGATTGAAATAAAGTATTTAATCAACAGTCTCTCGGGACCTGAGATATAAAACTTCCTTTCCATGTCTTGCAAGAAATAACTTATCCAAACATTATCACATCCTCTTAAAATGATGCTCTGAGTTATTCTGTAAGTTCTGACTTACCTTCAGACAGCGAGGGAAGCGCAGGAGTGGATTGACCCCGACTTTGAAGTAGAAGAAATCCAGTGGAAGGAGGCACATCACGTCCATCTGAAATCCCCATTGGAAGGAGAATCACCGGGGTGAACCGCAAGCACAGCAAGGCTCATCTGCATCCCTCCGTTCACCCGGGAAGAGCTACCCAGGTGCCTTCCCAAGCCTTGAGGCTGTGAGTCCTGGTGTGCCCTGAGCCTTGTGGTCCTGTCCCCTATGGGTGGTCTCCATCCAAGTAGGTCCATGGAGAGAATAGGGCCCTCGCATCCATTCCTCCCATTTCAAACCCAATCAGGTCAGCTCAAGTATCTCCTCCCATAGACTGAAAGATCTTTCCCACTCTACCCACCAATCCTTGAAAAAATATGAAACTATATTTCATATAAATGACTCAAATACTCGAAATGGCTTTGAAGACATGGCATCAAATATCTTCAAAAACTGATCTTCATCCCCATGCCCTTTAAAGAGCAAAATGTATGAGACAAGAATACAAAATGCGTCAGACCTTAAAGCGTTGTGATTTCAGGTAGTTCTCCTTCATTGCCTTTTTGTCACTCTGTTTAGAAATAGGAGAGAGAATTGTACAGACAGAAAGGAAAGGGAGCACAGACTCAGTCAGCCCTTGCTTTCCCATATTGCCCTTTCAAAGCATGTTTTTTCATGGCTGATTTCATTGCACTTGCAATGGGAATCAAGGGCTTTCCCTTCATCCTGCGTTTCAGAAAGGTGAGCTCTGCATTCGGATGGCAACGTTTCCTTCCCATCACTGATCTGCTGATCTAGGGAATTCAACCCAGAACTGATTATGCTGTTGGTCCTTAGCTGGAAGCGTACGAACCGCTAGCTAAATGGGAGCCGAACAGCATGACATCTTTGGCAGAATTTGGGAGCAGCTACCCAGGCAGATATCCGAGCATCTTGGCTCTGGGAATGAAGGCACCAGGGGTCATGCATTCCCTAAGCAGGTGGGCGTTGACTTTATAGGGAAGATATATGTGTGGAGGGGATTAAGGGCCACCACTGTATCAATCGCATGGCAGGAGAGATGTCTGTGTAATTCTGTGGGAGAACTTGTTTCCAGTACTTATGGCCAAGACCTTCCTTGCCACTTTGGACAATGGAGTTGGGAGGTCTCCAGCATCAAAGACACTCACAGAGAGGTTCTTCAAGGAAGGCAAGGTGCCCAGCACTCACTATTATATTTCCCCCGCGGACAAACTGGAGACGGATCTGAAAGACCACGATGTCCAGGAGGTAGATGAGATCACAGAGATAGTCCATGAGCAGCCAGTAGTGGATATTTCCTGGGGTCTGGTAGGGAAAGGCCCAGCGGACGGGAATGAGCCAGCAGTTCCAGTTCCAGGCCAGGACCACGAAGAAGAGCCACAGCACATACATCAGGTCTGTGCGCAGAGACACAGGCCAGGGTTAATGAGCAACGCTCCCTCAAGTCATTCATTCACATCCACCACCCATGGGAATTTCCATCTCCCGTCCTGCTCTGTGTGCAAAAATGTCTCCTATGAACCCTGCAGAAGATCTGGGACTTGTCAGCAGTATTTGACTACAAAAGCTAAGCAGAAGGGATGGAAGAGTGGGACCTAAATGCAAAGTTAAGACTGCATTTTCTCAGGAAATCCCTTCTACCTTCATTGGCTCAAGCTTTGCTCTTTTAACACTAATTTAGTTCCTCTCTTTTTTTCCTCTTTGAGACAATGCTGGGCTGAGAATTGCCTGCCTAAGACTGGTGGTTTGAAAATGTCAGAAAAGAGAAAACATTAAGGATGAAGCTGGCTTCTCAATGGATTTGCACAATGCCATGACTCTGTCTGTTAGCAGGGAATATTTAGAAAAGCCTATGGATTTTAATGGGATCTCTAACGCTGATTTCTTTTGCACATCTAAACATAAATCAATCCCTTCTTAGCTTTCTTTCCATTCTTTGCCACTTCCTCGCCTGCTTCCCACCCACTTCCCTGTCTCCCGCCACCGCTGGCTTTCTCATGGCTGAGTGAGGCTGAGTCGCTCTCCGTCACTCACTCGTCAGTGGATCTATACTGCTTGGAAACTGGTAGTTTTTCACACGGTCCAGCCAGGGCCGATACTTGAACGTGCAGCACAGCATCTCGCAGTAATGCTCATCCTCCACTGCCTCGGCCGCCTCCGGCTCCTGTCCCGGGGGAGGCGGCGGCGCTTCCGCAGGAGCCTGCTTGGAAGGGGCTGGGAGAATCCACATCATTATTTTCCACGGCAGAAAATCCTCATTCATCTTAAGAGCTCTAAAGCATTAATGTAATTGTTGCCTTTCTGAAACAAAGGGTGCGTGGGCACCCATGAATTCAGCGGCTGCTGAGAGCTCCAGATTTTCCCAATCCCATGCTCGTGAAGCTCCCCCCAGCTCGAAGATTTCAAAGCAGTGACTGCAAAGCTGCCATTTATATATATTTCATATATTTATATATATTTCATATATTTAGCTCCATGGTCTGATTCTCAGCCTAGGGCCTGTGGGTCCCTGGGAGGAAGACACGGAGCCTTCAAGACTTTAACTCACATGGCACAGGGGTCTCATCATCAGACGTGACATCGGGGTCCGTCAGCTTCTCTTTCACCTTCTCAGTCCTCTCTTTAAAGAGCTTCACCAACTCCTGCAGTCTGTCGTTGATGACTGCGCTGCTCTGGCTTGTGGCTGAACCAATGCGTTCGGGCAGGCTGTGGAGAGACCATCAGATATTTCATTCATGCAAGAAAGCCCAAGAGTAGCTCTATGACCTATTTTTTAACTTATGAGTCTTAACTAGGATCTACTTGTATTTATACGGTTATTGTATAATTAGAAGAGTGGGTGTGACCTATAACATGGATTCCGCAAGATAGTCATCAATATCAGACCCTCACATTTGCTCTAAGATGCAAACCATACATGCAGGTTTTCGGGAAGGTCTCAGCCTGTATTTGCTTTTCTTGGGACTAGGAGAGCATTTGGAGAGGATATGTGCAGAATACAGAAGCCAGGACCCAGATGACATCATACAGAACACTTTTTTTTTCTCTTTTTCAATGGAATAACAAGCAATCGGGTAGAGCAAGGGGTTCTGCTACCACTGTAGTGTGTGTGAGTCAAGGGTGCATCACCTCAGGGGTTCAGCTTGGTCTTAAGGAGAACATTTCTATTTGCATGGAGAAAGAAAAAATAGCTTCTGCTCTGGCAGGCATCACGCTGGTTGGCTTGGAGAGGGTCAGTGGGAAAAAGGCACATTATACATCATATAGAGTTAACTATGCTATGTGTGCACTGCTTTCTCTCTCTTTGGTACCCCAGTATTTCCAAGATCTTCTGTGCTTCAACCCGAGGACTAGAATATGAAGTTGACCCAATTCCCAGAGGAGCCTTGCACCTCTGCTCCTTGGTCTACACGCACTTTTCTCTCTCCTCGCTGTCCTGGCCGGGCCGTGTTCGCACGGGAGATTGGCTCGCTGAGGGCACAGGCACCTCCTCCAAGCTGTCTTCTGGGGTCAGCACCTTCCTCCTAGATAGACAAATGCAACAGAGCTCAGAGCACAGGAATGAACCAATTCTTCCCTTTATTTCGCAGCTTCATACGCTCACCTATGGACTGAGAGGTTCCCAAAACCACATCAGTTCATCTCCAAGCGAAATAGTCCTCCCACGTGTCTTCATGCTGTTAGGACAACCCCATCAACTCTAGTTGCCAGTCTAGGCAGTTGCTCATCCCTACATTTGCCTTCTTCCAGGGCTCACATTGCCCTCCTCACTCCCAACCAAGTCAACTCCATCAAGCGTCCAATGGACTCCAGCTCAAAAATGTGCACGGCTAAAAGGGCATCACCATCTTGTCTCTTTGCCCATGTTACTTCACTTGAGGTCCCTCAAAGCTCACTTGGCTTCCTCTGAATATGTACCAAATTGTTTTTTTTTTTTTTTCTATCAGCTGCTCTTTGGGGAAAAAAAATGCATCAAAGCTTTTGCTTCAATTGAACAGAATAGATTTGGAAAGAAGTAAAAGATGATAAACATCCTGTACACTTAGAGATCTAGGGGAAAAAACCTTTGATATTCTGCAGTGACTGCAACTCACCTACTTTGCTGACAGATGCTGTCATCAGAACAGGAGAAAACCCCCAAAGGAATGCAAATTTCAGCTCATTTTGAAAGGTTTGGGTAAAAGTTCTGAGGAAATTTTGGATATTATATTATTCCTATGGAGAAATGTATATATCTTCAAGTGTAAGTCTAAAACTCTATCAGGTATCATTTTCTTCATCATCTTTGGAAAAATCAAATGAAATTGAAAAAAAGTAAAGTAAAGGGAAAGTAAAGGGAAAGTAAAGGGAAAGTAAAAGGGAAAGGGAAAGGGAAAGGGAAAGGGAAAGGGAAAGGGAAAGGGAAAGGAAATAGAAAAAGCATAATCCCCTGGACAACATCCAGTCCTTTGATAAGCTCCACCTGCACTTCCAGTGGATGTTGTTTGGGACAGGACCTCCAGAGCAGTGGTCAGCTTGTCCCTAAAGACCAGATTTTTCCACCAATGCATAAAGATTTCAAAGTCCTCTCCTACAAATTGAAGGGAACCAACAGATGCACAGCTAACGACCAGGAGGCAAACAAATACAGCAAGTAAAAGCTAAGGGAGAGAGATCACATAAATAATCAACACAAGGAACTAAGCAAGAAATTCCAAAGTCTAAATAGACAGAATTTTGCCTTCCCTGGTCAATGCACTTAGTGTCCACTGAAGCAACTGAACCACTGCAAAGTATTCACTGGCTGACTAATAATTAGGATATTTTTACAGTGTGGGACAAGATACAAATGATATGCAACAGAATATGCAACCATGAACTGAAAAATATCAAAAAGAGCATTTTTAGAGGTGGAAATGTGCAGCCCAGGCAGGGAGAGCTGCACAAGCCAAGTTACAAAAATACACAGGGAAAAAAATCATGAGAGAATTGGAATACAGGCAACAAAATTGTAAATCACCCCTTCAGGATCCTCACTCAGGATCCTGAGGGATGCAAATGCCTAAATAAGGAGCTCAGATTCCTTTTAAGCACCTTTTTGAGCCCGGTGTCAATGTCCAGAGAGGAGCAGTCTCCTGGCTCCTGATCTGGTGCTGGTCATAGCATCACTGCTGCCCAGTACTTCATCATGAATCTCATTTCCCAACCTCTTCTTCAGAAATGGATGGATCAAACATCTGGTTTACAGCACTTCAAGAAATCACCCTGTTTGCTATTTTCACTGTTTTTCCCCTCCCAAACCAATATCTCCATGGTGCAAAGCAGGAAAGAGAGAAGCGAGACCTACCCGGCAGAAGCCACCACCACGCCGGGCACCGCCAGCGCGTGCTTGGCATTTGGTGCCAGCCCCTGCACGCACCCAGCTTCACTCTCCAACACATCCTCCAGGCCATCCACGTCCTTGATGTTTATGGCTGGGTACTGACTCGGCCCTCAAGGAAGAAGAGCGTTGCAAAGTGAATGAGTGTTTTGGGATTACCCTTAGCCATGGCTTTTCCTCAAAAATAAGCACTGGCCCAAGGCTCTTCATACAATTGCCACAGCGAGCGTTGATGGCTCAAAAACATTTTTTTTAACTAAGTTAGAAGGGGATGTAATATGGGACAGCAGCAAAATCCAGGCTATGAGACCATCACTTGTGCTCCTTAGCCTCTGTGATGCAGCATGAATTGTGGTTTTATTTAAAAAAGAAGAAAAAAAGAGAGCATCAAAGACCAACTATTCCAGTACTAAAAATTGGCCCTCATTATAATGCACAAGTGCATGACGAAAGACTATATCCTACCAAGACATGCAAACACATGCTCAAAGCCAACATCCCACCAAGCACATGACCGAAGACAACATCCTGCCAAGCTACACAAGGACATAACCAAAACCAATGTCCTGCCAAGATACATGAGCACACAACCGAAGCCAACAACCCTCCAAGCTACGCAAGCACACGGCTGAAGCTAACATCCCACCAAGCTACACAAACACACGGTTGAAGCCAACATCCCACCAAGCTACACAAGCACACGACTGAAGCCAATGTCCCATCAAGCTACCCAAGCACAGTGTTGAAATCAACATCTACCCAAGCTACACAAGCACATGACCAAAGTCAACGTCCCACCAAGCTACACAAGCACATGACTAAAGCCAACGTTCCATCAAGCTACACAAGCACATGGTTGAAATCAACATCTAGCCAAGCTATGCAAGCACATGACCAAAGCCAACATTGCAGCTACCTAGCAGACGGGCAGGGCACTGCTCCTCATTGGCAAAATTGGGGTTGATGACGCCAGCCGTGGGCTTTCTGGAGATGAGGATGGGGATGCGGGAGGCAGCGGTGGTTCGGTAGCTGGGGACATTGGGCAGGTGCTCTAGGGTGCCATGGCGGGGAGGGGATGCTCTCCTGTGCTCCAGCGGCTTGTCGTGCACCAGCCGGTGGAGCTCGAGGCCTCGGGGGCGCTTGGCCATGCTCTAGGTGCCTAGGTGCCTCAAGCAAAGAGCAGGGCATCTGCAGCTGCAATGAGAAACACAGTCATCTGAGACAGTGAGACAAGGGTAGCAATTAGGTCAAGCACACACGGAGACAACACGGTGGGGGACCCAAGCGAGGGGCGGGGATGCTTGCTGAGCTGCCACACGGAGCTGCTACGCTTGGCCGTGCTACGACCAGTGGAAAGCCAAGAAACCTCCAGCGCACAACAGGGCTGGCATCGAAGTGTCCCCTTGTCCCCTTTCCTGAAAAATGGGCGGAAGGTTTCCCCCTCCCTGGGCATCTCACCACCTGCGTCCCTTTGCCATGATCCAGCCTACGGTACCTTCAACGTCAGCTTCGGCGGCCTCGGCAATCTTTTCTTCAACCTTGTAAATGCAGAGAGGCAGTTTAAAGGGAGAAATATCTACTCACACCGTAAGCAAAAGGGACTTAATATTTCTGCACAGTTTTAGGGGATGCCCAGGATCCCTCCACGTTGCAGATCCTGGGTACAACAGGCATATGGCAGCCCAAAACTGAAGCAAAATCCTTCCCCTACCTGTATAAAAGTGCCTTCGAGGTCACTTGACTCAGTGCCTTCAGTGGTTTCACAATCCATGGAGTCTTCTACCAAGAAACCTTCCTCCACGCCATCATCATCATCGGGAGGCTGGAGCAGGTCTCTGCATGACACAGAAGGAACAGTGATCAAAAACGTGTTAAAATTTTAGCCAAAAATGTGCTAAAAAAGCTACCCAAGAGCCCAACTGCCCCACAATGCAAGCATCATCCCAAATCCCATGTTTCTTTCTATCAGAAAGCACTGATAGGAGCCACAAGTCCTATTAGCCTTTTGCAATCGCCCACAAATGGGGCTCAACAGATTATTTTGGATTATTTTTATTAACTGGTTTAATAGGACTTTAGAACTGGGGAAAAAAATAAACAAAAACACATTTGCAAGATTTTTCTTCTTAGAAAACCTTCTGACTTCTCTATAAAGCTGGGAATGCACCATGGATCAGAGCAATGATGTTCACACTCTTCATCCCAGTGCGGAGGCAAATGCAAAAAAGGTCTTTCTAGCCTTAGCACTGAGAAATTACACCGCGATTCCCGCTTCCTGCTGCAAATCCAGCTGCTTTTGGCTGCAGGCAGAGCCTCCTCCGGGTGCTGAGAGCGTGGAGGAAAAGGGAGCAAGCAGCTGAAGCGTGCGGATTTTCCATGCCCCGGCTATTCCAAAGCCACCACCTTTGGCAGCTGACGGTAATAGCTGTTTTTCACAGCAGGAAAAGGTGTGTGTGTGGGGGAAGTATACCTACGCACCTGATGTAGCATTTGCAGGCATGATGGATAATCCTGTCCTTAAATCCGGCTCCATGACACCCGCAATAATCCCCGTGGTGCTCAATTAGCCCCGGAGCACTTGAACAACCTGGAGCAGCTTGTAAACCATGGTTTTCCACCCCGTTTTTGCTGTTCTCAATGTGTTTTTCCTGCTGGGGGTGAGGGTTGGGGGGGCCCCGCGGGCTGCCGGGGCTCCGGGGACAGCCACGCGCTCCGGAGCCGGGAAGCGCGTCGCTAGGAGACGCTCGCTTGTTCCTAGGTGCCGCGCAGCAGCGAAGCCCAGGCTTTAAAAGCAGCATCCTAAAATCATCTGCTGCGCTGCCCTTGTAGCGCCGCTTCACTGCTGGTCTCCCCTTCTCTACAGCTGATGCCAGGCAGCAAACGGGACCTTGGGTCTGTGTTGGCTCCTTTGATGAAACAGAGGGTCTTGGAGGACTTCTCTATGGTATCAGATAGGACTAGCTAAACTTCCAAGTGATGTGGTGTGATTTAGGTCCTGCACAGACCTAGATCCTCCATCCGACCTGCTGTGAGTGTGGCGTGACACCCATGGACACAGCTTGTGCTGGGACGTCTTGCACCGATGTGTCTTTGTCACCAAGCCCCAGTGACAACTTTGATCTAGAAGGATCCTAGGCTGCTCATGCCCTTCATGCTCAGCCCACGTCTCCTACCTGTATTCGTCCTCCTGAATCTCTTCTTCTATGGGAGGAAGACGATGAGCATCTGCCACCAGCTTGGCCTCAGGATCCCAAGCCACAGTCACGTATGTGGCCTCGTTACTCTGCTCAGCATCCATCTCTTCCACCACGAGATCCGCCTCCATGTGATTCTCTGGGGAAATATGGACTGGAACAGGAAAAGAGGTGAAGATGTTAAGAGTAGCCCATTTTGGAAGGTCTACACCCAATCATATCCCACAGTTTAGCAGGCCGCAGCAGTTACTCCGTGTCCATGTGCTGTTGCATGCTAGACCTGCAGTTCTGCTCAGCCTCACGTGGATCTCTACAAGTGCCGGTCTCTCCTGGAGCTGTGCCAGACGATGGTTGGGGGATGTTTTACGGAAGAACACAGAAGAACATTCTCTACTTCAGATTGGACGTGTCAAAAATCCCATGAAAAACACCTCACTTTGCATAGGGATGTCTCTTACCGTCCCTACAGGTGCTCTCACCTTCTGCAGTGGAGGATTTAACCCATCTACATTTTGGTTCTTGCAAGCACAGGGAACTCCAAGCGTAACTGACCATGGGGAGATGCTCATAGCCCTGCTCCTACCACAAGCATCCAAGGGTTGCATTCCCCACTGTCCACCACAGAAATGGCCAAATTTTCCATGCCAAGACATGATGGCCTCAATGCCTCCATCATCTTGCCTGTTGACCGCCGCCAAGCATGCCGTGTCATCTCCCAAAGTCAGGTGATGATCGAGCGCTCGACTTGGGAGATATCCTTCATCCACGAGTCAGTTCCCACCACTGTGGGCAGGAGCAGGACGTGACACTCTTATCTGAGAGAACATCAGATCATCCTTCTGCCAGACAAAGAACGTAGATCCAACCCAAGGTCCCCATCACCTATAAGGGTCCAGGTCCTACCATCCCTATGCAGCTCCTACAGCGCTAGTTGTATGCCAGAAAAACAGGAGGAGAAGGAAGTGCATCTGCTTACTGTAAAAACAGTTTATTGGGAGGTCTCACAGCCACCAAAACTCAAGGGAACATAGAGGCCCACAATGAAATTAAGAGGAAACACATGCAAGCTTAAATACAGAAAGATAGGGGGAAAAAAGCAACCTTAGCTGCTGTCTGTTCTGTATGATATTTCCCATATTGCACGTTTGCCTGGTAGTGGTCCATTTCCTTTGCTTTTCTCCCATGAAGTCCCTTAATACACAGGAAGAGGACACGTTGTGGAGCGCGCTGTGATGTTTTGGTACATTATATGGAAACAGGGTGACTGCTAAAATTACAGCCTGTGACCCAATGGGCTCAGAACCATCAGAGAGAGGACCTTTTCATTTGCTTGTTTGGGTGATGCCCCATCCCTAAGGCGGCCTGTCTTGTCCTAAGAAGATGCAAGGAGTTGTTAAAAACACGGTGCTTTTTAGGGCTCTTTGTCCAGCACAACACAAGGTGCCTGTGCTTCCTTTGCCTGCACACATTCCCACAGGAGACATTCCTGTGGGAGGTGTTTTCCCCGCTGGCAAGCTCCGGACTTCAGCACTATAGCTAAAAAACTACATGGCACCAGGGGAGAGCAGCAACGGGATGTCCTTAACACTCCTTCCCCTGAAGAAAGCCATGGCAGAGGATTTTAGCCATTAACCCCTACCTATTCATCTTGGATTAAGCTCACCCTGGAGTTGGTTGGTGCGAACCAACCCCCTAGTTCCACCTGCCAGAAGCAAGTAATGGTAGAAAAACAATGTGAAGCCCCCAAGAGCTCCAGGAGCTTGGCAACGTGCAGGAGCTTTGCAAGGCAGCGGCACAGGGAGGCTGGAGTAGATTAAATGAAGCCCACGGGCTTCAGCTGGAGGTCCTGGTGGGGAGTACCGGGATGCTGGGGGTGCTCTGAGGGGTTCATGAGTGACCAGAGTGGGAAGCTTTTTTGCCCAAGAGGTGCCCCGACCGGTGCTTTTGCCCAAGAGGTGCCCCCCTGGTTCTTGGATCTGACAAAGCGAGCGGAGGAGAAGACTTTTCCGCCCCGACCACGTGCCCTCTCTTTCCAGGTTGGGTTGGTTTTAGTGGGGGAAAGGCCAGCTCTCCACTGTCTTCGTTTTCCATTTGTTTCAGAGGCGCTAAGCCCCTCTGCCCCCTGAAACAAAAGGAGAAGGAAAACGTTAATGAGCCTTCAGGGGCCTTTTGTCTGCCTTCCAGCGGGATTTTCCAGGCGGAAATCTCCACCGAGGCCACCTCTTTGGATGTCCCCAGGAGCATGGCCCTCGGGCACATCCCCACACCTTGGCCACCATCCTCTGGCACAGCTCAAGGACAGACCCTGAGGTCGGCACTAATGCGGAAAACTCGTCTTCCAGGACTTCCCACCCGCGTCTCCATGTGGAGCAGCAACCGTGAGGGTCAAGCCCGGGCGCGGGGACAACCCCACTGAGGACTGGTGGGCACTTACTTGCTTCCACGGGAGTCAAGGTGGCGGCTCCTTCCTGCTGAGGGGGAAAGGGAAGAGTGAGCCCCAGTGCGGCCGCAGGCACCCCCTGTCTGTCCCCACAACTGCCCTACGCACCCGGGCGTGCGGCGGCGCCTGGAGCGCAGGCTGAGGCATCACCTTCTCCAGCTCCTGCACGAACCAGCCGAACATCCTGCACAGCAGAACCCCTCGTATGACCCTACTGGGGCCACCGCATCCCCTGGCCCGTGCTGCTGCCCCCGTTACCTGCTGCCACTGGCTACAGGGCTTGGCTGCGCGGCGGCCGCTGCCGGGAGGCTCTGGCTGCCGGAGCTGCTGCCCTTGGGCTTCGCCGGCTCTTGGCTCTTCTGGGCCTCTGCTCAGGTCAATTCAGGGAGAAGGAAAAGGCAATGGGCAGGGGTTTTATAACTGCATGGGGACCGAGGGAGAGGCACCCTGAGGACTTTCCCGACAGCTCGACCCCGGCAGTGCCCAGCCTGGGATCTGGCATCACAGCTCCAGCCCCAAGAGTGGTGCCAGGCGCTCACGGACACGAGGCCGTGGCTGCTTCAGCAGAAGTCCCTTGCTCAGTAGCAGGTCACTCACCTTGCACCTGCGCTGGCTCTTTGGACCTCTCCTCCTTCGGCTCCTGCGGCACAAGGACATGGAGAGAGGGATGGATGGATCCTCCACCAGCACCGCCAGCACCAGGGGCCGCAGTGGGCTCCAGGTCAGCGTTATCGCATCCAGCCTCGTGTGCCAGGGCACCAAAAGTGTAATTTGGGGAAAATCATCGAGTAAATTCCCGGCAAGGCGGTTGCACTCACCTGCAGCTTCCGAGGTGCCTCCGGCTGCGGCACCATCCGCTCGAAGCCCTGCACCAGCCAGTTGAAGACTCGGCTGGCCGCCCTGCGGAGGCAGCGTGTCGTGTCGACCCTGTGCCAGCCACCCCATCGCCACCACTGGCCACGGGACGGAGGCACCACCAGAGATCGGGGAAGGCACAGGATACCCCAGTAGGGAAGGGGATTTGGAAGTGGGGAGAGCTGGGCAAAGACCTACCAGCTCCCGGTCGTGTCCACACTGGCATCACCCTCACCGCCATCCAGCTCATCCTCCTCTGCATCGAAGGGGGTTATTTCTGCAAGGTGAAACAAGGAGGGGAGGATGGAACCACGCCGTGGACCTGCTTGCAAGGGGATGTAATACAACAGCATTCGTCCTTGGTCTGGGGACTGGCTTGAGCATCGTCTTACCCAGAGCATCCTCTTCCTCGTCCCGGAGGATCTGAACTTCAGTCTGAAAAGCCGAGCACAGACTCGCTATCAGGGAGAGCTCCCAGGGCCGAGGACCCCCAGCGTCCTGTCCCCGGGGCTGTCCCTGCCCACAGGCAGGGAGCCAACCCAGGTGGTGCTGGTGCCCCGTGCGCCGGAGCAGGAGGAGCAAGGAGCTCGCGTCCAAACACACTTACCTGATCGGGAACATCGATGCTGGTCTCAAAGCTCTTGCCCAGCGCCTGCAGAGTCCCTGGTGCCGGGGCTGGCTGCGGAATCACCTTCTCCAGCCCCTGGGAGAGCCAGGAGAGCACGCCGCTCCCCACACTGCCAAATGGGGCAGAAAGAGGGGCTGGCAGCGGGGCCCGGACAGCCCCGAGGAGCCCCCCACCCAAACCCGTGCATCACCTCTCCAGCACGGACGCCGATGCTGGGGTCTCAGCCACCGCAAACTCCACCTTCTTCTCCGTCCCTTCCGTGGCAGGGGCAAAAAGGCAAAAAAAAAACCCACCAGCATCAGGGCCCGGCTCCACACATGGGAGAAATGTCCCGAGCGCATGGACCCACTGTGGAAACTCACCCTCTGTGCGCTCCGGAGCCACCTTGGGGCCAGCGGCGCTTCCTTTGGGTGGCTGTAGGGCAAAGGAGTGGGAGGACAGACTGAGTGCTGAGTATGGAAGCAGCCCCCACACTGTCCCCTTCCTCACTGGCGCTGCAAGTTGCAGATATTTTCCCCCTTTTCTGCAGCTGGGATAAGAAGATGCCCCTGGCGAGCGCTCTGAGCATCCCCTGTGCAGCCAGCGCTCCCAGCTTGCTCACCTTGGCCGGCTCTGCATCATGGCTCCGGGGCGCCGGGCTCTGCTCCGTGCCGGTGGTGGGTGGCTCCGGAGGCTGTGGTACCACACGCTCGATCCAGGCCAGCATCCCGCTGCCTGCGGGAAGGGGGAAGGTCCTTGAGAGCGCAGTGCCCTTCGGAGCGTGCTTGGGGCTCGCTTCCCGCTTCCCTGGTCATGGAAACCCCGACCTCCTCACCACCAGCCCCAGGATTGGGAAATTGCAGCCGGGAGCATGGGATTAAGGAGCTTGGAAGAGTCGGGACACCCAGGAGACAGCAGATGGGGTGCAATGGTTTCCCCAACCCCCCCACACTGCGCTTTGAGTTGCCTGCAGTTCTTGCACGGATTAGAGCAGGAAAACGGGATTAAAGCCTCCCTGGGCAAGTCCCCTGTAGCAAGAGCCGGCTCCTTCCCCGACCCGGATCCGTGGCTTGCGCAGCTGCAAAATCCCGCAGCTTAAGGCTGCCCTTGGCATGGGAAGGACATGGGTGCTGGAGCTGGGGGGCATCGGAGCAGGGGACATGCAGAAAGATTCACCCTGAGGACGTGCACCAGACAAGAAGGAACCGTCCCCATGGGTGCTGCCAAGCACCCTGAGATGAGATCGACCCTGCGAGCGAGGGCCAACGCGTGCCCACTGCCCAAAAGCTACCCCGGTGCCGTCCGCTCCTCACCCTGCAGAAGTGGCTGCTGGCGCGAGGTCCTCGACAGGTGAAAGGTGTGGGGACTTGGCGAGGAGCAGGTGCTCCGTTCCCTGGCGCGCCGCGATCTGGGGCAGGAGGCAGCAAGCTAATCCTGCCCTCGCTTGATCCGTTTAGCGGCAGCCCCGCAGGCCCCAATCCCCGCTGAGGGGATGCGGGGACATGGGGACATGGGCAGGGCATGGGGCGGCACCCTGGGGCATGGCAGGGTTGAGCGGTGTCCTCGGCCGCGGCGGGGGACGGGGCGGCATGGGAGGATGTTCCGGCAGCGCGGGGACCTGCGCCCAGCGCCCGTGTTGCCGCGGGGAAGGAAGGGGACAGCCAACGGAACAGAGGGACCCGGCGCCACGGTCTCCATCCTCCTTCCCACTGCAGCTCCTGGCTGCAGCCTAGAAGCGCCATCGGAGATGCAGATCCGGAGCCCTGAGTGCCGAACCCGATGGGAGATGACCTTGTCCAGGCCAGCAAGCTTTGCACTGAGGGATTCCCCAGCTACCGGCGGGTCCCTCTGCCCATGCTCGTGGCATTGGGCCTCTCCCGGTGGGTCCCCCTGCCCATCCCTGTGGCATCCGGCCTGCCCTGCTGGCAGGGTGCCCGGCACTCGCAGGCTGGCAGCCGTGAAGGAGGATCTCTACCACCCGCGGCTGCCCACGCTGCGCCGCATGGACATGGACACGGCCGCCTGCAAGCTCCCGGAGCACCACGCCAGGACCAGCACCCGCTGCACCCGCGGTAACGCCGCCCAGTACCCGCGGGCCACACGGGGGCACCCATGGGTGGCCGCTCGCTGACGTCCCCGCTCTGGTCCCGGCAGAGGACTTCGCCAGAGCCTCCTTCGTGCTGCCCCCCGTGCCCGGGCCGCCTCTGCCCAGCCTGGTGAGGGGCGACGGGGCAGCCGGGCCAGGGGACCCCCGGGCAGCGCCATCCCCGTGGGGCTCCCGAGCCGCAGTCTGGCTCCTCTCCCCACACAGGCCCTGCTGCATCGGTGGCCTCCAAGGGACGCAGCCAGCACGGTGACCCCCGTGGTACCGGCACAAGGGTGGCCCAGCTACACGCAGGTGGCCGAGGCCTGGCCCCGCTTCGTCTCAGCAGCTGCAGCGCTGGGGCTGCCCGGCGCAGGTGCAGACGGTTCCACCACTGCGCGCGGAGGGAATCTCCGGGCCTGGCTTGGATAGCGCAAAGCGTGAGAGTGTTCACTCTGAAGCGGAGTGCTGGCTGCTTACAACGACAGAAACCTGCTGCCTGCTCTCTCCTGCCAGGGCCTGGGCGCAGCAGCTACGCAGGCCGGACCCTGCGGCCGGAGGTCGCGCAGACGTGGCGGGTGAGGGGGGGACAGCCACGCTTTGTGGCACCAGGGGCCAGGCTCGTGCCACCAGTATCCCCCACGGCCCCTCTCACCCTGCCCTTTAAGGACTGCCTCCAGCAAGACCCCAGCCTGCGCCGATACGGCCCCAAGCCTATGCCGAAGAGCACCTAGTAGGTAGCCCCCGGCGGGCGGTCCCCAATGTCCCAACTAACCTCGTGCCTCTGTCGCCACCGCTCAGGCTTTTCCCTCCTCTTCCTCGGCAGCGACGTGTTCAGGAGCTTTGGTGCAGCCTACAGGTGAGCAGGGGGTTGGGGGCGCGCACAGGGCCGCGCGGGGCCGCACTCAGTGCCCAGCCGTTCGCTCCGCAGCCGCTCGCACTACCTGCAGCCCTGGCGTTAGGCAGCAGCAGAGCCCCGGCGAGCAGCCCAACGCGCCTGGTGCCCATGAAATAAATCCATTAATCAATAAAGTTCCAGAGGAAGCAGGGCCAGAGTCACCAAAGCAGGCAGGGTGGGCAGCGCCCCCGCGCTAGAAACCTTAGGCGCCCACAGGAAGGTATAAATAACTATAAATTTATTAGTAAAGTAAAACCATTCAACACACACACGGAAGAGCGGGCTGTGTTAATACAACCTATGCACACCCAGACACGGGATGTTGTCTGAGAAGCCCCCGGGGAGCAGTGTTAAAGGCACCGCAAGCCACATCAACCTCCTCCTCTTCCTCGGCCCCAACTCGCCCCGGACACTCAGCCGAGGAGCCCCTGGGAGCCCGTGGGGGGCCACAGTGAGGTCCCTGTTGCACTGGGACATCCCAGCAATGGACATGTGGCCCTGAAAGCACTTGGGGGGCACCAAGAGAGAAGGGTCCTTGGCTCGGGGTCCCCCCGCTGGCCCCCGTCCAGCCCCGTTGTTATTGCGTCTCCAGGGAACGCAGGCGGGTGCTGGCTCCGTCCTGAGAGGTAACTCACTCCCCGGTGCAGAGAAGAGCAACAACAACCTCCAGGTTCTTTCATTTTGGCCAGGCTCTGGTTGCAGCCTAAATTGAAGCTAAATACCCTAAAATGACCCAAAGAAAGCGTAGGAAGTGCTCTCCTCCCTGCCAGCTTGAGTGTCAGGAGATGGTCCCAAGCCACGCTCTGGGGATGCTTTTCCCCTCGTTCCCCATCTCCAGCACACGGAGCCAGGAGGAGAGCAGTTCCCACCCCAGTCGCAGCCGTCGCATCTCCATGACGGCTCCTGGGGCAGCCTGGACCTACCTGCAATGCCAAGGACATCGACACCAGGGTTATTTGTGCACAAGCTGCTGTGCAGCCCAACAGGCATTCCCAGGGAATACGGCATCCGGATGGTAACTCTAGGACTCGTCTCCAAGAATACTGGATAGCCCAACGCTGGCTTCCCAGCCTTGGGAACATGGTGATAGAAATGGCCAAAGCGATGGGATCCTGGCTCAGACCACCTTGCCCTGACTCCAGATGTGACCCGAGACAGCCCGGAGCGCCAGGGCCACCATGGCCTTCCCAGCATCACACAAGGCCAGCGAGGCTCCTGACAAGGAAGGAGCCAAAACACCCAACTTTGTTATCAGATATATCCCGTACGGCCTGGAACCAGCCTCAGCCTGAGAGGGAAGGAGAAAGGGGAAGAGATCTCGCAGGGACGAGTGAGCGAAAGGGTGAGGGGACAGAAGGAAATCGTTGCTTGTGAAGAACCCAGCTGAGGGCCGGGAAGCCTAGAAGGTCTTGGAGTGTAAGAAAAATAACTGTGGAGGGGAAGGAGTGGGGACACGGAGAGAGACATCCAGTATGTGCAAGGGAGAGAGAATGCTGATGAAAAGCTCCACATAGGAGAATACCTTCCTCCTGGGAGCAGAGCATGACACACCTCCTGGATGGCCTCCAAATAGCCCCGGGCCAACCAAACGCCTTCCCCTCTCGCCTTCCTAATAGAGTCCCAGGTTCAAATCACCTGCTTCCCGCATCAGAAAGCCAGAAGGGCCCAGTAGGAAGGGCCATTCCCTGCTCCAGGAAGGGCCATTCCCTGCTCCAGCCCTGCAGGGCGTCTCCAAGCAGCCTGGCAACTGGGATGCCCATGGGCACCAAGTCCCTTGCTGAGGGCTGACACCAAACCAGCGCCACCATGGTGCCCCAGTAAGGTACCACGAGGTTGAGGAGGAACAAGCTTTGGCCACATCCGCTCTTTGCTCCGAAAGGAAATACCAAGAGCAAAGAGGGAGCCCCTCGCAGTGCGACATCCTGGGAATGTCGGTCCCTCTCCACCCAGATGCTCACAGCCCTCCTGCCACTTTCGTCTCTTCTCCTCCCGCCCTACGAAGGGCCAATGCATCCCAGAGGCACCTTAATGGAGACCAACCCACTCCTCAGCTCAACTACCCAGCAAAGCTAATGACAACTAAATCATCTCCTTATAAAAATGTAATCAAGGCTATTAGTGGCCGCTGGGGAGCTCACGTTCCACCGGAGAACATGGGGAAACGTCCTGCGCCTGCCAACAAGAGATGCAGGGACATTCACACCGCACTCTGGGGACCGGCGCCATCCCCGTGAATGTCTTGACTGCAAAGACTTTCCCAGATTTGTGCTGTTGTAGGGTAGCAAACCAGACAAGAAAACTAAGTCACCGCGGCCCCGCAAGTGCTCGGTGCCCCCGCACAGCCTGGTAGGTGCCGGCCTCGAGGACACAGATCCGCAGCCTCGGCCCTCGGAGCGCTGCACAGCGGCTCTCCTCACTTTCCATCCACCCGCAGTCCTCTCGCTAAGCACGCTCCGAACTCACTATGCGTCACACATCAAAACCAGCTACCTAGGAGCGGGGAGGGCTTTAAAAACCCAGGGTATCACATCTCTCCCTCTCTCTTAAAAAAAATTCAATATGACATCAAGTTAAACTATACAGCATTTTTTTTAATGAATATTAACAAACTGCTGAAAAAAGGCAAAAAAAAAAAAAAAAAGAAAGGAAAAAGAAACGCAGTCAGAAAAAAAACTTGGTAAGAAGTTCTACATCTTTGAGGCAGCATGGAGTAAGATGGAAGTCGGTCTGTCCTCGGGCAGCAGGAAGCAGGTTTATATTAAACTCCTTAAAGCTGCACATGAAGGAGCCTCTGCCACAGGGTTGTGCTGGGCTGCCCGCGGAAACACCGCAAAGGGCGGCTAAAAACCCTCCTCCAGCTTCCAGGTCAGTGTCTGCATCGAGCAAGGCAGGCGCAGCCCGGCCCTCTGCGAGGTTCAGCTGCCTGTATCCACTGGGGACGTTCATCGGAGGAGCCAGGAGGCTCCTAACTAAGGAGGGCCAGCAAAGATGGAGAATGGAGGGCCGGGGGGCAACTCGGTTAAGCTCCTGCAACCTTGAAGGCATCTACCTGGCACAGAAAAGGCTCTTGGGCAGAAGACCACAAATCCTGCAGAGGAAGACACCCGAGGCTGCATCAATCTTGCTAAGGTGGGGGGGATTTATTTTTAAGAGATGTTTACTTACAGGAACTGTGCAAAACCTGAAAAAATACAGAAAGAAAGAGCAGAGGGGTGAAAAGGGACTCCCCTAAGAGTAGGGGGGGAAAATATGCTCCTTCCTCAGCTCCTGCCAGCCATCTCCTTCCCCCAGAGCGCACCCCATGGGCACATCCCTGTTCGCTCCAGCCCCAGCTGTTTTGCTCCGTAAAGTCGGGCGCCCAAGTCCCTGGCTCAGAGGGGCCGGCCGCTGCGCTCCTTGCGGAAGCTGCAGTTAGTAGTAGTGTTTTCTCACCCGCTAGTGTTGAGCTGCTAGCAGGCCCCTCTGCTGGAGCCCCCTCAGAGGCGGGCAAGTGGCCCAGGCAGCGCCAGCAGTGAAGGGCTCGCAAGTTGGTCTTCAGCGCAGAGCCAGGCCCCTCGAGAAGCTGCCAGCGAAGCCAGGAGCGTGACGGAGACCTCCCTGCGCTTCTGCTCCTCCCCGGGCTGCTGCACGCGGCCGCGCAGGCTCGCCCAAGACCCTCGAGACCCCAAACAGTGAGGTCAAAGCGTGCCTGGGGCCTGCACAACCCTGTGGCTTTGCCCTTCCTACGCTCTAGGGTGAGCAGGGGAGGTTGGGGGAGTCAATGAGTGCTACCAACCCAAGAAGGGTCCTCCCGAGTCGCTCAAGGGGACTCGGAGTGACGATGCTGGGGGATCCCAGCGTGGGAACCTTCCACTGCGTCACTGCAGCCACAGAGAAGGGAGGGCTGGTGCTGCCCTGATCCCTCTCCATGGGGAGAGCTCCCAGCTCTCCCTCCTGACCTTGCTAAGCAGGACAGTGGATAGGGGGCCTGTGTGAAGGACATCTGGGCAGAGACCAGCCAGTTCTCAGCCCTGGAACTGCAGATACAACGTGAATTACAGTCCAGGGGACAAGAGGCAACTACAGGTGTCATCTCCCCTCCTCGCCTCCCTGCTTTGCTCTCCCTGCTCCTCAAGCTTTTCGCACCATTCATCACCCCTGGCATGTAGGTGGCACATGAACCGCAGAGGCTAGCGGAGAGTTGACCCAACCGCCCGCCCTACATCCCCATTCCGCCACAATTTCCTGAAGGCCACCTACAAGCGAGGAGGAGGAAGAGGAGACCGAGGCTCAGGAGCGTCACATGCAAGCTGGCAACCACCGCCAGGCGGGAGGCTCAGGGCAAGCAGGCAGCCACCTGGTAGGCGCCCTCGGCCGTGTGCTGCACGCTGTGCTCCTGCAGCAGCCCCAAGTCCAGGAAGCGTTCGCCGCACCACATGCACTTGTACTGCTGCTCCCGGGCGTGCACGCTGTGGTGCTTGTTGAGGTGCTCACGCTGCTTGAAGGCCTTCTCGCACGAGGGGCACTTGTAGGGCTTCTCGCCCGTGTGCACACGCCGGTGCCGCTGCAGGTCCGAAGCGTACTTGAAGCGCTTTTCACAGTCGGGGCACTTGAGGGGCTTCTCGCGGGCTGGGTCGCAGCGGTGCTGCACAAACTCGGAGGAGGAGAAGAAACGTCTCTCGCAGAGCGTGCACTTGAGGGGCTTCTCGGCGCAGTGGGCCAGCTGGTGCTTCTGCAGTGCCGAGGCGCGCTTGTAGGACTTGTTGCACACCGTGCACTTGAAGGGCCGCTCCGCGTTCTGCACGCACTTGTGCCGTAGCAGCTCCGAGGACTGGTTGAAGCCCTTCTGGCACACGTTGCACTTGAAAAGGTTCTCAATGCCGTGCACATGCTGGTGGTAGACCAAGTGCGAAGGCTGCACGAAGCCCTTCTCGCACAGGTTGCACTTGAAGGGCTCCTCAGCCTTGTGCGTGCGCCGGTGGCGCATGAGCGCGTACTGCTGCTTGAAGCTCATCTGGCACAGGTCGCACTTGAAGGGCCGCTCCTCGCTGTGCGTGCGCTCGTGCTGCCGCAGGTCTGAGGGGCGCTTGAAGGCCTTCTGGCACTCCCCGCAGCGGAAGGGCCGCTCGCCACTCGGCGTGCAGGGGTGCTGCAGCAGCTCCGAGGACTCCTTGAAGTGCAGCTCGCAGACGTTGCACTTGAAGAGGTGCTCACCTGAGTGCGCGTACATGTGGCGCACCAGGTGCGAGCGGTGCTTGAAGGTCTTCTCGCACACCGTGCACTTGTAGGGCCGCTCTGAGCTGTGTGTGCGCTTGTGGTGCACCAGGTGGGACGACTGGCTGAAGCTCTTGTCGCACAGGGTGCACTTGTACGGCTTCTCCCCTGTGTGGATGCGCTCGTGGCGCGAGAGCTCTGAGAGGTGCTTGAAGGTCTTTTGGCAGATGGAGCAGCTGTAGGGCTTCTCCGAGGGGTCAAGAGGCTGCGAGTGCTCCGCCTCGGGAGGCTTGTAGGTCTTCTCGCAGATAGAGCACTTCATGGCATTGCCATTGTGGACATTGTGGTGCTGCGCCAGCGAAGTGAGGAGGGAAAAGCCCATCTTGCACACGCCGCACACAAAAGGCTTCTGCTCCACCTGGATGCACTGGTGTTCCAGGAGGTCAGTGGCCTGGTGGAAGATCTTCAGGCACTGCGTGCACTGGAACGAGCGGTCATGGCCTGGCAAGCACTGGTGCTCGTGGGGGTTGGACAAGTGAGTGAGGTCGTGGCCGCACACGCCGCATTTGTGGGCCGGCTCTCCAGCCTGCAGGGCCGCGTGCTGGTGGTGCTGCAGGCTGGGCTCCGGCTGCAGCAGGATGCCGTACACAGCGCAGCCCAGCGGGTTCTCGGCAGCGCTCGGCGGGATGGAGTGCTCCGGCAGCGCGGCGCTCCCGCTGTGGTGCTGCGGTGGCGGCGGCGGCGCCTGCTGGGGTTGCTGCTGGGGCTGCTGCCAGCTTTCTGACATGCTTGGGGGAAAAAAAACAGGGGCTTAGCAGGGACAGCTTCAGCTTCTCAGTTGCAAAGCTTCGAGTGGAAAGTACAAATCAAAAATATCCAATGCCTGATTCTCTCAAGCTGATCCTGAAGCCAAAGATAGGAAATCCAGCCCGTCGCCAGACCTTTGGAGGCGAGGAGGAGACACAGGTTCTTCCTCTATGGACTGGCTGCTGGGCTTGGTGCTTTTCTCTTCTTCGTGTTGAACTAAGGAAGGCAGAAACAAGTGGAGACCCTTCTCTGTCCCGGCTGCGACGGGCTCACACCTGGGACGGGCAAGGGACGCAGGCCACGGAGCAGCGCTCTCTGCAAGGAAGAAGACAGCTCAGGTCAGTTGTCGGGAAAGCCAGGCAGTTCTCGAGCACAGAAAGCATCAGCAGAAGGGACAGGAGGCTTCTCGAGCTCCTGCCCAGGCCTTTCCACATGCTTTCACATAAGGCTTCTCCAAAAAGCACAC
The DNA here is from genome assembly GCA_034781795.1 of Crypturellus tataupa. Classification (NCBI taxonomy): domain Eukaryota; kingdom Metazoa; phylum Chordata; class Aves; order Tinamiformes; family Tinamidae; genus Crypturellus; species Crypturellus tataupa. The sequence continues at coordinate 108,592 of JAWLRI010000440.1, read as the reverse complement.
AGGGCACTGTCTGGCTAAAGGGCTTCCTTCTGGAAGCTCCCCATCACCTGCCAGGCCCCCGCTTAAATGGGATAAACACGTTTACTGCTAAGCACAAGACTCCAAAGCCACCACAGGAACTGTACAGATCTCCGAGGAAACGCCAGCACGACCTGATCACAACTCGGCCTCCCTGGTCAAGTACCAGATCTCTTCCTTGAGCTCTGCAACTTACAGCACTGCAGAAGGGAGGCACTGAGTATTTTCCCCACAGTATTTTCCTTGACACAATGCCACACCGGATTTTTCCTCATAAAGTTTCAGTCCTCCTTGCGCATAAACGTAGATATTCAACAAAACCTGAGCTCAGCTGAGAGAAGAGTTAAATCCCCTGGCAAGAGGCAGACAGGAAACCTCCACGTGTCTCGGGAGAGAGGAAGGGGACAGGCCTTGGCGAGGAACTATTGCCTGGAAGAACAAGACCTATTTCTGCATCAGACAACCTGCTCCCAGTCCCGTAAGCCCAAACCCTGGTGTTTACTTTATTTAAATTAAACAATGGGGTGCAAGGCACCCACAGCTCCTCTGGGGTATCCGTGTCTGCGGGTGCTTCATCCTTGGGGCTGGCTGGGATGGGGAAGCACCCGGAGGCACCATCGCGGCCCCACGAGGACGCAGCCCCCTGCCAGGATGTCCCCTCGCCCGTGCCCGCCGCCGAGGCTGAACCGCGAAACCCTCTGTCCTGGAGCCAACCCGACGGGCGCAGGAACGGCCTCTGCGCCCGGGGCATCGCCAGCACCACAGCAGCACCAACCTGGCTCTCCTGGAGCGAACCGAAGAGGGGCCAGGCTGGGACGTCCTGCGCGGAAGGCGCCAGAGCGGCAGCCCAGAGGGGCTTCCCGGGAGGGGCAGCGGATCGCAGCGCGTCCCCGGGCTCGGGGCTCCCTCGGCCTCCCCGGGGCTCGGGCC
>JAWLRI010000440.1:86587-102118 GCA_034781795.1 Crypturellus tataupa | reverse complement strand
GCCGACGGCAGGGCCGCGGGGCGGGCGGGGGTTCCCCGATGGCCAGCAGCGGGCGCTGCCGCCCCGCGGATGCGCTGCGAGACCCGCGCCCGCGGCTGCCGCCGCACAGAAGCCCCTTTGTGGGCGAAGGCGCCGGGCTGCTCGCGCCGCCCCGGGGACGGGCGAGCGGGGAGGGGCCGCGCGAGCGGCGCGGCCTCGCTCCCAGCCGGGTCCGGCAAGGGCGGCCCGGATCCCAGCCCTGCTTCCGGCTCCGGAGGAGCAGGTTCGGGCGGCTGCTCCTCCCTGCCGGAGCCTCGAGGCCGGGCTGGGAACCGCCAGGGTCGCCGTGGGCGCTCGGCCGCCTCGGTGGCTCCCGGCCTTGCAGCCCCTGCTGCCGGGGACGTTTCCTGTCGCAGCTCCCCTTTGCACAGGCCGCCCTCCCGCTGTGGCCGTCACCTTGCAGCCAGGCCGATCCCGCGTGCCGGCTGCCGCCCGCCTCCGGGCGAGGGCTGCGCCCGCTCAAGCCATTTGCCAGCTGGTCTCTTGTCCCCACGGCGTGTTTCGGGAGCCCATTCCCGGGCCGTGGGCTGGAGAAGGGGATGCAGAGCCTGATCCCGGCCTCTTCCGGGGCTCTATTCCTGGCCTCCGAGGTGACGACCGTGAGCCGGGACTTGCCCGGCACTGGGCACTTTCCCGGCATCCTGCCTGGCTGCGGTGCTCCCCCGCCGGCACGCGGAGCGCCCTGCAAGCACGGACACCCAATCCCTTCCGCTGAGGAGGGAGAAGGGGCGCTACGGGTGGGCCGACCCGCGCCAAGAGCGATGTTGGAGGTGCCAGCAGACCAGAGGGCGGTGATGGGCTCAGGATGGATGGCCTTTGCTCTAAGGGTGGGCTCCGTGGGAGCCCTTTCTCCCAGGAATGCTCCAGGATGGGTTCCTGGTGAGGACGTCAGCTTGAAGGAGAGGTCCCCTTGTCCCTGCCCCTCCGCGCATTGCCATCTCGCGCTCACCTCTCTCCCGCAGGCCTGGCTCCGGCTCTATGGCTACCTGCCGCAGTCGAGCCGGCAGATGTCCACCATGCGCTCCGCTCAGATCTTCTCCTCCGCCCTCTCCGAGATGCAGAAGTTCTATGGGATCACAGTCACTGGTGTCCTGGATGAGGAGACCAAAATGTGAGTTTCTGCATGCACTGCCCTCTCACTCGTGCAGGAGCCAGCTGGACTCTCTCCTGCTTATTTCTGCCTGCTGCTCAGGGGGCTGCATCCTTCCTCCCGGGGCCTGTGTCCCTGCAGCCACAACGTGTCCCCTCACTGGCCCCTGCCACCGTAATTCCTCAGGTTCTTTGGTGCCGGTGTGGTACACTGAGCCCTCACTCGATGTCCTCCTGGCAGGTGGATGAAGCGTCCCCGTTGTGGGGTCCCAGACCAGTTTGGCGTCCAGATGAAGTCCAATATGCGGCGGAAGCGATACGCGCTCACGGGGCGACGCTGGAGCCAGAACCATCTCACCTTCAGGTACCCGAAATCCCCCTCGTCCCTGCTTGTGGAGAGGGAGGCAGTGTGTGTTCAGGAGGAGGGGAGAGGCCAGCGAGGTCTGTGGTGACAGGGAAATGTCACCAGAGACCATGTGGTCCTGTCACGTTGGTTGTAGCCACCAGCTACAACCCCTCCTCCAGGCCAAAGCGGCGGCAGGGTGAGGGGGAGCGAGCCTTGCCATGGCCGTCCTGAGTGCGCGTCGCTCCTCTTGTGCCCGCAGCATCCAGAACTACACGGAGAAGCTGGGCCGGTACCACTCGTACGAGGCCATCCGCCAGGCCTTCAGGGTGTGGGAGCAGGCCACGCCGCTGGTTTTCCAGGAGGTGCCTTACGAGGACATCCGGCTCAAGCGGAAGAAAGAGGCTGACATCATGGTGCTCTTTGCCTCCGGCTTCCACGGAGACAGCTCCCCCTTTGACGGCGTCGGGGGCTTTCTGGCCCACGCCTACTTCCCCGGCCCGGGCATGGGAGGGGACACGCACTTCGACTCGGATGAGCCCTGGACGCTGGAGAACACGGATGTGTCTGGTGAGGCGAGGGCTTGGGTTGGGAAGGTGACTTGAAGAGCCCATCGGCCTAGGTTTAATGGCGCGACAGGGTGGGAGGTCCCGTGACACAGTGGCCTGGGCTCCGCTCCATCCTGCTCGCGGAGCGGCACCGTGCGTGTGCTCCGCCTCCGCCAACAGTGCCTGTGCCCGCAGGGAACAACCTTTTCTTGGTGGCCGTGCACGAGCTGGGGCACTCGCTGGGCCTGGAGCACTCCAGCAACCCCAGCGCTATCATGGCCCCCTTCTACCAGTGGATGGACACGGAGAACTTCCAGCTGCCCGAGGACGATCTCAAAGGAATCCAGCAGCTGTACGGTGAGGGAATGCAGCCCGCGAAGGCTGGGACTGCTGCTTGGAGCCCTGCATGGGGGCAGTGGCCGTCTACTCTCTCCAAGTGGTCTCTACTTGCCCCCATCCATTTCTCTCCTACCCTGCCCAGGTACTGCAGATGGGCACCCTCAGCCCACCAAGCCCTTGCCCACCGTGACGCCCCGGAGACCTGGCAGACCTGACCACAGACCCCCCAAGCCGCCCCCACCAGGCAAACCAGAGAGGCCCCCCAAACCTGGTGGCCCAGACCGGCCTGACCAGTATGGTCCCGACATCTGCGACGGGAACTTCGACACGGTGGCGGTGCTGCGAGGGGAGATGTTTGTGTTTAAGGTACCTGTGTGCCGTGCCTGGGTCTGCTCCTCTCCCCAGTGTGACAGCTGCTTCCCCAGGCCTGCGCCTGGCTCTGCCGCTCCACGTCAGGCTGTGGCAGGTGGCAGTCCCTGGTTGGAAGGGACCGATGTGGTGACGGTTTTGGGTACCATGTCCCTCCATGTGCCCCTGCTGACCCCACCTCTGCCCCCAGGGTCGGTGGTTCTGGAGGGTTCGGCACAACCGGGTGCTGGACAACTACCCCATGCCCATCGGGCACTTCTGGCGGGGCCTGCCCGGGGACATCGATGCTGCCTACGAGAGGCACGACGGGAGATTTGTCTTCTTTAAAGGTGAGCAGAGCTGCGGGAGGAGAGCCCTCGTGACTCCATGTTATGGCCCTGTGCCCCAAGCTGTCGAGCATCCCTGAGCCCATCCTGACCTGTCCTCCTGCCAGCGGGATGGGGTGGCTGCAGAGGGAACCACCAGAGCCCCTGGTGCCCATCTTGGACCCTGTGTGCGGCAGGAGCAGCAAGGAGACCCAGAGCAGAGCAGGGCACTAGGACAGACAGCGTTAGACCCAGCCTGGTGTGTGCCACCACCACACGTCACCCACCCTCTGTTTCTTTCCTGTCCAGGTGACCGGTACTGGCTTTTCCGAGAGGCCAACCTGGAGCCTGGCTACCCGCAACCCCTGAGCAGCTACGGGCAGGGCATCCCCTACGACAGCATCGACACCGCTATCTGGTGGGAGCCCACGGGGCACACATTCTTCTTCCGTGGGGACAGGTGGGTGCATCTGGGTGCTCTGCCTCGACAAACCTCTGTCCTTGCCCATGTCATCGTTTCTCCATCTGGAAGAGGGATGATGGGTGCTTGGAGAGGAGACAGGGAGCCCTGCAGGTGGAGGGAGTGATGGGTGGGTGGGCTGATAGCGCATGAGGGCATGGAGAGCTAGTTTGGTGAATTCCTGGGTGGGGGGAAAAGGTGGGGAACTGGGTGCGCGGATGAGGAGGTGAGTCAGCAGGTGCATGGGAAGGCTGAAGCGCCCATGTCGCCCCCCCAGGACAGCTTTCCTGCCTTGGGGTGCAGCACCACCTGGCCCTGCCAAGGCTCCTGCTGAGCCTCTGTGCCCCTTGCCCGCTCACGCGGCCCCCTCTGTCCCTCTGCAGATACTGGCGCTTTAACGAGGACACCCGCTCGGTGGACCCCGGCTACCCGAAGCCTATCTCCGTGTGGGTGGGCATCCCTCCCTCGCCCAAGGGTGCCTTTCTCAGCTCGGACGCTGGTAAGCAGAGGAGGATGGAGTGGGGGGCAACAGCTGGACATCCACAATCTGGGAGGTCCCGTTTCTTCCCCTCTGCTCTGGAGAGGGCCAGAGCAACCCCGGGTGTCCTGGGTTGAAGGGGTCCAAGGACCACTTAAGGCAGGAATGGGAGCCAGCTGCTCCCCCCTCACCTGCCATCTCTTTCTCCCCGCCCGTTCCTGCAGCCTCGACCTACTTCTACCGCGGCACCAAGTACTGGAAGTTCGACAACGAGCGTCTCAAGACAGAGCCGGGCTATCCCAAATCCATCCTGCGGGACTTCATGGGCTGCCACACGGAGCTGCTCCCTGACCCCAACCCCCGGTGGCCCGACGTGGACCAGCCGCCCTTCAACCCCGACGGTGGCGAGCGCCCAGATGGCGGCACCGAAGCCGACCAGGACGAGGCAGAGGAGGAAGAGGAGGAGGAGGAGGATTACGGCGCGGGCGGCCCCGGGGCAGGCAGCGACGTGGACGTGGTGGTGCACATCGACGAGTACGCGCGCACCATGAGCGTCGTCATGGTGCTGGTGCTGCTGGTGCTGCTGCTCTGCATCCTCGGCCTCATCTACGTCATCGTGCAGATGCAGCGCAAGGGAGCGCCCCGCATGCTCCTCTACTGCAAGCGCTCCCTGCAGGAGTGGGTCTGAGCCCCCCCGCCCTGACCCTCTCCCGCCACCGTGGTGCTAATGACGAATCTCTGACCTCCCCCGCGCGCCGGCCCCTGCGGCCTCTTTATACCGCGGCCGTTCGTCCCTCTCCTCTCCCCCCAGCCGCTTGCTTTATCCCGGGGGCTGCGGAAAGCAGAGAGGTCAGCTGGGTGCCCCGAGGCCAGCGTGAGGGGCGCTTCCCCTCCTCAGTAGCCATTGTGTAGCTGCAGCTCCTGACCTGGCACCTGGGGGCCCACTGCTGTCTTGGGGAAGCGCGGGGGGACAGGGCGGGAGGGCGGCTGTGTCCCTGGGGCAGCCTTGGGTGCCCCCTATCTCAGCCCCCTCCTGTTTCCGTGCCAAGTCCCAGGGATGAGGCCGCAAGTGCCGTCAGCTTCCCCTGCCATGAGGCTGGGCCTGCTGCCAGCACTGCTCCTCCGTGCCACGAGCTGGCTGGCCTCAGCACCCCGGGCAGCTGCCCGCACCTGTAGCGAGTGTCCATGGAGGAAGCGCGCGGGGAGAGGGAGGGCCACGGGCCCGGCGCCTGTTTCCTGTTTAAACGTTCGTGGCTGCGTGACAGGCTGGGGGGATGCGGTGCCTAAAGATAGCTCGGAAACCCGATCTGGGAAGGCGCGCAAGGGGCCGGCGCTCTCCCCGCACGCTTCCCCCTTGGCGCTGGGCTCCCGGTCGGCTCCTTCCTCCTCCTCCCCCTTCCGCAGCGAGCCCAGAGCTCAGCCGCGGGGAGCACAGGCCCTGGGCCTTGTCTTTGCATTAAACACGGTCGGGTGCGTGGAGAGCCATGGTCCCGACGTCCTTTTTGAAGGGGGTGGGGGGCGCCTCGGGGAGGGAGGGGGGTCACCCCGCAGCGCTGCTGCTGAGGCATCCGCTGCCCTGCGCCGGGGCGGGCACTGCGACCCTGCGCTCGGCGTTTTCGGGGAGGCGGCGGGGCCTCGGACAGAGGCGCCTTTCACGGGCACCCTCACTGGGGAACACAGGGCGCCTTGTTCTCCCCCCTGGGCCTTTCGCATTCGCCCCCTCCCCGCCTTTTGCCTGCGGCGAAGGGGGTTTTGCGTCCTTGGCGCGGGGTGGGGGACAGTTCAGCTCTGCTCCCTGCTGGCTCTGGCTCAGCCCTGGCTCCTCCTGCCTTTGGCCCACAGAGCAGCGCTGGGCCGGCCCAGGAAGCTGGAAAGGAAGGAGATTCCCTGGAGGCGCTGCTGCATTTTTCCCGCAGCTCCCGGCCGGGCGCGTGGGACCCTCCGTCTGTCTCAGCGCGGCGGCATCCGGCCGCGCTCGCTCCTGGGAACGCTCGTGCAGGGCGGCTGCTTTGCCTGGGAAAGGGCCTGGCGGGCCGCAGCCCTGCTGGGATGCCCCAGTCTGTCCCCACGCACTGTGGGCACCTGGGCTTTGGGACACCCCATCCCAGCCCGGGTTGCTCCTGGCAGAGCTGGTGCCAGGAGGCCGGGGCCGTCTGGAAGCGCTCACAGAGGAGCAACCAGCAGCCGGGCTCGGCACCGCGGGGCCACCTTCCCCTCCCACGGCGGGGCCGTGGCCACCAGGCACCTCCCCAGGGCCCGGGCTGGGCCGGCCCTGCGTCAGCTCCCTGCCCTGCCTCCAGCGCTTCCCAAATTAGGCTGGAGAAGCCAGCCCTGCAAGGGCCACTCGGCCAAGCAGAGCGGCCCCAAGAGCCTGTCGGCTGTGGGTGGCACCGTGCTGCTCCCTGCGAGCCCCGAGAGGGCCTGCGGGGTACAGAGTGCCCTGGGCAGATCAGCAGAGCCCCACGGTGCTGGGGCATCCCCTTCCCCCATGTAACCATCCCCTGGGGTGAGCGTGGAGCTCAGTGCTGGCAGACGCCAGAGCGGCTCTTCCAGCAGCTCAGCGCTGTCACACAAGATGCCACCAGCCCCTTTTCCTCAGGGACATCATCTCAAGCCCTTGCTGGGGGACAACCCCCAGGTGCCTTTGCTCCCCAGCTCCAAGGGCGCATGCAGGACCCCGGGGCGCTGGAAGCTCCCCTGAGGGAGCAGCATCCACAACCAGGCCGGGTGCCCCAGCCAGGCCAAGCGCCTGCTTAAGAGCCACAAAGACGGGACCTTTGTCACAAAAGCTTCACTAAAGAGTTTTTTTTTCCCTTTGGAAAACTGCTGCTGAGAGGAGCCCTGTGATGTTTTGGTGTCCCTGCCAGCAGCATCCAATCTTCGCTCTCCCTCCTGTCAGCAAGAGGACGCTGCATTTGATGGGAGAACGGGAGGAGCTGAGGCTGATTTTTGGCACAGCCCTCCATAAATACACTGCCGCCCGGCCCCGAAGGAAGGAGCCGCTCTCTAGTGGTGCTCCGCTCTGGGTGACATGTAAACAGGAAGAGCTGGGATTTTGTTTCACGTTTATACGCAGCGGGCGCGGGGCTTTGCGGAGGGGAGTTTCTGCTCCGCTGGCGCCGCTTCCCGGAGGCTGGGCAGGAATTGGCAGCCGGAGCCATGAAAACTGCCCGCCCGGAGAGCGGAGCCAGCTCCTGCAGAGCAAGTCCCAGTCTGCACGAAGGAGGCTTGCCCGGTGCCCAGAGCGTGCTCCAAGGTGGGCCCCAAGAGGCCATGGGAACACAGTCCCCTTCCCTGGCGCGCATTGGGCTGCCAGGGACTAGGGACACCAGGCGCTCGCAGGCGGAGGCTGTTGGGGAAAGACACAGGCCTTACCCTGGCTGCGCCTGATGCTCCCAGTGCGCTCCAGGGAAAGCCCAGAGTTGCTTAAGGTACCATAACTTAAAGACAGGTTGTCCCCTCGCACTGCACAAGCCAGCGCAGGGCCAGGTCATTTCCAGCCTAGGTCCCAGATGGGGACTCAGCTGCAGGGAGGGAAGGCGGCAGCTGCTCCCAAACTTTCTCCAGTGCCGGCAAAGGCTGTAGGCTCCTGGCAGGAAGCCTTTCCCCAAGGAAAGCAAATTGATTGGAAGCCGGGAAAGGGCTGCTTCAGGACAGGAAAAGACTTCCGCTTCTGCTACGCAGCTTGGCTAAACCTCCTCTTTGATCCCCAGGGAGAGGGCCAGTTTGGCAGCTGGAAGGCTATTGTGTGCCTTTCACTGTCAGGAGCCGCTAAAAGCTCAGCGGAGACCGAGCCGGGCAAGTTGTGTAACTGCACAGGCAACGGGACAAGCCATCTGTCGACGCGCAGAAAAGCGCCTCAAATAAGGGAATGAAAAACCCGTTTCCATTTACTGCCAGTGACCAGCGTGAGATTTGTTATAGGTTGATTACCGCAGACTTGGGGATTGGAGATCCCATGTCCTGTACTGCAACCTTGGGGTTCTTCCCTGCTCCACATTACTGCTGTTGATGGCTGTGCTCTGCCTTAAGAAGAAAGGCTGCTAAAGCCAAATTTCAACACCTGGGTTCCTACCGAAATCCTACAGCACTTTCTGAAGGGCTAAGTGCAAGTGCATCAACCTCTCCCAGAAGTGGGCACCAGGAGCAGACTTACAAACAGATTCAAAGGTTTAATAACTTTCCAAGAGTGAGCATTACATCCATATTTAGAGCATATATAAAATAAGAGATGGAAAACCAGGGAAGGAAAATAAATTTGGTATCTTTGAGAGGGCACACTTAACCCTGTAATCCCTGCTGAATCCTCTCTTCAGAGGCACAGGGAACACTTCCAGTGCCCCTTCTGCACCACACAAGAGATGAAGTACCAGGTCACTCACATTGCTTGGACTCAACGTTTTAGGAATGGCCAGGAAACCTCTGATTCTGCACCACTTGCACAGTACAACGCAGTCCCACACCGGTTACATGGTTAATTGTGTCCTGTCCAGAAGAGGGATCCCAGATGAATCAAACAGCCCCTGGGCAAGGTGAGCTGATCTAAAACTTGGTTTCAGCAGGGCCTTCTCTTCCACCTGGCTTCTCTTTTCCTACTGACCTCAAACATTTCTTGCATCACTTCCCAGCATGATGTTATTGCTGGATGGAGCAGAGAGAAGAAAGGAGACACTTATTAGACACTCAGCACAGGGGCAGCACCGAGTATTCCCCAGGCACCTCTGCAAGGCAGCAACAGCCCACAGCAGCAGCAGCAGGTTCCCCAAAGACCTTATCTATTGAGAATGCTGCCTTCAACCTCCTGCTAAGATCAGTGCCTAAGACCTTCCTCCTTCCGCTCCTCAAAATGCTGCCCAGGAGTTTTCTCTGCTAAAAGTAGGAGCACCAACACTGGGACAGGCTGGCCCTGGCAAAAAGGAGCCTTCCCTGTTTGTTTGAGGCCACTGCCAACAGGCTGGGGCCTCCCGTCCCAGCACTAGCCGGAGGGACAATAGCCCCAGTCCAGCTACTGCTCCTGCTCTCGCAGCCTGCTCACCTTGGCCTTGTTCTGGACAGGCAGATACAGCTTGAACTCAGCCGGGAGCTCATCCTCAGAGTACAGGCGGTCGGAGAAGTACACCCGGCGGATGCGGCAGTTGGCATGGATCTGAGAACAGAGAGTAAGTGCCTTCCTCCCCACAGTGAGCTCTGCTGTCGCGTGGCAGCCGGGATGCTGGGTCAGCTGCCCGTCCCCGCTGAAGCCCTTCCAGCCTGCCCACTGCTGCAGGCGCCTCAATTTGGAGACGCTCTTAGAGGGACAGCAGACCCGTAACTCAGTGATGGCCACCGAGGTGTCGGATTTGTTTCACAAGGAGGGAGACTGGTACCGTAGCTGCTTGAGCATTCCTAGGAGGCCTCGCTGCCTCTTTCTGTGGTTCCCATCGGCAAAGGCCAGGCCCGAGTAGGGACACACAGAGCACATTCTGCCTACTTCTCTCACAGGGAACCACACAGAGCAGAGCTGGCAAAGGAACTCACCAGGGCAAAGCCCAGATTGCTGATCCCAATGAGGCCGTCCCAGCCCTATCACCCCTGATCCCTGCACACAGGACAAACCCGTTTCACACCTGGACTCTCAGGGTCTCGATGTAATTTGTGCCGTAAGCTCGGCGCGTGAAGTCTGAGAGGTTGAACTGGATTTGGTTCCAGCCATCATCCAGCCGCATGGGCATCGTGCAGATGAAGGGCTTCACCCGAGTTGTGCTCTGGTAGTTGCTGGCTCGGAAACGTCGGCGCACATTCTTATCATCCAGGACCTGGCATGGGAAGACACAGCAGGTCATGCAGAAGTGAGCAGCTTGCAGCAACTTGAGACAAGAGCCAGCCTACACTTGAGCTCTCTCTGTCCCTAAGACTTCCCTGTTCTTGCCCCCTGTGCCTTACAGCGGGAGTATTTTTAAGACAGCATCAGACATGGTTTCAGAAACAGCTGTGAAAGGCTTGCGACCTAACTGGCGCTCTCATGCTGCCATAGCAGGAGACCAGACACAGCCCATGATCGAGATACTTTGAGTTTCTTTGGTGTTTTGGAGACCACACACTGCTTACAACAAAGACAAAGGGTTTCTTAGGGCCCTGCTCGATGGTCACTGCAAAGACACTTTCCAGGCCCTGCAGCGACCTCTGCACTCTGCTCTCCTCACCTGCACTTCAAAAGTGAAGTATTTCTTCAGGTTCTTGATGATCATCACTAGGAAAGGTAGTTTGATGCCCAGGGTCTTCTTTGGGTCAGCGGGACATGTGATGTACGTGGTGCTAGGAGGGACACAAGCACACTTTAGGATTTCCTGCAGCACAAAGCGCACAGGTCGAACGCCAGACCTCTTACTTGATCCAACACATTCCTGGAGGACAGTTGGACAAAAGATCTCAGCAACAACCTACAGGGCTTCCTATTACAGGAGAGAGTTTCGGAGGTGGTAGCAGGGAGACTGAGATAAAAGCCCCAAAGAGGGCGTTTCAAATCACTTTCCCTCCACAGGACTCTGAACACCTTCCTGGACAGCTTCACTTTCCTAATTTTGAGGCCACGTCAGCACAGTTTCTTAATGCGACCTCCTGCTAGCCCTTGCCTGAACAGGTACAGCCCCTCCAGAGCATAGCCCTGTGCACTGTATATGGCTAAGAAAACCAGAGGCCACAAACCCTAGAAGTGCACGTCACATCTGGCAAATTCTGTATCAACACATCTCAGGCTGAAGAGGAGCGCTGGCTCGGGCTGTCTGCAGGAGAGGAGTCTCCGCTGCCCTTATAAGGAGCGCCCTGTTCTCAGCCTCCCCTGGAGAAGCCTTAGAGACTCCGAACCCTAAACGGAGGAGCCTGCGTCTCTCCCCCTGCTCGATGGGGCCGAGGCTGCCAAGCGAAGTACCACAATTCCCCTCATAAATCTCCCTTTGATCTTCCTTCCTGCCATCGGGAAAGGAGCTGCCATGTGGGGGCTGCAGCAGAGCAGGCTTAAGACAATAGTAATGCAGAAGGCAGCAGTCAGCTGCACCTGGTAGGGACCAGGTATCAAACGGGACTTTTTTTTCCTAAGGGACAGGAAACTGAAGCCACTCTTCCCTTAGTCCCACTGCGGATGGCTGGGAGCTCAGCATCTGTGTCAGAGAAAAGTACAGCAGGTCCCCAGGGCTACAGAAGGGCAGCGGTGATCTGACCCTAGACAATTTCCTCGCGTGCGTTGCTAGAGATCACAGCAGAGTGTCCGGAGGAGATGTGTGCTGGACAGCAGCGCCTTGCGCTCTGCACCAGCGCTCAGGGTGTCCAAGGAGACAGAGAGCCCCTCCTCGTACCTGACGTTAGTTCCTTCGATCTCCAGCACGAGTGACTGGATGTCGTTGTCTGTGATTCGTTTGATGTGGCCATTCCGCACCTGGAATGGAAGCAGGGGGAGAAACACAGAGCGTTACTTGTGACAGGATCAAGGGACAACAAGAGCTCCAGCAAGAAGGGCACAAAGCTCCTGGGAGAGCCCGCCTGTATTTGCTGCCTCCTCTTGCGCTGGGTGTCACTGTTTCAGAGATTTCCATCGTCACCCCAACGAGCCAGAGCTCCGAGCAAGGATTCAAGGCCCAGCGCAGACGCCGAGTGCACAGACTTCAATCCACCAAAATACCCCACAGTGACAAGAACGAGTCAGACCTTGCATAAGAGGCGCAAACAAACACACACAAACATCCAAACAAAATAAATCAGGCAGGAATAAGGAGTAAAACCAAGGAGTGTGGAGAGGACGCCACTAGCCTGCTGCTAGTCACCATGCTGGATGCAGCGCCTCTATGGAAAACAAAGCCCAGAAGAGAGTTCGGTTCAAATTCCTGGGAGCAGTAGAGCACACGAGGGCAGAGCCATCATCACTGCTAAGTGGTACAAGGATCCAGCTACATGGACGCTGCCAGCACCCTGCAGACCTCAGGGAGGCCACAGCAGAGCCGTACGCCAACACAAACTCAGCTCTTCTTTCGCCCCTGCAAGCACCATGGCCAAATCCTAGGCTCTGAGGATTTATTTTCTTAATGGAGCAGCTCATTTCCCAGCAAATTTATCTCCCTTTAAAAGGCACTTTTGCTAATTGAGCCCTTCTCCTCTTCCTCGACACTAGATCAGCAAATGGCAGTGCTCTCTCTGGCTTCATGAATTAATTTCTTCAGCACCTATCACTGCTGCTAAAAGAGAGGACACATTAAGCTTCTAATAGGACAGCAGCACTCACGAAGCACAAAATGATTTATGGGCTGAGTGATTCATCTTCAGCAACACCCATTTCCCCTCTGCATGTGGACCTACCTGGGCAATGCTGTAAACATTTGCTGAAAGAGGCAGGTCCTGTGAGCAGCTCAGCTCCGGCCTGTCCCTCTGCTACATGCAGTTTCAGGAAATCCCTCCCGACATCATCTCTCTGCTGCTGAGAAACATGAGGTCCAGGTTCCTCTTAACCCTCTTTCAAGCCCGTAGAAATACTAGGAAAGACATTAATCTCAGAGAGGGAGGATCCCTGCAGGATCATAAGTGCTCTGCCTTGCATCCAATGCAGCTCCTGGAGTTTATAGCAGAAATGGCCTGACAGTGGCTGCATGAGCTGGCAGCTTTTTGCATGTGTTGCTGTTGTTAAATTACCAGAGACTGGAGTCAGCCCAGCCCCGTCGTGCTTCTTGCTATTAGCTGTAGGAATCGGCCTACAGGAAATTAAGCCCTGGAATCCAGGGGGACATTGTGCGCCAATTCAACCTCAGGAAATAATCCCGCTGCAGCAGGTTGCCTGCATGCCATATAGGGCGCTTCTCGCTCGGGGCAGCTCCTGACTCCTTAGACGGGAAAAGGTTCTGGTTTAGGCTGCTCTGGAGCAGACTGGAAGAGAGAAGAGAGTTAGAGCAACGGGCATTAAACTGATGAGTCAGCAGCAGCCGGGTCACATTCCCCAGCCCGTGAAAGCTTTTCCTTCCCCAGATTAAAGAGATGAGGCCGGAGAAGCAGCTTGTCTTCCTTGGCATCGCCAGGAACAGGATGAGAAACAGCAGAGGGGAGATAAGAACCGCCCAAGAGGCGCCCTCCCTGGCCATGCATGCGGATATTTGGAAACGTGACATCAGCTCCTCGCTAGAGGTAACACCCGCCAGGTCAGGAGTCCAGAGAGGCTCCACACAGCGATAAGATAAGGCCAAGCGGCTCTACAGGCACTCGCAGGCGCTGCGCACAAAGCTTCGCGTCACAATGACACCAAAACCCTCTCCCAGCCGAGCGCTGAGGCCCGGGTGTTGTTCACTGCGTTCCCCTCTCTGCTTCACAGCTAGAACGTGCTGGGATGAGCAGAGCGGTCTGGGCAGAGCAGCAGGAGGGGAGCGATGCGCACTGCTATCCCGGGGTTTCCACTGCTTCAGAGGTGCTCAGGAAGACGAAGACACCCCAGGCGATGCGGGGAGTGTTCTGTTTTCCTTCCTCACCTCTATTTAGCCAATGTTCTCCTGACATCTTGAGCCTCAGAAAGTGGGTTTCTGAAGCTGGAGGGAAAGCGAATTGCCCTCAAACCCCAAACGCCCAATGTTCCCTAAACTGGGGCAATCACAAAGTTAACTAGTGTCTAGAAACACCCTGCAAAAGCCCTTTTCACAGGTGCACATTGCAAGGCTGTCAGGGCTCAGAGGCTACAACAGCTTCCAAGCCAGCTGTGCCCCAACACATGCGCATTATGGCAGGCCTTGCCGGGTTAGCACAAGGAATGGGGGCAGACGAAGCCATGGAGCTTCCGGAGCTCCGTGCGGCGGCGCCGGGCGGCAGAGCTCGCCTGACCTCTGGAGGCAGCTCCTGAATGGTGGCCAGCCCTAGTGACGGTGACGCCGTCGCGAGGCCACCAGGAAGCCAGCAACAGCCCCGCGGGAAAGCGGCTGTTGCCGTCCCCATCTCCCTGGCGACTGTCAGCAGGATGATGATCCAAGGATGAGGGAAAAACTCTGGGAGGGGCACAAAGCCTTTGCTGCCTCCCCCTGGGAGAAGACCAGGGAGGCAATAAGGGGCAAAATGCCAAGGCTACGTACTGGGGCTGTAGCTTCCCGTGTGCACACGGGAAGGCGGAAGGAGGCAGCATGGGCACATCCAGGACACAGAAGTTCCCGTCGGAGCGAGGCCAGGACACTGTGCACGAGAGGCCTCAGCCGCAGCGGGGACTTGGCTCCTTAACTCACTGCATTAATCAGGAAGACCCAGCTTGCTCCCCGCAGCTGGCCTCGCATGCAGGCGGGTGTCGGGCACTGCCTGCCCTTCCGACAGTGCTGGAAACTCCTCCTGGCTGTGTCTGCCAGCGGCAGGAACAATCTCACAAGCTCCGTTTTGCCCCGTAGAAAAGGTGTGGTGGAACCCCGAAGAACCACGCATGCGGGCGACGTGACGAGGAAGGCTCCTGGCGCCTGACTCCCACCGCAGTAGCGAGCTAAGACACCTCTGATTCACATCTCGCCATCCCCACCACAGCACCCGCACACAGAGCGCATATCCTACGCAGTTTAACCAGGAACATGTTCATTTTGCAAGAATAATCACAGCAAAGGTGGCTGTAAAGATGCAGAAAGAAGCCAGGTGAACGCAGAGTGCTAAGTGGGGCTTTAGCCCAGGATATGACACCAACAACACAGACTGTCCTGCTTCCAACCTGCAGACACTACGGGTTCATCCCCTGCCCCCAGGACAGGGCAGCAATCACTTACTGCCAAGCTTAGGTTGCTTTTCCAAGTTCAAGTTTCTCTTCCTCCTTCCCTGGGCTCAGCCTAGCCCTATGTTGTCGTCTCCAGTAGTGATGCCAGTGCTGGATAATTCTTGGGATGTCCCAACATTTTCCAACAAATTGCACTAGCAAATCCCTTACCAACGTGGCCATTTCCTTGCTTAACATCTGCAGTTGCTCCTTCCCTGCTCTCCCCACTGCTGCCAACACACTCAGTGCACAGAACCAGCAACGGCAAAATCCTTGGCACTCCCTTGCCCCAACTCCTTCCTAGCAGGAAAATAACTTCAAAAGATGGAGCCAAATTCTGTTATTTTTTCCTAATCTGGTATGTTTTGCACACACACGAACGCTGCTCTCTGCCAGCAGTGACGACCCGGCACAGCGGAATCTGCGGCAGTGTCACCGTCGTGAGGGAGATCGGGGCTCCCTGCGCACCCTCGGGCGCGGGGCGAGGGCAGGACGACCCCGCCGGGGCTCTGTCTCTATCCAAGCACCTTCCTTCAACGCGCCCTGTCCCTGCGCCATCCAGCTCCAGATCCCTCTGCAAGCGCCGAGGGTACGACACCGGCCACAGCGTCCGCTGGGGACACAGGACAGGCCAGCAGGGTCTGCCCACCTGCTGGGCGCTCCTAAGCACCCACGAGGTCCAAAATACGAGACGTGCTGCTGCTGCTGCGGGGTGCTCAGAGGGCGCCCAGAACCTCGGCGAGGCAGGAAACACCGCGCTGGCCGGAGGCCGCGTTACAGGCGGGAAGCAGAGGCCGCAGGGAGAGGGCACGGGAGGCCGCAGCGCCGCGGGGCGCAA
>JAWLRI010000440.1:64459-86487 GCA_034781795.1 Crypturellus tataupa | reverse complement strand
CGCCCGCGCCTCGCGCCGCCGTCGCCAGGGAACTACTTTCCCCCCGCCCCGCGGCTGCGCCGGATCTACTTCCGGAGCAGGGGGGGGGGGAGGAGCGCGTCGCCGGAGCGCGCGGGCTGCCATGGCAACGGCGACGAGCCCCGCCCCGCGGGGGGGCGTGGTCTGGAGGGGGCGTGGTCTGGAGGGGAGGAGGCCGCGGGAGAGGGAGGCCGTGGGGAGACCCGGGAGAGGGATAGGGAGAGCCCGGAGAGGGGCCGTGGGGAGAGGGATAGGGAGAGCCGGGAGAGGGGCCGTGGGGAGAGGGGCCGTGGGGAGAGCCGGGAGAGGGTTAGGGAGAGGGGCCATAGGGAGAGCCCGGAGAGGGGCAGCCGTGGGGCAGGGGCCTCTGCGACCAGGGGGCGCGTGGCCCGGGCCGGGCGCTACGCAGGAAGCAGGGGCCGTATTTTGGCCCTCGGAAAAGGGCGCGCTCGCCCCGGCACCTCCACATTCCTTATTCCCTTAATGAGGCGGCGAGGGACAGCTGGATGGGAAGGGCCCGGCTGCCACCGCGAGGCGCCTGTGTGTTTGCTCGCTCTCCGCTTACCGGGGCCGCGGGAGGAGCGTTTCCACGAGACCCCAGCTGTCCTTGAGCGCTCTGGAAAAGCCCTTCCCAAAACCAGGGAGCGCAGGGAGCCGTGGGCAGCCGTGGCCTGGGCACCTCCTGGCGGCTCTGGCACTTGGACCTGCGGCTGCAGGCGGAGCCGGGGCTCTCCCCGGCCCCGCGCTGGGCTCAGCGGGTCCCCTCGGCCCCATCAATCCCTGAGGAACGGCGCCATCCACCTGGCGCCGAGGAAGTGGATTTGGGGCCGAGAATAATCTGGTCCCAGCTCCAAAAATAACTGGCCGCTGCAGCGCTTCCTGCCCGTCAGAATTCCCTGCGATCCGACGCCTTCGGCGCAACGAGGGCTTTGGAAAGCTCCGCGACGTCGCTCCTCTGAGGGCCGCGTTGCCGGATGCATTTGCCGGAGTCGGAGTCTCCGGTGTCGCCCAGTCTGTGCTCGGGAAGCCCTCGCTCTGGGTCTGTGGCCTGGGAAGCCTTAACGTGCAGGGAAGCAGCCCGACCCTGGCATCCTCGGAGAAGCTGCTCAGCGCTGCCCATCCCGGCTCCGAGAAGGGTGTCGGGACAAGGGTTTGACACCAAAACAGAGGTGGGGGACATTCGATCAGCAACCGTTTTGCCCCCACATGGTGCTCCCAAGTTTTCTGGGGTGGCAGGAGGGCACCGGGCTCTGCCAGGCAGGGCCCTGTGTCCGTTTCAAACCACCCAGGTGTTTCCCACCCCGAGAGGCACCATGGAAGCGGCTCCGGCAGCTCTGCGGCCCCAGTGCAGCCCCAAGCGCCGCCTCCAAGCCCTCCGCCGCGTCGGAAGGGGCCAGCGCTCCTCCCTCTGCTGCTATCGAGCTTCACATTGATCCATGTTTTTCATCCGTCAGACTGGCTACAGCCACCCCAGCTCTGCCATGAGCCTCGGATCTCCCGCCCTTGGGAACATCAACACCCCGGAGTCAGGAAGGGCGTGAGGAAGGGCCACTTGGGACATCCTCGAGGAACAACCCAACACCCACATGGAAATACCCGAGAGCACCGCGTATTAGCACAGACACCCAGAGCACCCAGTTCAGCAGGGGCCGGTGACATGTGTGCAAGGAAGCGCGTGGAGAATTCCCAACGAGCCACTTCCAAACTCCCACCGTTGGGCACCCAGCAGTGTAACACACAGCCCAAACTCAGGAACACGAGCACCAGCTGCCCGAGACTCGAGGCCCAGGACACCTGAAAAGCCTCCCACTTCCTCCGCAGGCCACTCTGCCCCAGTAAAACTCCAGGCACAAAAACAAATCCCAAGCAGAGAGCAGGAGATCCCGCTGTCCTCCATCTGCTTTTGGGGACGACCCAGAGATTCGAGACAACAGCAGGTCAGACGTATAGATATTTATTGGTTTCAGTGAATTATACAAATGGATTGACCTGCTATCGATGCCAATAGAACTTTATTGGAATATGGAATGTAAACAGATGTTTCAAATAGAAACATTGTAACCTTATAAAAAATTAACTATTTCGACAATGCCGCAGAAGGAAATTCTGTGTTTAGGTGCTGGTGGGAAAACACTATCTCCAGCTTCTAGGTTTGAGTTATCACCAGAACCACTTGATGAAGTTACACACAGAACAAGTAGAGGAGGCAACTGTGAATTGTGGGGCGATGAAGCCATCAAGGGATCTGATGAGAGAACCCACGAGACGAAACCCCCACCCCCCGCAACAGGATCGGCACCCCAGAAGTCAACAAATGGCTGATTTTGTTAAAACACTACGTGGATCCAAAGTCCTGGATCAGTAGCTGCACAGCCCCCTTCCCCGACAGCTCTGCTCCCACTGCGCCGCTGTTTCCTCATCCTTTCCCCTGTCCCCACGCTCTCCTGCCAGGCTTCCCACCGCTCCTCCGTCCCACTTCCCTTCCTACGGTGCTGGATGGACCCGCCGGAGCGCCGTGCGCGGGAGGCGCGTGGCCAGGCGCACGCTGGCACCTCTGACACGACGGCGTCGCGCACTGGTGCCGCTCTTGAGCCCCACGGGAAGGTCCAGGCAGCCCCTCGACCTGCCCGCGCTGCACGAGCAGCCCTTGGCATTCACAGGTTTCCAAAGCAGGTCCTCGAATTGCTTCTCGGATGGAGCCTTCGTCATACGCGCCCGGGGAGGCTCTCACTCTCCCCGGCAACTCGGAGAGCGTCGTTATTTTAATGCTCAAAACCACTCCGGGGCTGCTTCTAGGAGCGGGGCTTGCTGTTGGCGAACTTCCCCATCCCACCCCCCAACCCGCTGCTCTGGCATCTGCAATTGAAACTGGAATTCAAGGGTCAAATTCAAGCACAGAGTGAGCAGAAGGACTCGGACCTCAAGAGAGCGGCACCTGCTAACCCCCAGCCTGAATTTGGTTCAGCGAGAGTGTAAGTGGGAAAGGCAAGTTTAGAAAGAGGCAAGCTAAGGGCAGACGGTGGAACGGCAAATTTGTCCCCACCGGGATGGTGGGGAAGGCTGGACTGAGAAGGAAGAGTAGGATCCATAGAGATGTGAACCAGAATCAGTCGTGTTGAGCCCTGGGGATATCACTATACGTTTAGCTCTTGCAAAACCATTTGCCCAGGGCTTTGGTACCACAGGGTTAGAGTTACATTAACCACAACCACCAGAGAGGAACTGAGGTTTATGCCCCCCCCCCAAGGTTAGATTTTTGCTGAGTATAAAGGGGAGGGGAAGGGGCAGGGGGGGGGCCTTGGTTCATTTCCCTTCACTGTGTGACCGAAGGTTTTGTTTTTATTTGTAAACATCTTGAATTACCCGTCGTTTTCCAGTCTTCATCGTGCTGTTGTCAGGCCACTGGAGAGTACAGCATTTTCTGAGCTGGGCTGGGACTGCTCCTTCACCACTGGATCTGCAGGACACAGAGCAGGCAGGAAAGGGAAGCAGCACTTAATAATCGGAAGCTCCACCCTGGCCAACACTTACGGAGAAAATGCCCTCAGAACATGAGGACCGGCCAAGGCTCCTTCGAGAGCAGGGAGCTGACGCTTCCCTGCCACCCAACATCCCTCCCTCTTCCCAGATGGCCCCGCTGGGCTCCAGACTCACAGAAATAGGGGTGCTCCATGGCCTCTTTGGCAGTCAGCCTCTGTTGATGGTCATACCGCAGGAGCTTATCCAGGAGGTCTAGGACTTCAGGGCTCACCAGATGTCTGTTCTCGCTGTGGATGAAGTTCTCCCAGCGTTTCCGGGAATGCCTGCAAAGGGACCTGCTGTCACTGCCTGGACTCTGCCCAGCACCGTGGTACCAACAAATGCCAGAGGAGGCACCTGCTTCGCCTTGCTTGTGGAAAGAGACAGTCGTGAGGGACTCTGCCTCCAGCAGAGACCCCAGCTCCTCCTTGCACAAGCTACTGCTCAGCAAGTGTTCGCCAAAGGGGAAAATCCTCTCCTTTAGGCACACAATCATGTGGAAGATGAAATAGCAAGCTGGGTAGGGTGCAATAGCACACGTTCCCTTCCAGTTCCAGGACTGGACACTAGCACGCAGCACACATGGTGACACCGTGGCATGGGGGTGCTCTGCCTTGCCAGCCAAACAGCTTCATCCAAGCTGTATTCACTTTTCCATCCAATTCCAGGCTTTTTGGATATCAAAACTAGGAGATTTGGAGATTTTGAAGCAGGACAGTGGATTTTGTCAAACATCACCCAGAAAGGTGATGTGCAACTGAGCTCTCTGTGCCAATCTGGAATCTCAGCACATGTCACTCCTTTCCCCCTCCACTGTTTTTCTTATCCGCCAGGGAAAGAAAAACTGTGGGGAAAACAGGAGAGTTGGTCCTAGACAGCTATCTGCACCAAAGCAAAGCTCTGACTGGGACAGAAGAAAATCAGAAGCGAAGCCTTTTGAAGAAGACCACCACATGAAGCTCTTGCCCCCTCAGCCCACATAGTGCTCTAGTGTTTACACCTTCACTCTAGGATGTCAACAAGCCTGAGAAGACAGAGACAGGAGCCAGCTTGTGGATCATGGGAGAGGTGAAGGGAAGAGGCCGCGTTTCCGTGGGCTGCTGAGACGACACGAGCAGCCAGCGGGAGGCCGGCAGCACCACTGACCAGCGGATCAAAGCGGCGCCGGCTGCGAGAACTTCAGGGGATGGACATTGGTCTCATCTCCTTCCGTTACAAAGAACAAAGACTGCATTTCACTTCCCACTTACTGGCCCAGGATATCATTGAAGTGCGGGTCCAGTTCTATGTGGTACTTCTTGAGATAGCCATACAGCTCGTCTGTGCCCAGGACCTTTGCAATGCGAACCAGCTGCAACAAAAAGCATGTTGAGAGAGAGCAGGAGGCAGGCCACCAGCTTGGCAGAGGGAGCAGATCCTGCCAGGGTGATTGCTGTTGAACTCGTGGCTTGTTTCTGGTCTGATGCCAACAGATAGGTCTGTCTCACAGAGGCAGAGCCACCCAAATCCAAGCCCTCTCAGTCTGGAAGCTTCCCAGATTGAAGGTAAAAATCTCTCTTGAAACTTGTTTTTGCAATATGAGCATAAAATAATTTCCTCCTTAAGGCAGGGATGTGTAAGCCCAGATGGCTCAAGGAAGCCAATGTCCTCCCAGCCTGGTCACCACATCCCCAGGACCTCCCCATCACACACACATGAGATGGCGAGAGGTCCCTCACGAAAAGAGTCACGTAGCCAAGTTCTTACCTGGTCATAATTGTCCTGGCCATGGAAGAAGGGCTCCTTTCGGAAGATCATGCTAGCCAGCATACAGCCTAAACTCCACATGTCTAAGCTGTAGTCATACATCTGGAGGGTTGGAAGGAGAAGCTGTCAGGCAGCTCATCACAGGCTGCTTCTCCGACAGCACGAGGCAACCTCAGCCTTTCAACCTCCCCACCAGCTCATTCCCCAGCAGGCCAACCCAGCAGTGACCAAAGGGTAGCCCCCAGCAGTTCCGCGGGCTGGCGGCAAGGAGCAGGCTCTTACTTGGTAGTCCACAAGGAGCTCCGGTCCTTTGAAGTACCTAGAGGCCACGCGGACGTTGTATTCCTGAGCGGGATGGTAGAACTCTGCCAAGCCCCAGTC
This sequence comes from Crypturellus tataupa, assembly GCA_034781795.1. NCBI lineage: Eukaryota > Metazoa > Chordata > Aves > Tinamiformes > Tinamidae > Crypturellus > Crypturellus tataupa. Next base: position 80,823 of record JAWLRI010000440.1, on the reverse strand, counting down.
TATGAGCCGCAGCTGACCGGGTGAGAGAGACACGGAGTCAGCGGCCACGAGCTGCGCTGCCGTGGGACCAATGAGCTGGATGAGGCCACGTCCACCAAAGCCCCCCAGCCCAATGGCGCGAGCGGAGACCTGGGTGCAGGGAGGCACTCCAAGGGCGGGAGATACTCTCAGCAGTGCTCTGGTTATGCTGTCCCCTTCCCCCGTCACCACGCGGTGCTGGTGGAGTCTACCCTGTCCTGGAGAGTTTCTCCATCTCTCAGGTCAACTCACATCACTATCACCGGGTAAATTGCTCCCTACCAACATCACTGGCCAAAGAAGGCAGGTCAGTGCATGAGGGCACAAGCAAGAGCCAGCTCGTGTTCCAGGTCCCATAGTGGGACCGGGTCCATAGGCAGTGCTCACATTAACTGGGAGCTGTGTCCCTGAAGGACAACCGCTCTTGTGAGAGATTCTCTCTCCTAGCAAGCCCCATCCTGCCTGCCTAGCCAATGCTGAGCCACGTGGAAAGATCCATGGACCAGAGCTCATTTGCTGCTACAGTTCCCAGCACCTCGGCTGCGCTGTGGAGAGCTGGGTACAAATACCCCCAGCCTCTAACTAGGTTCCCGAGGGAAAACCATCCACATCTGTTACAGACAAGGCCTAAAGAACCAACCGGAGAAGCCTCCACCCTCCTGCCCACTGCAACTTCACTGGCTCCTTCCAGGCTGGAGTAACTGCTGCTCTCTCAGCACAGAGGCAGAGCTGGGGAGAAGAGCCACCTCCAAGGTGCAGACACCCACTCTGATGCTCTCCAGTGGGACTCTGGCTATCTCCTGATATGGGCCCGAGTGGAGGGGAACAGGCAAAGAAATGATGAAGAACAAATATAGCAACCCAGACTGTGGGTATGGAGGCAGGTGAGTTTCAACTTTCCTTGGCTCGAGGCGGGGGGAAAAAACCCATCCTTCCCATCAGGGGTGCCGGTGCCACAGTACCTTTTTCTGTTGGTGGTCTATCATGACGTTGTGGGGCTTGACGTCCCTGTGCATGATGCCCATGCTGTGGCAGTAATCCAGGGCCTGGCAGACACACGCACACATTACATGGGGCTGTAACCACACGCATGGCAGCAACAGCACAATAGGCAGTTCTCAGGCAGAAACAGGAACACTCCAGAGAGGTGTCACACTTGTAGGAGGGCCTGATGTGCCCCAGCGCATACCAGCAAGGCTCTTCTCCTTTAGGGGCCAATTCCCACACACACTCAGTTTGATGGCTCTCTGGTGCATCCCCAGGGCTCCAAAGCTCATGTTGGAGAGCTCTGGAGTCCCCTGTGCCCTGCTCCTGGGAGCAGGATCAGCACTGCAGGACACACAAGGAGCAGCGCTGCCGCTCATCCCCTCGCGCAGCTGCAGGGAAGGAGGACGTGGCTCGCTCGGCTCCAAGGGGATGCAGCCATCCACACCCACGAGATGCTCCGAGGTCTGCAGACAGGGGCACTGGAGGAAGAGGCAGCCTAGGCACCTGTGCCAAAGGACTGACGCTGCCCATGGGTCCCTGCCACAGGGAAGGGTGAGAGGAACGGGCTCCATCCCAGCAGGGGCTCGGGTACCCTCTCTGCAGTGATGCGGGCCCATGGGGAACAGGACGGTGAGGGCCAGCAGCAGTCTGAGGATCTCCATTGCTGGAGAGACGTTTAACAGGCTGGACCAGCTGCTTCCAAGGACAAAACAGGCCTTCCCTAAGGAGGGCCGCTCACTTGCAGAGAGAGGCCACCCATTAAGAGCCACGTCCTGCCGAGGCCCTGCTGGGAATGGCTATTGCTCCAGCAGGTCAGCACGAAGCAGCCCTGGTGCAGCTCACACCCACACGCAGCCTGATGCCCTGGGGCCTCCTGCAGCCTGCGAGCCCAGAGAGGCAGCACAGGAGACCTTAGAGAGCTGCCACACGGCTCCCCAAGTATTTCTATAGGAAGGGGCAGGCTAGGCAAGCAAGGAGGAGGTGTCTGGGGCACTCGTCATCCTTCTGCAGAGGGGTCAGGCTTTAGCTGGCACATCTCAAAGGGGAGGAGCAGAGTTGTATCAAATACAGGACCAAAGACTTTGTTGCCAAGACCAAACTGATGGGGGTCTCTGACCACAGGGTGCTGAGCTTGTTCCTGACAGAGTCCCTCAGCCTGCCCCTGCCACAGTTACAGGGGTCTGATCTCAAGCAAGTGAAGTCACCCACTTCATTCGGCCACTGCCGGAGAAGGAAGCCTGGAGCTGCCGTTCCCTCTCTTCTGGCTCTCGGCGGTGCCAAGAGTCCCCAGCTCCTCAGAAACGGGTTTGCTCAAGCTTCCAAATGCCTCCCAGGACTCTGTCCACAAAGCCCTACCCAGCCACTCACAATTACGTCTCCCTGGGGAGGAAAGGAGCAGATCCTGGAGAACCAGAGATCCTTCTGTGACAACTGATGGTCCCCACATCGACCTACTGCCTCCTGGTAATGGGCTCTGCAGCTAGAGCTCCTCCCAGGCCTGCTTACGGGACCGGGACACCGTAGCACTAACTGCATGGCAGTTAGCAAGCAGCAGCCCTGCTACTGCCTCTCTCCTTCGTGGCCTCTACGGACATACCACCCTGCGCAACACCACTCACCTTCAGCAGCTCGTACATATAAAATCGAATATCAAAGTCTGTCAGGATCTGGTACAGTTGCTGAAATAGATTTGGGGAGGGAGAAGAAAAGAGAAACAAAATTAATACTCCAGATTTGCATAAGTTTCATTTCCTGCCATCCCATCAGCCTTGGATTGCTGACCTCAGTGCAGCTCCCTGGTGAAAGCGTCCGCTCCCGAGAGCTGGAACTCATAGGGAGCCCCACACACTCGCCATGGAAGCCCAGCACGGACACGAGAGCTCCCCACATCAGCTCTTGGGGTCCTCCAGACCCACCACAACGTCCTCCAGCAGGACAGGCACTCTGCAGGAGCCAGCTAGTCCCTCCAAGCTTGTTTGTGGGGGCAAGGAGAACGCGGCAAAGTGCTGTGGTGACACGTTTGCTGCTGGCACAGGTCACCACCTTCCTCTCTGCCACGTCCCTCTGCGGTTACTCATCACCACCGAGGAAGTGACAAAGATCCAAGGTGCGTTTTAAAAAAGCTACGCTGCGTTATCAGCGGTCACTGGAGAAATCTTCAACCTGTCATTGCCAGGCTGGGTCACAAGTGGCCCCAGGCTGTTCTGTGCCACCCCAGCTGGGCAGCTGCTCTGCTCCGAGGAGGGCAAGGTGAGAAGTCAGGATAACAGGAGGCCGAAGGGGCTGAGCCAGGAAGGACGGTCATGGGAGACCCACAGGACCAGACTCCTTTCTCCTTTCCAACAAGGATCTTCTCCAAGCCCAAGACAAGATCCTCAGAAGAGTTAAGAGGATTCTTACATGCCACATTCCGGGCCAGAGTCGTATTTAGGGAACCCTTCCCACTGTTGCTCTGGGAAGTCATCTGGCAACAAACGTGTCATTTACAGGCAGAGCTTAAATGGCCTCCGGTACACAAGCTACTCTCCAGGCTCAGGAGCTGAGACGATCTCAACACTTACGAGCAAGGCAGCAAAGCAGATAGGTAGCAAGGAGCAAAAGAGACATGGCCACAAGCCACAACAGGGACAGATCTGCTGCTCTGGTCACAGTGGCTCCCTTATGCACAAGCCAGGGCCAAGCCCTGCCAGCAGCAGCCAGATAAGCCCTTACAGGAGTCGAAGCAGCTCGCTGGGATAAAACACAGTTTGGGAGGGATAAAGATGACTATAACCAGGTCCTGCTGTGAACCCTCAGCCTTGCTCAACACTAACACACTTCACCTGGCAACACCAAAGCATCCAAGGGCATCCGATCACTTCCACACAGCACAGTGCATGCCAAGGACAGGAATGGCAGCAGCAGAGCAAGGCTGGGGCCCCAGGCCCCTGTGGATGTTCCCACTGCACAAACTGGCCTGACTTTTCCCAGGGAAAGCATCACTGGAGACTCCTAAGCCCCTTGCCCAACCAAGCAGGCGAGAGCAGGCCCTCCTGCTCTGCAGACATCTCCCACACTTGTCTCCTAAAGCCTGGCTCTTGGATGAGAGCCACCAGAAACATCATCGCAGGCCTTGCTGTCCTAAACCCCCCTCCAGCATCTGCTCAGCCAGCAGCCAGCACTCCAGATCACACCGGCCTTTAGAGATGCAGATCGGATCCTACAATGCCAGGGTACACAGCAGGCAGCAGCAACACAAGCAGAAACTGCTTCCAGACATCCTGGCAGCCACACCAGGGAGGAGAAGCTCCCTCGTAGCTCTGCCCTCCTCTATGGAAGGCAACAACTTTTTTTTTTGAGCTCATCTGAGATGTACAGAGATACAACACACTTAGACGCTTCCTTGCAGCCGCTTGGCCTGAAAATTTGCCAAGGGGCACAAGCAGCAGAATGCTTCACTCCCAAACCCTCCTCCTCCACAGCTGCAACACAACAAAGATGCTGAAACAACTGTGCACCACTCCCCCTCGGCTGCCTCCACGAGCCAGCTGCAAACTTGAGGGGTTTAGTCCCCAAGAGATTTGTCTCTCCAAGAGAGTGAGGGGCCTGCACAGAGGCAAGCGCACTTGGGGATTAAACAAAATAGAGACAGCTTATGGTATTGGAGGGACAGAGCCCCATTTCTACTTTGAAAACAGTTAGAATTAAGGTATTTCTTTTTCCTAACAATTTCTGGCAATACAATTTAAGGCAGATGACTGTAACCCAAGTACTCGCAGATGACCAATTATACAACAGATCTGAAGAGAAAAATGGGCCACGTACACAGGCTGCCTTCCTCCCACAGCACAACATACATTTAATCAACCTTCTAGCTCATCAGCCCCACAAACCGAGAGCCATCAGTCTAAGAAGGGATCCAGTCACGTAGTTGAAGACAAGAAAATCCATTCTAGAGAGACACCACGTAAGGCTGCTTATCCTGTCATTTAGAAGTAGTCAAACTTAGTGGAATACGAGTTTGCACTGATGATGAGGGGTCACCTGCAGCCATAGTCTTGGTAGAAGCTACAAAACAGCAGCTTCTGTCCACATGGAAGCAACCTGGCTGCTGTTCTCATGAGTGAGCAGACATCAACAGCAACGAGTGCCCTTTGAAGAGGGGAAAGGGATATCATTAAGCAAAAAGGTTGCTTTTGATCAAGAAAATCAACTCTGCCAGGAAGGAGACAACCGATAAGGAGATATCCAAACTTAGAAATAATTATCACAAACAGAACAGAGGAGAAAATGCTGTCCTCCAAAGTGGTTGGCAATCACCTGTTGTACACAGGCTGCCTCGGAAATGGCTTTGGGAACCCTTCACACACCCTGGAGATGATTTGAAGGAGACATATGGTTCTCATCAGCATTGCAGAGAGTCTTGAAGCCAACAAAGTGGGTGGATCAAGAGCTTCTACCTTGACACAAAGAGAAGAGGTCCCTGTCACACTGGGATTAGCTCAGGGGTGGGGGGCGTTTAATCCCAGGCAAACTTGACTGCCTGAGATGGGAAAATCAGGACTGTGAAGCAGAAGGAAACAGAAGGACAGGAGGGGCAATAGCAGGGACAATGTGACACTGTGTGCTCTCCAGCTTCATGTGTAGAGGGCTGGCCCCAACTAAGGCCTTTAACACATCTGGTCTCACCTATTTTGGAGCGATGCCAAGCGGAAAGCGCACAGAGCAAGTGAAGAAACAGCTCAGAGACCTCAGCATCAAAGATGCCCCAGGTGCTTGCAACAGTTTTTCAAGTGACTGTGGCCCCCAAAAGCTCCCCAGCCAGACGGTGGGAGCGAGCAAGCTCAAATAACCCACCCGGTCCATACACAGCTAGTGAAATTCAGGCGAGTGAATCATAAACTCTGAGCATGCCCCAGGGAACATGATGATATTCCCAAGACAAGTTCTTCCTGCCTTGCACCAATCAGTGTCAGCAAAAAAAACATCAGCTCTCTCAGCCTTGGACTCCTATGGCTGCAATTCTGGTGGTTCCTTGAGTCAGGTCTTCTCCTAGGAGCTCCTACAAAACAACAGTGCTGCTTCCAGACGTACCAGCACCCAGCACGCCTCTTCCTGCTGCAGCCCCGTTGGCGTTCCTCAATAGATGCAGGAGTGTCTGCAGCGGCTCTTGCACGGCACAGAGGGGAGGTCTGCCCCCAACCAGCACCACTGCTGGCCACCAGGCTCAGGCACCACTTGGTGCTCACAAACACACCTAGATGCTGGGGGGCACCTTGGAGGACACTTCTTCCTCTCTAAGGACATGGCACCGCACATCTTTAGGCAAAACACCACCACACCACTAAGCAACGCTCATCAAGCTGGCCCACAGCCCCAGGAAACTGCTTGGTTTAAATACGTATTAAAAAAATAATCATTCTAAGTAGAAAGTTGAGAGTTTCCCACATCAGCCTTGTTCCTTGGGTCACCAGGATGAGCAGAGGCACCCAAGGCACAAGAATAACCCAGACAAAACAAGCCTGCTTTAATTAGCCCCCAAAGGTCACCACGTAGCACTCCTGTTGACTTGCCAGGGTAATGCTTATCCCCCCGCCCAGAGCTGTCAGGGCAGACATGGTGCAAGTTACTGTTACTCTGGTCTCTGCAGGGCATTAAGTAGCACTAAAAACAGCATGGCTAGAAGAGTTCCAGCTCTGCTCAGTGCCCTGCACAGCTTGACCAAGCAGCTCCAAGGGGCTGTGAGTGTCTCATGGTCCCGGGACAGCCCACAAACCCCCTCCTTCCTACCCCAAGTCCCTCTATGGGGCGTGGGACACATGATGATCAACAGCGTGTCCATCGACACAAGGCTGCAGCGAAGATGATGAAATAAAAAGCACCACCCTGTAATAAGGAAAGGATCCTCGAGCAGTTAAGTGACAATTGACACTCGCTGGCTTTCTAAGGACAACTGCTCAATTAATTCACCACCACCAACTTCATAACTTAGGGCAAAAAGTCACAAGGGGGAAGCAAAGACACCATTGGAACTGGTGTGGTTACTAATTCCACATCCCTTTTGCACAGCAAAGTGCTTCTGCCAGCCAGAGGCATTCCCAGCAGAGCACCCAGTCACGGCTGCACTTGGAAACAGGTATCCCACCTTGGAAACACGTAATTTCACTAGGAGCTCCCCAGAAATTGGGACAGTGAATGTATTGCAGCCAGGGACGGGAGAAAAGCTTCTGAGACTCATTTAGGCCTGTTTCATCCCCTCCTTGGACCCACGGGGAGCAGGAGATCTGCACCGCACAAGAGGAATTGCTCAGTCAAGAAAGGCATAGGCAGATCTGATCACCCCTCCTGGACTTACCTCTTCAAAGCCACGAGGAGATGCAGTGATTTAGTAACGTCACAAGTTTCCCATTTAAGCCAGGGAAGGAAGGCAAAGCTGACGCAGAGGACAAGTGCCAAATCCCCTCTCAGCCCCTCAAGGCATATCCAATAACCACAGGCACAGGAATGGGAAGCCTCCCCCCTCCACAAGCAGCCAGACTCACCTTAAAATCTGTATTATTGATGTACTCAAACACCAGAGCAGGGGTCTTTGACTGCAAGACAAAGACAGAGAAAGTTATGGTTTAAAACACCCTCTTGACCTTTATTTGCTTCAAGAGCCTCGCAAAAGCTCTAGCTTCCTGCCCAACCCTCCTGCAGAGAGCAGGGCAGGAGCAGGAATGTGAGAGAAACACAACCCTGCTCCATGCTGGGCCGGACGCCGGCCACGCTCGCGCCCCAATGGAGCAGGGATGAGCGCCCGCTCGGGAGGATGAGAGCCCGAGCAGGACCAGCACAACAGCGACGCTGCCTCACCGCAGCCAGCAGAGCTGGGAGACGTGGGGCTCAGCCAGCTGCTGGGCACAGAAAACTTCCTGGGAAATCGTGGCAGGGCAAAGGATGGTTAGCGGCACAGAGCAAGCAGAAGGATGAGAGATGCTTAACAGCTTATTGCCTCGGGAGACATCCACGTGCTGGAGAGCACTGGGCAGACTGCAGGCTCTGCTGGCTTAGCAAGAGTGGGGAACTACAAAACTTGTCCCCCATCAGCAAGGGGTCACTTGTAAGGAGAGGAACATTGCTTCTCCCAGCCAAGGCAGCCTTGGAGCGGGATGTGCTCACTCCAAGCTAGCGCAAGGCCCGGACATCCCTGCACAGAAGGGAGAGGGCCGAGGACAGGCCCAGGGCCACTTCTGTGGCCACCACTTGCACTGAGACACACAGGCACCTACCACTGGATCCTTGACAGTGTCGATCAGGTTAATGATGTTGGTGCCACCACGCAGGTTCTCCAGAATCTTCACCTCACGTTTTATCTTCTTTTTCTTCACTGGCTTAAATACACAAAGCAATTAGAAGTGAGAGGCCTTTCAGAAATCAACAGCAAGTGTTGCCAGCAACTTTGCCTCCCTCTTCCCCCTGCTGCCACCCTCACGCAAGGACCTTTCTGGCTTCGAAGAGCAGCTGCACAGGGCCTGGCACGCAGGAGACCAACCCCTTGAACAACCAGGATCTCTTCAAACTGGCACTTCTCTTCAGGAGAAGCTCTGCGCCCATCACAGGAACCTTCCCACTCTAGACACACACAGTCTTGACTCCAAGTAACTCTGGTTAAAAGTGCCTTGGACAGCTCTGCGGAAATCTCAGCACACATTAATTCCATGTTATATGTATAGAGCCACAGGATAAACATGGCAGATCTAATTCCCAGCCATTGTTTAATTGCATAATACTATTTTTTGCTCCTTTCTGCTACCCACTTCCTCCAAAGGGCGCTTTAATGCAATAGAATGAAGACCGCGGAGCCTCCGGCACCAACATTCCCATGAAGCTCCCGGGTTGCTGCACCTCCCCATGTGCGAGGCTGTTTTGTAACACCCCAAGAGCAGCAGCTCCAACCACACAGCATGTCAGCGCTCCTCTACACCATCAGCAACTTAAGTATAAGGATATTTTAAACAATATTCAACTCCTCATTAAATCCATGCAGCCCCAGCCTGGCGAAGCCCCTGTCTGCGGGGTTTCCTCACGGGAACACTTATTTCCTGGAGTTTAGTTTTCTGCCACCTTCTCCTTCCAACTTGGGACATCTTATCTATTAGGAGAGGAGGGAGGAGGCAATGGGGTGGGACACCTCGCCTGGGTGTCCCAGCCTGCAAGGTGGCAGCAGCTCCTCTGTGCAGGATGAGGAGCCACAAGAGCTCAGCAGTCCCCACGGACGTGCGTGGGCAACGTCTGCGGAGCACGGACACAGCAAGTTATGTTCCTGGGGTATCGGAGACAACCTGGGACAATCTTTGAGTTTTAAATTCCTCAAAGGAACACGTGTTTCAGAGAAAAGAAGGAGCAGAAGTTTTAGATATACTGGGAAAAATCTATTATTTATATACATGATAAAATATGCTGCCTTTCTAGGCTCTTCAGGTAGCTGCAACCTTCAAATCTGCCCTTCTCCTCCATGTTGAAAGGCAGGAGCTCAGGTTTTCAAACCAAAAAGATGAGAATCTCAGCCCGAAGCAAAGTGCCAGAAATAACAGCAACGCTACTATGGGCAGCGCCAGCACCTCACGAAGCCACCGCAGCCTCAGGCGGGGAAGGGCAACACTGACACACGCGGGGTTGTCAGGAAAGGATGGAAAGGCTGGGAGAGGGAGCAAGGGATGGAAATGCCAAGAGTGAGCACCTCGTAATGAGACCAGGAGCCCAAGAGCAGTACAACGCCCACAGTCCACTCGGAAAGACCTTTTTCTACTTATCTCATGGGCCATCAGCATCGGCTAAGCAGAGAGGATATCCCTTTCTTCCCCCCTCGCAGCCACTTCCACCTGTTTCTACCTATTTTTGAAGTTGGATAGAGGTGTCCAGCTCCACCTCTGCCAGAAGCCCAATCCCCGCTGCCCCAACACATACACCCTCCCCAGAAGACACGGGCAAAGAGAACAGCAACCTCGAGGACGAAGAGGAGGAGGAAGGTTAAGACACCTGAAGACAGACACTGAAACATGGGGGACTTCCCCATGTCAAGTTTACAGGAGGAAACTTCTGGCCTCTGATGGAGAAACCCCCACCCCAAAACCTAGCCAACCATGTGCCATCCCATCCTGTACCCATACATGATACATCAGGAAGAGCTTGTTACCTCAATTAAAGCTGCCAAGATCATTTGCCACATCATTACACATCCCTGCCCCAAAACTGAATGCTGGGAAGCAACTCTGAGCCCCAAGGAGCCCCACACTGCCCCATGCGCCAAGGCCGACGCGATGTTGTGCAGTCCCACGACGCGCGGCCCGTGCTGTGGAGCAGCCACGGAGATTTTCCAAGGAAACTTCCCTCCAGGACCGCCAAAGCTGCAGACAACGCACGGCGTCTCCTCCGAGCGCCGGGATTAAGTCCGGGTTGCTGCAACTGTCCCTCCCGGTCACCCGATCTGTCTCTCCAGGGGTGTTGACTCCAAACACACATGGATTAAATGTGAACTGCTGAAGCTATTATGGCCCCAGCCATCTGCCTCTCCCAGCAGGCAGAGATCCTGGGACACCAGGCCCGACAGCCTGAGTATTTTAACCACCTCTTTGGGGTGGTTTTCTTATATCAAAATGTGAGCTGTGGCGTTTCGGCAGACCCTGCATTACTGCTTGGCTCTTGCCCCGCAAGGGGAATTTCCATCACAGAAACGGAGCTCACAGCTAGGAAAAATCCGCCACTTCCGAATCAGATCTGCTAACACTAGCACAGCTGCATTTTAGAAAGGGGCAAACTCCAACTCCATCTATCTGAGCAGCAGAGGCAGCTCAACGTTTTCTTCCCCACTTGTCTTCTCCAGTGGGTAGGACAAGTCCTGCTGCAGCCTTTCCCTCCAGAGATGGCTCTGAAGGGCTCCTCGCACTTCAGGCACGCACTTACTTCCATGAAATCTGTAGAAATTCAACAGTTCAGAGACCATGGCCACATTTGCTTAAAAATGGCCAACGAGCGCACAAATTACTGAGCGGGGACATGGGAGGAGAGGCCGACAGCAGGATTGCACCCGGCTGGTTTCCATAGGAAACCAGGCAAAAGACGTGTCTCAGTTTAGCCATCTACGTGGGGAGGGGTTAATTACTTCAACTGCAGCAGTACTGAGAGCAATGCGACTGTCTGGCATGAGTTCCCAGTTTCCTAGGGAATTGTGTCCTTCCTCAGGAGGACCAGACACGAGGTGGCCACGGGGCAAGCCTAGAGCTTGTGGCTGTCCCCTGTGCTGGACACACAAGGTGACCTCAAGTCACAGGGGCCCTCCTGGACTTGGCAGCGCTCGTGCAACCTGTCACCAGCTGGTGACTTGTCAATGCAGCTCTCCCACCCTACCAGCTCCGGGATCACGGGAGGACTCTTCAATCCACCTCAGAGTTGGCCGGGACAGAACAGGCCATGGAAGGGACCAGAGACAACTCAGACAGTTGGGCTGAAGAGAGCAGGGACCTGCAGGGACCCTCACGTCTCAAGCAGTGGTTTCATCCCCACGTAGGTGGGGAAGAAAAACCTCTCTGTAGGCAGGAGATCCTAGGGGGTTATGTCAGAATTCACAGAAACTTGCAAGCTGGGAAAGAGTCCAGTTGGGGCAAGCACCAGCCAGGAGAATTAATACTGTTTGTTAAGATAACCCTTTAAATACAGAACTGCAACCATTACTCCCCATCTTGAAGGAGTCTGCCTGATTAATCGTCTTATTTTGCTTGGTTTCTAAAGCAAGGGAAATACATATTTCTCTGATTTTTCAGTTCCAGCCTTTCCCAATAACGAGTAGACACACCGCTGCAATTCAAGCAAAGGCAGAAAAGAACTTTGTAATTCAAAGGTCTCCGGATATTTCTACACTTACAGAAAAAAAAAAAAAAAAAGTGATGGTTGCAGTGACAAAAAAAAGAAAAAAAAATAGAAAAAAAAAAGCAAGATCCAAGTTAGATTCAAAGTGTAAAAATCATTTTACATTAACACAAAGTAGCTGGTGAGGCAGCAAGCACTTACTGAGCAGCCAAGGAGCGAACACGATGCTCTGAGGAGTCCCCGGAGGTGCTGGGTTCGGCCCAGCAGGTGCTCTGAAGGGGGACCCTGGTTAGGGCAGTAGGGCACAAGGTTTAGCCAGCACAAGATCCAAATCCCGAGGACGTTAGTGCCGTTTGTCCCACCATGCACAAACCAGCTTTAAAGAAAAAGGTCTGGTCTTGGCTCTCCAAAGTCCTGGCTTTTCTCCCCAGCGGCACTTCCCCGAAATAACCCTGTCGTGGAGCTGCAGGGCACAGGTCGCAGAGCACTGAGGCGTCTGCAGTCATCCAAAAGGGAGACACAAAGGGCCAAATCTCGACTCCCACCACAGCAGAGAACTGGAAACACTCGGTCAGATTGTGCTCTAAGCCAGCGCTAACACACAGACCACTGTAACTCACCCTCCTCCTCCTCGCAGGAGGAGCAATTTTGTAACTCACCAGTTCCTGGCACCTGGGACGCAGCCCCTCGAGTTATGAGCTGCATCCCCAGGGTCCTCCTAGACACCCTGGACCGTTTCAGCTGACCGCAGCTCCAAACAAGGCTAGACTCCAGCAGCAAACCATGCCAAGCCCCGGGTGGGCAACAGGTGCTTAAAAAAGAAGAGCTGAGTGCCCAGCTCTCTTGCAAAACATCTCGCTTCAGTCCTGCCAGAGAAGGAAGTGGGCCGGGGAGAGCCGATGAGCAAGTGCAAATGCAGAAATCGCAGAAAACACAGCCCTACCAGGAGCAGCATTGAGCGGCATTGCTCAAAGGTCAGTGGCACGGTCAAAAGCAGCAGCCCCGAGGGAGATCGTATCTCTATGTGCAGCCCCCTCTTCACACCCACAGAGCCAATTGGAGCCCTCTTTTCCTGTACCCCCTCAGGGCAGGTCTCTTTACCGCTGCTCCAAAGCTTTTAGGGAGAGCAGAACAATGAGCAGTGCCACAGGGCTCCCCCCAGAGGGAACCCTGGCTCCAAGGGGGTGACTCAGAGCGCAGGACTGGAGGACCCTGCAGCAGCCCCTGGTCAGGACAGAACTCTGGAGGGCTAAAATAACCCAAAAGAGGGAACAGGGGGAAAAAACAAGCAAGCAAAAATGCACTTGTGAAACCCAGTACATGGTTGAAAGCTCCAGTTCAGGCACAGAGGGACAAAAGGCACCAAATGAGAAAGGGGCAATTTTGTCATTACTGCAGAATCTGCTTCCCTGGTCCCTCTCCTGTGGTTCTCACGCAGCTCTGCTCAGGGATTCTGCCCCTTCAGATGGCAGCCCTGCAAGGCAGCACCCAAAGCCCAGCCGGAGCCGGAGCCACAGGTAACGGCCACACTCTCACCAAAAAGCCACCCACCAAAATTACAGGCAATAGGCGAAGCTTGTCCTGCAGCAGTAACGTGCAGGGCTGCTCCTGCCCCAGGAACGTGGCTTTTGCCTTTACGGAGGATACGTTCTGAGATACGGTAGAAGAGGAGCCCACAGACACATTGGAGCTAACACTAGCTGCTAAGGAAATGGGAAGTTCATCAAAGAGACAGCACAAAGGCTGCAGGCCAGACTCAGTGGCCCACCAATAAATAAATAAATAAATACGTATAAAACCTCATCTCTTCCAGTGAGGCTAAGAAAGATGGAAGCTGTGCTTGAGACACCCAACACAAGCGCTACCCAGCTCCCTGGAAAGGGACGTCTCCAACGTCACTCGCATGCACAGCAGACCCAACCTCGTGGCCCAAGCCGGGCACCAGCTCCTAACTGCAGGCCAGGCTGGCACAGAAGCAGAGGGACATCCCACCTACACGCCCCCATTACAGCCTGCCCGGCGCAGGTGGGAACACGATGCCCACATCTGCACTGAGGTCGACCAGACCAGAAAGGCCGCGAGAGCTTCCAGCAGCAGCTGGGGCTGGCAGGAAGAGCTGCCGCACGGCTCCACGCACTCGGATCCACAAGCCCCGGGGCCTCGGCCAGGGTTAGAGGCAAGTGGCTGCTTCGTGGGGAAGGAGAGTTATCTTGTTCGTGCAGCACCAGCCTGGGACCTTTGCCCTAATCTTGACTTTGTTGAGGCCGAGGGACTTGCCCACAGTCACACAGGAAATCTCTGCGGCTCAGTTCTGCATGTGAGACGGGCCGATAAAGTTTCCTGACCTCCCCAGAGGAAGGTGCGAGATGATCAGGTACCACAGGACCAAAGAAAGGGAACACAAAAAGGCAAGGGAAAATACTTGCTGTGGGACTAAGCTGAGCTCAGCAAGAATGAGCTCCTTTAAAGAGCACGGCCGGGAAGAGACTCTCAGTCACCTAACAAGAGGCAGCGACTCCTGCTGAAGATCACACAACTTAAATTCTGCTTTCAAGGCACTGCACCAAGGAGAGCCTGTGCTAAATGGCAGCACCCATCACCCATCAATTTCTCCCCTCATTCCACCCCCACAACCACGTGAAAACCAGAGAACTTTTGGTTGCGTTTCCCACCTCACAGAATCCACCTCGAACGAGGAGAAGCAGTGAGGTCAGGCCGATTTGTTAAGGCCCCACCATAGATGCACGTAATCACGTTTGCAAGGAAGCTCGAGCCTCACGACAGGAAACCGGCGGCACCTTCCACGGCCCGGAGTGCGATGCTCTTACAACACTCGGCAGCTTTTTCATAGTGCCCGCGACCCGGCACTCAGAAACTTGCTTTTCGCTGACCCACTTTCCACCGAGAAGAAAGTTCATCTTTATTTATCCGGACTTTCTGCCTTCCCTTGCAGGAACGCCGTCTGCATGTTAATGGGGGAGTGGGGGGAAGCCAGGGAGGCCGGCAGCAGCACCGTCCACCACGGATGTGGGACACGGCCCTGGGGTGACACGCAGCACCCGAGGAGCAGGAGACTCACAGCTCAGCACGGCACCTGGGAGGCTCTCGGTGCCAGGAGAGTGCAAGCAAGCAGGTTTCCTGGCTATCGCATAGCCCAGCGGTGCCTTTTTATGTGGGGCAGCACCTGGAGTCGCAACAAACCGCAGCAAGCGGAGAGCGGAGCATGCAGTTCCCTCAGCCAAACCACAAGCCCGCTCATAACGCACTCCTCTGCCCCACTACCCCCGAGGACACCCCTCGCCCACTCCAAACCAACCCCACGACCCTGCAGAGAGTCACTCTTCCCAGGTAGCTCCCAGCCTCAGTGACTGCAAGGACGAGTTCCTGAGCTCGGAAGCCTCCTGCGTGCTGCACACCAACACGTGTCCAAATTCTTAGCGCGCCCGTGATCAGCAACGAGCTCCCACGTGCTCCTGAGGAACAAGCAAGGAGTGTTGCCGCTTCCACAAGTGGCCGCCAAGGGCAGCAGCCAAACCCGAGCCAAAAAGCAACTCGTTTCCAATCTTTCCGGTTCTGTTTCTTGCCACCCCCGGCTCCACTGCCGCCTCCAGGTCACCGCAGTGGTGACCAGCCTCTCCACGAGCACATTGCTCAGTGTCAAGCGCGGTAAGGAGCACCCCACAGAACACGCAGCCACCTCAGCCCCAGCCAGTGACCTCTGCAAGAAGGTCCCCAATCCTCGAGTTCGCAACCGTCAACACGCCCCAACACTGCTCAGCTCGCACCAGCCTGCTTCGGCCTCCTCAGATTCACACAGGTTTTTGGACCACGCTGTGAGCGGCACACGCAGCCTTTAAAAAGCCCAATCCGACGCTCGCTCTGCTTTTCCGAACCCCGACCGCTGCACACCCCGACTCCTGCACAGGCCGCACGTCCGCTGCACGAAGGGCACCGGGAGGACCCCACTCCGGCCCTCCTACGGGTGACACAGCAGCCCGCCAGCTGCTTCGGACAGGCCTCGCTGGAGCAGATTTACGGAGCGCAGGCAGCACGGCAGCAGCGACAGGGCTCATGGCGCTTCTCCTCCCGCGTGGAACAGGGGGAGACGTCAAAACACCCCGCGGGCTCCATCCGCCAAAGACAGCCCAAACGGCCGGGAAGCAAAACCCGGGAATCCTGGGGCGCAGGACAGGACTGAGCAGGCTTACGGCCCTAGCGCTGCTGCTTTCCCTCTAGGTTCCTGCTTGGAAGGGGAAAGGCAGCGAGGAGGGTCCCCGGCGGGACACTCACCTTGAGGATCTTCACCACCACCCGCTCGTTGTTGGTGATGTTGATGGCCTCGAAGACCTCGCTGTACTTCCCGCGGCCCAGCTTGCGCACCAGCTGGTAGTCGTCCTGGTTGCTGCGGGCACCGACAAGAGGGGGAAAGAGGGAGCGGAGGGAGAGGGAAACAACTGAGAGGGCCCCTAGCCGGAGCGGAGGGGGAGGCCCGCGGGGAAGCACCCGGGGGCCGGGCAGGCCGCGGCCTGCAG